>JAPDOI010000461.1:0-523279 GCA_029168955.1 Aplectana chamaeleonis
ACCCGTGTCAGAAATGCTCCCACCCAGGAGTTTCAACCCCTTGAAAAAATCGAAGAATTTCTCACACCCGAGTCAGAAATGCTCCCACCCAGGAGTTTCAACCCCTTGAAAAAAATCGAAGAATTTCTCACACCCGAGTCAGAAATGCTCCCACCCAGGAGTTTCAACCCCTTGAAAAAAATCGAAGAATTTCTCACACCCGAGTCAGAAATGCTCCCACCCAGGGGTTTCAACCCCTTGAAAAAACTCGAAGAATTTCTCACACCCGTGTCAGAAATGCTCCCACCCAGGAGTTTCAACCCTTTGAAAAACATCGAAGAATTTCTCACGCCCGCGTCAGAAATGGTCCCAACCAGAGGTTTCAACCCCTTGAAAAAAATCGAAGAATTTCTCACACCCGAGTCAGAAATGCTCCCACCCAGGGGTTTCAACCCCTTGAAAAAACTCGAAGAATTTCTCACACCCGTGTCAGAAATGCTCCCACCCAGGAGTTTCAACCCCTTGAAAAAAATCGAAGAATTTCTCACACCCGAGTCAGAAATGCTCCCACCCAGGAGTTTCAACCCCTTGAAAAAATCGAAGAATTTCTCACACCCGTGTCAGAAATGCTCCCACCCAGGGGTTTCAACCCCTTGGAAAAAATCGGAGAATTTCTCTCACCCGTGTCAGAATTGCTCCCAGCCAGGAGTTTCATCCCCTTGAAAGAAATCGATGAATTTCTCACACCCGTGTCAGAAATGCTCCCACCCAGGAGTTTCAACCCTTTGAAAAACATCGAAGAATTTCGCTTACCCGAGTCAGAAATGCTCCCACCCAGGAGTTTCAACCCTTTGAAAAACATCGAAGAATTTCGCTTACCCGAGTCAGAAATGCTCCCACCCAGGAGTTTCAACCCTTTGAAAAACATCGAAGAATTTCTCACACCCGTGTCAGAAATGCTCCCACCCAGGAGTTTCAACCCCTTGAAAAAATCGAAGAATTTCTCACACCCGTGTCAGAAATGCTCCCACCCAGGAGTTTCAACCCCTTGAAAAAAAATCGAAGAATTTCTCACACCCGTGTCAGAAATGCTCCCACCCAGGAGTTTCAACCCCTTGAAAAAACTCGAAGAATTTCTCACACCCGAGTCAGAAATGCTCCCACCCAGGAGTTTCAACCCCTTGAAAAAACTCGAAGAATTTCTCACACCCGAGTCAGAAATGCTCCCACCCAGGAGTTTCAACCCCTTGAAAAAAATCGAAGAATTTCTCACACCCGAGTCAGAAATGCTCCCACCCAGGGGTTTCAACCCCTTGAAAAAACTCGAAGAATTTCTCACACCCGAGTCAGAAATGCTCCCACCCAGGAGTTTCATCCCCTTGAAAGAAATCGATGAATTTCTCACACCCGTGTCAGAAATGCTCCCACCCAGGGGTTTCAACCCCTTGAAAAAACTCGAAGAATTTCTCACACCCGAGTCAGAAATGCTCAAACCCAGGGGTTTCAACCCCTTGGAAAAAATCGGAGAATTTCTCTCACCCGTGTCAGAATTGCTCCCAGCCAGGAGTTTCATCCCCTTGAAAAAACTCGAAGAATTTCTCACACCCGTGTCAGAAATGCTCCCACCCAGGAGTTTCAACCCCTTGAAAAAACTCGAAGAATTTCTCACACCCGAGTCAGAAATGCTCCCACCCAGGAGTTTCAACCCCTTGAAAAAATCGAAGAATTTCTCACACCCGTCTCAGAAATGCTCCCACCCAGGAGTTTCAACCCCTTGAAAAAACTCGAAGAATTTCTCACACCCGTGTCAGAAATGCTCCCACCCAGGGGTTTCAACCCCTTGAAAAAACTCGAAGAATTTCTCACACCCGTGTCAGAAATGCTCCCACCCAGGGGTTTCAACCCCTTGAAAAAACTCGAAGAATTTCTCACACCCGTGTCAGAAATGCTCCCACCCAGGAGTTTCAACCCCTTGAAAAAAATCGAAGAATTTCTCACACCCGTGTCAGAAATGCTCCCACCCAGGAGTTTCAACCCCTTGAAAAAAATCGAAGAATTTCTCACACCCGAGTCAGAAATGCTCCCACCCAGGAGTTTCATCCCCTTGAAAGAAATCGATGAATTTCTCACACCCGTGTCAGAAATGCTCCCACCCAGGGGTTTCAACCCCTTGGAAAAAATCGGAGAATTTCTCACACCCGTGTCAGAAATGCTCCCACCCAGGAGTTTCAACCCCTTGAAAAAAATCGAAGAATTTCTCACACCCGAGTCAGAAATGCTCCCACCCAGGGGTTTCAACCCCTTGAAAAAACTCGAAGAATTTCTCACACCCGAGTCAGAAATGCTCCCACCCAGGAGTTTCAACCCCTTGAAAAAAATCGAAGAATTTCTCACACCCGAGTCAGAAATGCTCCCACCCAGGAGTTTCAACCCCTTGAAAAAAATCGAAGAATTTCTCACACCCGAGTCAGAAATGCTCCCACCCAGGAGTTTCAACCCCTTGAAAAAAATCGAAGAATTTCTCACACCCGAGTCAGAAATGCTCCCACCCAGGGGTTTCAACCCCTTGAAAAAACTCGAAGAAATCTCACACCCGTGTCAGAAATGCTCCCACCCAGGAGTTTCAACCCCTTTAAAAAATCGGGGAATTTCTCACATCCGTGTCAGAAATGCTCCCACCCAGGGGTTTAAACCCCGTGAGAAAAATCGAAGAATTTCTCACACCCATGTCAGAAATGCTCCCACCCATGGGTTTCAACCCCTTGAGAAAAATCGAAGAATTTCTCACACCCGTGTCAGAAATGCTCCCACCCAGGGGTTTCAACCCCTTAAGAAAAATCGAGGATTTCCTCATACCCGTGCCAGAAATGCTCCCACCCAGGGGTTTCAACCCCTTTAAAAAATCGGGGAATTTCTCACATCCGTGTCAGAAATGCTCCCACCCAGGGGTTTCAACCCCTTTAAAAAATCGAAGAATTTCTCACACCCGTGTCAGAAATGCTCCCACCCAGGAGTTTCAACCCCTTGAAAAACTCGAAGAATTTCTCACACCCGTGTCAGAAATGCTCCCACCCAGGGTTTCAACCCCTTGAAAAAAATCGAAGAATTTCTCACACCCGTGTCAGAAATGCTCCCACCCAGGAGTTTCAACCCCTTGAAAAAATCGAAGAATTTCTCACACCCGTGTCAGAAATGCTCCCACCCAGGGTTTCAACCCCTTGAAAAAATCGAAGAATTTCTCACACCCGTGTCAGAAATGCTCCCACCCAGGGTTTCAACCCCTTGAAAAAATCGAAGAATTTCTCACACCCGTGTCAGAAATGCTCCCACCCAGGGTTTCAACCCCTTGAAAAAATCGAAGAATTTCTCACACCCGTGTCAGAAATGCTCCCACCCAGGAGTTTCAACCCCTTGAAAAAATCGAAGAATTTCTCACACCCGTGTCAGAAATGCTCCCACCCAGGGGTTTCAACCCCTTGAAAAAATCGAAGAATTTCTCACACCCGTGTCAGAAATGCTCCCACCCAGGGTTTCAACCCCTTGAAAAAATCGAAGAATTTCTCACACCCGCGTCAGAAATGCTTCCACCCAGGGGTTTCAACCCCTTGAAAAAACTCGAAGAATTTCTCACACCCGTGTCAGAAATGCTCCCACCCAGGAGTTTCAACCCTTTGAAAAACATCGAAGAATTTCGCTTACCCGAGTCAGAAATGCTCCCACCCAGGGGTTTCAACCCCTTGAAAAAACTCGAAGAATTTCTCACACCCGAGTCAGAAATGCTCCCACCCAGGGTGTTCAACCCCTTCGAAAAAATCGGACAATTTCTCTCACCCGTGTCAGAGTTGCTCCCAGCGAGGAGTTTCAAGCCCTTGAAGAAACTGGAAGAATTTCTCACACCCGGGTGAGAAATGCTCCCAGCCAGGGGTTTCAACGCCTTGAAAAAAATCGAAGAATTTCTCACACCCGAGTCAGAAATGCTCCCACCCAGGAGTTTCAACCCTTTGAAAAATCGAAGAATTTCTCACACCCGTGTCAGAAATGCTCCCACCCAGGGTTTCAACCCCTTGAAAAAATCGAAGAATTTCTCACACCCGTGTCAGAAATGCTCCCACCCAGGAGTTTCAACCCTTGAAAAAAATCGAAGAATTTCTCACACCCGTGTCAGAAATGCTCCCACCCAGGAGTTTCAACCCCTTGAAAAAATCGAAGAATTTCTCACACCCGTGTCAGAAATGCTCCCACCCAGGGTTTCAACCCCTTGAAAAAATCGAAGAATTTCTCACACCCGTGTCAGAAATGCTCCCACCCAGGGTTTCAACCCCTTGAAAAAACTCGAAGAATTTCTCACACCCGTGTCAGAAATGCTCCCACCCAGGAGTTTCAACCCCTTGAAAAAACTCGAAGAATTTCTCACACCCGTGTCAGAAATGCTCCCACCCAGGGTTTCAACCCCTTGAAAAAATCGAAGAATTTCTCACACCCGTGTCAGAAATGCTCCCACCCAGGGTTTCAACCCCTTGAAAAAATCGAAGAATTTCTCACACCCGTGTCAGAAATGCTCCCACCCAGGGTTTCAACCCCTTGAAAAAATCGAAGAATTTCTCACACCCGTGTCAGAAATGCTCCCACCCAGGAGTTTCAACCCCTTGAAAAAATCGAAGAATTTCTCACACCCGTGTCAGAAATGCTCCCACCCAGGGTTTCAACCCCTTGAAAAAATCGAAGAATTTCTCACACCCGTGTCAGAAATGCTCCCACCCAGGAGTTTCAACCCCTTGAAAAAATCGAAGAATTTCTCACACCCGTGTCAGAAATGCTCCCACCCAGGAGTTTCAACCCCTTGAAAAAATCGAAGAATTTCTCACACCCGTGTCAGAAATGCTCCCACCCAGGAGTTTCAACCCCTTGAAAAAATCGAAGAATTTCTCACACCCGTGTCAGAAATGCTCCCACCCAGGGGTTTCAACCCCTTGAAAAAATCGAAGAATTTCTCACACCCGTGTCAGAAATGCTCCCACCCAGGGGTTTCAACCCCTTGAAAAAATCGAAGAATTTCTCACACCCGTGTCACCAATGCTCCCACCCAGGGGTTTCAACCCCTTGGAAAAAATCGAAGAATTTCTCACACCCGTGTCAGAAATGCTCCCACCCAGGAGTTTCAACCCTTTGAAAAACATCGAAGAATTTCGCTTACCCGAGTCAGAAATGCTCCCACCCAGGAGTTTCATCCCCTTGAAAGAAATCGATGAATTTCTCACACCCGTGTCAGAAATGCTCCCACCCAGGGGTTTCAACCCCTTGGAAAAAATCGGAGAATTTCTCACACCCGTGTCAGAAATGCTCCCACCCAGGAGTTTCAACCCCTTGAAAAAAATCGAAGAATTTCTCACACCCGAGTCAGAAATGCTCCCACCCAGGGGTTTCAACCCCTTGAAAAAAATCGAAGAATTTCTCACACCCGAGTCAGAAATGCTCCCACCCAGGGGTTTCAACCCCTTGAAAAAACTCGAAGAATTTCTCTCACCCGTGTCAGAATTGCTCCCAGCCAGGAGTTTCATCCCCTTGAAAGAAATCGATGAATTTCTCACACCCGTGTCAGAAATGCTCCCACCCAGGGGTTTCAACCCCTTGAAAAAACTCGAAGAATTTCTCACACCCGAGTCAGAAATGCTCCCACCCAGGGGTTTCAACCCCTTGAAAAAACTCGAAGAATTTCTCACACCCGTGTCAGAAATGCTCCCACCCAGGGGTTTCAACCCCTTGGAAAAAATCGGAGAATTTCTCTCACCCGTGTCAGAATTGCTCCCAGCCAGGAGTTTCATCCCCTTGAAAGAAATCGATGAATTTCTCACACCCGTGTCAGAAATGCTCCCACCCAGGAGTTTCAACCCTTTGAAAAACATCGAAGAATTTCTCACACCCGTGTCAGAAATGCTCCCACCCAGGGGTTTCAACCCTTGAAAAAAATCGAAGAATTTCTCATACCCGTGTCAGAAATGCTCCCACCCAGGGGTTTCAACCCCTTGAAAAAATCGAAGAATTTCTCACACCCGTGTCAGAAATGCTCCCACCCAGGGGTTTCAACCCCTTGAAAAAACTCGAAGAATTTCTCACACCCGTGTCAGAAATGCTCCCACCCAGGGGTTTCAACCCCTTGAAAAAACTCGAAGAATTTCTCAAACCCGTGTCAGAAATGCTCCCACCCACTGGTTTCAACCCCTTGAAAAAAATCGAAGAATTTCTCATACCCGTGTCAGAAATGCTCCCACCCAGGGGTTTCAACCCCTTGAAAAAACTCGAAGAATTTCTCACACCCGTGTCAGAAATGCTCCCACCCAGGGGTTTCAACCCCTTGAGAAAAATCGAAGAATTTCTCACACCCGTGTCAGAAATGCTCCCACCCAGGGGTTTCAACCCCTTGAAAAAATCGAAGAATTTCTCACACCCGTGTCAGAAATGCTCCCACCCAGGGGTTTCAACCCCTTGAAAAAAATCGAAGAATTTCTCACACCCGTGTCAGAAATGCTCCCACCCAGGGGTTTCAACCCCTTGAGAAAAATCGAAGAATTTCTCACACCCGTGTCAGAAATGCTCCCACCCAGGGGTTTCAACCCCTTGAAAAAACTCGAAGAATTTCTCACACCCGTGTCAGAAATGCTCCCACCCAGGGGTTTCAACCCCGTGAGAAAAATCGAAGAATTTCTCACACCCGTGTCAGAAATGCTCCCACCCAGGGGTTTCAACCCCGTGAGAAAAATCGAAGAATTTCTCACACCCGTGTCAGAAATGCTCCCACCCAGGGGTTTCAACCCCTTGAAAAAAATCGAGGAATTTCTCACACCCGTGTCAGAAATGCTCCCACCCAGGGGTTTCAACCCCTTGAAAAAATCGAAGAATTTCTCACACCCGTGTCAGAAATGCTCCCACCCAGGAGTTTCAACCCCTTTAAAAAATCGGGGAATTTCTCACATCCGTTTCAGAAATGCTCCCACCCAGGAGTTTCAACCCCTTTAAAAAATCGGGGAATTTCTCACATCCGTTTCAGAAATGCTCCCACCCAGGGGTTTCAACCCCTTGAGAAAAATCGAAGATTTTCTCACGTCCGTGTCAGAAATGCTCCCACCCAGGGGTTTCAACCCCTTGAGAAAAATCGAAGAATTTCTCACACCCGTGTCAGAAATGCTCCCACCCAGGGGTTTCAACCCCTTGAAAAAATCGAAGAATTTCTCACACCCGTGTCAGAAATGCTCCCACCCAGGGGTTTCAACCCCTTGAAAAAAATCGAAGAATTTCTCACACCCGTGTCAGAAATGCTCCCACCCAGGGGTTTCAACCCCTTGAAAAAAATCGAAGAATTTCTCACACCCGTGTCAGAAATGCTCCCACCCAGGGGTTTCAACCCCTTGAAAAAATCGAAGAATTTCTCACACCCGTGTCAGAAATGCTCCCACCCAGGGGTTTCAACCCCTTGAAAAAAATCGAAGAATTTCTCACACCCGTGTCAGAAATGCTCCCACCCAGGGGTTTCAACCCCTTGAAAAAATCGAAGAATTTCTCACACCCGTGTCAGAAATGCTCCCACCCAGGGGTTTCAACCCCTTGAAAGAAATCGAAGACTTTCTCGCACCCGTGTCAGAAATGTCCCCTCCCAGGGGTTCCAACCCCTTGAAAAACCTCGAAGAATTTCTCACACCCGTGTCAGAAATGCTCCCACCCATGGGTTTCAACCCCTTGAAAAAACTCGAAGAATTTCTCACACCCGAGTCAGAAATGCTCCCACCCAGGGGTTTCAACCCCTTGAAAAAAATCGGAGAATTTCTCACACCCGTGTCAGAAATGCTCCCACCCAGGAGTTTCAACCCCTTGAAAAAACTCGAAGAATTTCTCACACCCGTGTCAGAAATGCTCCCACCCAGGAGTTTCAACCCCTTGAAAAAAATCGAAGAATTTCTCACACCCGAGTCAGAAATGCTCCCACCCAGGGTTTCAACCCCTTGAAAAAATCGAAGAATTTCTCACACCCGTGTCAGAAATGCTCCCACCCAGGAGTTTCAACCCCTTGAAAAAATCGGAGAATTTCCCACACCCGTGTCAGAAATGCTCCCACCCAGGAGTTTCAACCCCTTGAAAAAACTCGAAGAATTTCTCACACCCGTGTCAGAAATGCTCCCACCCAGGAGTTTCAACCCCTTGAAAAAAATCGAAGAATTTCTCACACCCGTGTCAGAAATGCTCCCACCCAGGAGTTTCAACCCCTTGAAAAAAATCGAAGAATTTCTCACACCCGAGTCAGAAATGCTCCCACCCAGGGGTTTCAACCCCTTGAAAAAAATCGGAGAATTTCTCACACCCGTGTCAGAAATGCTCCCACCCAGGGGTTTCAACCCCTTGAAAAAATCGAAGAATTTCTCACACCCGTGTCAGAAATGCTCCCACCCAGGGTTTCAACCCCTTGAAAAAATCGAAGAATTTCTCACACCCGTGTCAGAAATGCTCCCACCCAGGAGTTTCAACCCCTTGAAAAAATCGAAGAATTTCTCACACCCGTGTCAGAAATGCTCCCACCCAGGAGTTTCAACCCCTTGAAAAAATCGAAGAATTTCTCACACCCGTGTCAGAAATGCTCCCACCCAGGAGTTTCAACCCCTTGAAAAAACCTCGAAGAATTTCTCACACCCGTGTCAGAAATGCTCCCACCCAGGGGTTTCAACCCCTTGAAAAAAACTCGAAGAATTTCTCACACCCGTGTCAGAAATGCTCCCACCCAGGGGTTTCAACCCCTTGAAAAAACTCGAAGAATTTCTCACACCCGTGTCAGAAATGCTCCCACCCAGGGGTTTCAGCCCCTTGGAAAAAATCGGAGAATTTCTCTCACCCGTGTCAGAATTGCTCCCACCCAGGAGTTTCAACCCTTTGAAAAACATCGAAGAATTTCGCTTACCCGAGTCAGAAATGCTCCCACCCAGGAGTTTCAACCCCTTGAAAAAAATCGAAGAATTTCTCACACCCGTGTCAGAAATGCTCCCACCCAGGGGTTTCAACCCCTTGAAAAAACTCGAAGAATTTCTCACACCCGTGTCAGAAATGCTCCCACCCAGGGGTTTCAACCCCTTGAAAAAAATCGAAGAATTTCTCACACCCGTGTCAGAAATGCTCCCACCCAGGAGTTTCAACCCTTTGAAAAAAATCGAAGAATTTCTCACACCCGAGTCAGAAATGCTCCCACCCAGGGGTTTCAACCCCTTGAAAAAACTCGAAGAATTTCTCACACCCGTGTCAGAAATGCTCCCACCCAGGGGTTTCAACCCCTTGAAAAAAATCGAAGAATTTCTCACACCCGTGTCAGAAATGCTCCCACCCAGGGGTTTCAACCCCTTGAAAAAACTCGAAGAATTTCTCACACCCGTGTCAGAAATGCTCCCACCCAGGGGTTTCAACCCCTTGAAAAAACTCGAAGAATTTCTCACACCCGTGTCAGAAATGCTCCCACCCAGGGGTTTCAACCCCTTGAAAAAATCGAAGAATTTCTCACACCCGTGTCAGAAATGCTCCCACCCAGGGGTTTCAACCCCTTGAAAAAACTCGAAGAATTTCTCACACCCGTGTCAGAAATGCTCCCACCCAGGGGTTTCAACCCCTTGGAAAAAATCGGAGAATTTCTCTCACCCGTGTCAGAATTGCTCCCAGCCAGGAGTTTCATCCCCTTGAAAGAAATCGATGAATTTCTCACACCCGTGTCAGAAATGCTCCCACCCAGGAGTTTCAACCCTTTGAAAAACATCGAAGAATTTCGCTTACCCGAGTCAGAAATGCTCCCACCCAGGAGTTTCAACCCCTTGAAAAAACTCGAAGAATTTCTCACACCCGTGTCAGAAATGCTCCCACCCAGGAGTTTCAACCCCTTGAAAAAAATCGAGGAATTTCTCACACCCGAGTCAGAAATGCTCCCATCCAGGAGTTTCAACCCCTTGAAAAAATCGAAGAATTTCTCACACCCGTGTCAGAAATGCTCCCACCCAGGGTTTCAACCCCTTGAAAAAATCGAAGAATTTCTCACACCCGTGTCAGAAATGCTCCCACCCAGGAGTTTCAACCCCTTGAAAAAATCGAAGAATTTCTCACACCCGTGTCAGAAATGCTCCCACCCAGGAGTTTCAACCCCTTGAAAAAATCGAAGAATTTCTCACACCCGTGTCAGAAATGCTCCCACCCAGGGTTTCAACCCCTTGAAAAAATCGAAGAATTTCTCACACCCGTGTCAGAAATGCTCCCACCCAGGAGTTTCAACCCCTTGAAAAAACTCGAAGAATTTCTCACACCCGAGTCAGAAATGCTCCCACCCAGGAGTTTCAACCCCTTGAAAAAACTCGAAGAATTTCTCACACCCGAGTCAGAAATGCTCCCACCCAGGAGTTTCAACCCCTTGAAAAAAATCGAAGAATTTCTCACACCCGAGTCAGAAATGCTCCCACCCAGGAGTTTCAACCCCTTGAAAAAACTCGAAGAATTTCTCACACCCGAGTCAGAAATGCTCCCACCCAGGAGTTTCAACCCCTTGAAAAAACTCGAAGAATTTCTCACACCCGTGTCAGAAATGCTCCCACCCAGGAGTTTCAACCCCTTGAAAAAAATCGAAGAATTTCTCACACCCGAGTCAGAAATGCTCCCACCCAGGGGTTTCAACCCCTTGAAAAAACTCGAAGAATTTCTCACACCCGTGTCAGAAATGCTCCCACCCAGGAGTTTCAACCCTTTGAAAAACATCGAAGAATTTCGCTTACCCGAGTCAGAAATGCTCCCACCCAGGAGTTTCAACCCTTTGAAAAACATCGAAGAATTTCGCTTACCCGAGTCAGAAATGCTCCCACCCAGGAGTTTCAACCCCTTGAAAAAAATCGAAGAATTTCTCACACCCGTGTCAGAAATGCTCCCACCCAGGAGTTTCAACCCCTTGAAAAAAATCGAAGAATTTCTCACACCCGAGTCAGAAATGCTCCCACCCAGGGGTTTCAACCCCTTGGAAAAAATCGGAGAATTTCTCTCACCCGTGTCAGAGTTGCTCCCAGCCAGGAGTTTCAACCCCTTGAAAAAACTCGAAGAATTTCTCACACCCGAGTCAGAAATGCTCCCACCCAGGGGTTTCAACCCCTTGAAAAAACTCGAAGAATTTCTCACACCCGAGTCAGAAATGCTCCCACCCAGGAGTTTCAACCCCTTGAAAAAACTCGAAGAATTTCTCACACCCGTGTCAGAAATGCTCCCACCCAGGAGTTTCAACCCCTTGAAAAAAATCGAAGAATTTCTCACACCCGAGTCAGAAATGCTCCCACCCAGGAGTTTCAACCCCTTGAAAAAACTCGAAGAATTTCTCACACCCGTGTCAGAAATGCTCCCACCCAGGGGTTTCAACCCCTTGAAAAAACTCGAAGAATTTCTCACACCCGTGTCAGAAATGCTCCCACCCAGGGGTTTCAACCCCTTGAAAAAAATCGAAGAATTTCTCACACCCGTGTCAGAAATGCTCCCACCCAGGGGTTTCAACCCCTTGAAAAAACTCGAAGAATTTCTCACACCCGTGTCAGAAATGCTCCCACCCAGGGGTTTCAACCCCTTGAAAAAACTCGAAGAATTTCTCACACCCGTGTCAGAAATGCTCCCACCCAGGAGTTTCAACCCTTTGAAAAACATCGAAGAATTTCGCTTACCCGAGTCAGAAATGCTCCCACCCAGGGGTTTCAACCCCTTGAAAAAACTCGAAGAATTTCTCACACCCGTGTCAGAAATGCTCCCACCCAGGAGTTTCAACCCCTTGAAAAAAATCGAAGAATTTCTCACACCCGAGTCAGAAATGCTCCCACCCAGGAGTTTCAACCCCTTGAAAAAAATCGAAGAATTTCTCACACCCGAGTCAGAAATGCTCCCACCCAGAGGTTTCAACCCCTTGAAAAAACTCGAAGAATTTCTCACACCCGAGTCAGAAATGCTCCCACCCAGGAGTTTCAACCCCTTGAAAAAAATCGAAGAATTTCTCACACCCGAGTCAGAAATGCTCCCACCCAGGAGTTTCAACCCCTTGAAAAAACTCGAAGAATTTCTCACACCCGTGTCAGAAATGCTCCCACCCAGGGTTTCAACCCCTTGAAAAAATCGAAGAATTTCTCACACCCGTGTCAGAAATGCTCCCACCCAGGAGTTTCAACCCCTTGAAAAATCGAAGAATTTCTCACACCCGTGTCAGAAATGCTCCCACCCAGGAGTTTCAACCCCTTGAAAAAATCGAAGAATTTCTCACACCCGTGTCAGAAATGCTCCCACCCAGGGGTTTCAACCCCTTGAAAAAATCGAAGAATTTCTCACACCCGTGTCAGAAATGCTCCCACCCAGGAGTTTCAACCCCTTGAAAAAATCGAAGAATTTCTCACACCCGTGTCAGAAATGCTCCCACCCAGGTGTTTCAACCCCTTGAAAAAATCGAAGAATTTCTCACACCCGTGTCAGAAATGCTCCCACCCAGGGGTTTCAACCCCTTGAAAAAAATCGAAGAATTTCTCACACCCGTGTCAGAAATGCTCCCACCCAGGGGTTTCAACCCCTTGAAAAAACTCGAAGAATTTCTCACACCCGTGTCAGAAATGCTCCCACCCAGGGGTTTCAACCCCTTGAAAAAAATCGAAGAATTTCTCACACCCGTGTCAGAAATGCTCCCACCCAGGGGTTTCAACCCCTTGAAAAAACTCGAAGAATTTCTCACACCCGTGTCAGAAATGCTCCCACCCAGGAGTTTCAACCCCTTGAAAAAAACGGAGGATTTCTCACACCCGTGTCAGAAATGCTCCCACCCAGGAGTTTCAACCCCTTGAAAACATCGAAGAATTTCTCACACCCGAGTCAGAAATGCTCCCACCCAGGAGTTTCAACCCCTTGAAAAAAATCGAAGAATTTCTCACACCCGAGTCAGAAATGCTCCCACCCAGGAGTTTCAACCCCTTGAAAAAAATCGAAGAATTTCTCACACCCGAGTCAGAAATGCTCCCACCCAGGAGTTTCAACCCTTTGAAAAACATCGAAGAATTTCGCTTACCCGAGTCAGAAATGCTCCCACCCAGGAGTTTCAACCCCTTGAAAAAAATCGAAGAATTTCTCACACCCGAGTCAGAAATGCTCCCACCCAGGAGTTTCAACCCCTTGAAAAAAATCGAAGAATTTCTCACACCCGTGTCAGAAATGCTCCCACCCAGGGGTTTCAACCCCTTGAAAAAACTCGAAGAATTTCTCACACCCGTGTCAGAAATGCTCCCACCCAGGGGTTTCAACCCCTTGAAAAAACTCGAAGAATTTCTCACACCCGTGTCAGAAATGCTCCCACCCAGGAGTTTCAACCCCTTGAAAAAAATCGAAGAATTTCTCACACCCGAGTCAGAAATGCTCCCACCCAGGGGTTTCAACCCCTTGAAAAAAATCGAAGAATTTCTCACACCCGTGTCAGAAATGCTCCCACCCAGGAGTTTCAACCCCTTGAAAAAAATCGAAGAATTTCTCACACCCGAGTCAGAAATGCTCCCACCCAGGAGTTTCAACCCCTTGAAAAAAATCGAAGAATTTCTCACACCCGTGTCAGAAATGCTCCCACCCAGGAGTTTCAACCCCTTGAAAAAAATCGAAGAATTTCTCACACCCGTGTCAGAAATGCTCCCACCCAGGAGTTTCAACCCCTTGAAAAAAATCGAAGAATTTCTCACACCCGTGTCAGAAATGCTCCCACCCAGGGGTTTCAACCCCTTGAAAAAAATCGGAGAATTTCTCACACCCGTGTCAGAAATGCTCCCACCCAGGAGTTTCAACCCCTTGAAAAAAATCGAAGAATTTCTCACACCCGAGTCAGAAATGCTCCCACCCAGGAGTTTCAACCCCTTGAAAAAAATCGAAGAATTTCTCACACCCGTGTCAGAAATGCTCCCACCCAGGAGTTTCAACCCCTTGAAAAAACTCGAAGAATTTCTCACACCCGTGTCAGAAATGCTCCCACCCAGGAGTTTCAACCCCTTGAAAAAAATCGAAGAATTTCTCACACCCGTGTCAGAAATGCTCCCACCCAGGAGTTTCAACCCCTTGAAAAAACTCGAAGAATTTCTCACACCCGTGTCAGAAATGCTCCCACCCAGGAGTTTCAACCCCTTGAAAAAATCGAAGAATTTCTCACACCCGTGTCAGAAATGCTCCCACCCAGGAGTTTCAACCCCTTGAAAAAATCGAAGAATTTCTCACACCCGTGTCAGAAATGCTCCCACCCAGGAGTTTCAACCCCTTGAAAAAATCGAAGAATTTCTCACACCCGTGTCAGAAATGCTCCCACCCAGGGTTTCAACCCCTTGAAAAAACTCGCAGAATTTCTCACACCCGAGTCAGAAATGCTCCCACCCAGGAGTTTCAACCCCTTGAAAAAAATCGAAGAATTTCTCACACCCGAGTCAGAAATGCTCCCACCCAGGAGTTTCAACCCCCTGAAAAAATCGAAGAATTTCTCACACCCGTGTCAGAAATGCTCCCACCCAGGAGTTTCAACCCCTTGAAAAAATCGAAGAATTTCTCACACCCGTGTCAGAAATGCTCCCACCCAGGAGTTTCAACCCCTTGAAAAAATCGAAGAATTTCTCACACCCGTGTCAGAAATGCTCCCACCCAGGAGTTTCAACCCCTTGAAAAAATCGAAGAATTTCTCACACCCGTGTCAGAAATGCTCCCACCCAGGAGTTTCAACCCCTTGAAAAAATCGAAGAATTTCTCACACCCGTGTCAGAAATGCTCCCACCCAGGAGTTTCAACCCCTTGAAAAAATCGAAGAATTTCTCACACCCGTGTCAGAAATGCTCCCACCCAGGAGTTTCAACCCCTTGAAAAAAATCGAAGAATTTCCCACACCCGTGTCAGAAATGCTCCCACCCAGGAGTTTCAACCCCTTGAAAAAACTCGAAGAATTTCTCACACCCGTGTCAGAAATGCTCCCACCCAGGAGTTTCAACCCCTTGAAAAAAATCGAAGAATTTCTCACACCCGTGTCAGAAATGCTCCCACCCAGGAGTTTCAACCCCTTGAAAAAATCGAAGAATTTCTCACACCCGTGTCAGAAATGCTCCCACCCAGGAGTTTCAACCCCTTGAAAAAATCGAAGAATTTCTCACACCCGTGTCAGAAATGCTCCCACCCAGGAGTTTCAACCCCTTGAAAAAATCGAAGAATTTCTCACACCCGTGTCAGAAATGCTCCCACCCAGGAGTTTCAACCCCTTGAAAAAATCGAAGAATTTCTCACACCCGTGTCAGAAATGCTCCCACCCAGGAGTTTCAACCCCTTGAAAAAATCGAAGAATTTCTCACACCCGTGTCAGAAATGCTCCCACCCAGGAGTTTCAACCCCTTGAAAAAAATCGAAGAATTTCTCACACCCGTGTCAGAAATGCTCCCACCCAGGAGTTTCAACCCCTTGAAAAAACTCGAAGAATTTCTCACACCCGTGTCAGAAATGCTCCCACCCAGGAGTTTCAACCCCTTGAAAAAATCGAAGAATTTCTCACACCCGTGTCAGAAATGCTCCCACCCAGGAGTTTCAACCCCTTGAAAAAATCGAAGAATTTCTCACACCCGTGTCAGAAATGCTCCCACCCAGGAGTTTCAACCCCTTGAAAAACTCGAAGAATTTCTCACACCCGTGTCAGAAATGCTCCCACCCAGGAGTTTCAACCCCTTGAAAAAATCGAAGAATTTCTCACACCCGTGACACAAATGCTCCCACCCAGGAGTTTCAACCCCTTGCAAAAACTCGAAGAATTTCTCACACCCGTGTCAGAAATGCTCCCACCCAGGAGTTTCAACCCCTTGAAAAAAATCGAAGAATTTCTCACACCCGAGTCAGAAATGCTCCCACCCAGGAGTTTCAACCCCTTGAAAAAAATCGAAGAATTTCTCACACCCGTGTCAGAAATGCTCCCACCCAGGGGTTTCAACCCCTTGGAAAAAATCGGAGAATTTCTCACACCCGAGTCAGAAATGCTCCCACCCAGGGGTTTCAACCCCTTGGAAAAAATCGGAGAATTTCTCTCACCCGTGTCAGAATTGCTCCCAGCCAGGAGTTTCATCCCCTTGAAAGAAATCGATGAATTTCTCACACCCGTGTCAGAAATGCTCCCACCCAGGAGTTTCAACCCCTTGAAAAAAATCGAAGAATTTCTCACACCCGAGTCAGAAATGCTCCCACCCAGGAGTTTCAACCCCTTGAAAAAACTCGAAGAATTTCTCACACCCGAGTCAGAAATGCTCCCACCCAGGAGTTTCAACCCCTTGAAAAAAATCGAAGAATTTCTCACACCCGAGTCAGAAATGCTCCCACCCAGGGGTTTCAACCCCTTGAAAAAACTCGAAGAATTTCTCACACCCGAGTCAGAAATGCTCCCACCCAGGGGTTTCAACCCCTTGAAAAAACTCGAAGAATTTCTCACACCCGAGTCAGAAATGCTCCCACCCAGGGGTTTCAACCCCTTGAAAAAAATCGAAGAATTTCTCACACCCGAGTCAGAAATGCTCCCACCCAGGAGTTTCAACCCCTTGAAAAAAATCGAAGAATTTCTCACACCCGAGTCAGAAATGCTCCCACCCAGGAGTTTCAACCCCTTGAAAAAACTCGAAGAATTTCTCACACCCGAGTCAGAAATGCTCCCACCCAGGAGTTTCAACCCCTTGAAAAAAATCGAAGAATTTCTCACACCCGAGTCAGAAATGCTCCCACCCAGGAGTTTCAACCCTTGAAAAAACTCGAAGAATTTCTCACACCCGAGTCAGAAATGCTCAAACCCAGGAGTTTCATCCCCTTGAAAGAAATCGATGAATTTCTCACACCCGTGTCAGAAATGCTCCCACCCAGGGGTTTCAACCCCTTGAAAAAACTCGAAGAATTTCTCACACCCGTGTCAGAAATGCTCCCACCCAGGAGTTTCAACCCCTTGAAAAAAATCGAAGAATTTCTCACACCCGAGTCAGAAATGCTCCCACCCAGGAGTTTCAACCCCTTGAAAAAAATCGAAGAATTTCCCACACCCGTGTCAGAAATGCTCCCACCCAGGAGTTTCAACCCCTTGAAAAAACTCGAAGAATTTCTCACACCCGTGTCAGAAATGCTCCCACCCAGGAGTTTCAACCCCTTGAAAAAAATCGAAGAATTTCTCACACCCGTGTCAGAAATGCTCCCACCCAGGAGTTTCAACCCCTTGAAAAAAATCGAAGAATTTCTCACACCCGAGTCAGAAATGCTCCCACCCAGGAGTTTCAACCCCTTGAAAAAAATCGAAGAATTTCTCACACCCGTGTCAGAAATGCTCCCACCCAGGAGTTTCAACCCCTTGAAAAAATCGAAGAATTTCTCACACCCGTGTCAGAAATGCTCCCACCCAGGAGTTTCAACCCCTTGAAAAAATCGAAGAATTTCTCACACCCGTGTCAGAAATGCTCCCACCCAGGAGTTTCAACCCCTTGAAAAAACTCGAAGAATTTCTCACACCCGTGTCAGAAATGCTCCCACCCAGGGGTTTCAACCCCTTGAAAAAAATCGAAGAATTTCTCACACCCGTGTCAGAAATGCTCCCACCCAGGGGTTTCAACCCCTTGAAAAAACTCGAAGAATTTCTCACACCCGTGTCAGAAATGCTCCCACCCAGGGGTTTCAACCCCTTGAAAAAACTCGAAGAATTTCTCACACCCGTGTCAGAAATGCTCCCACCCAGGGGTTTCAACCCCTTGAGAAAAATCGAAGAATTTCTCACACCCGTGTCAGAAATGCTCCCACCCAGGGGTTTCAACCCCTTGAAAAAAATCGAAGAATTTCTCACACCCGTGTCAGAAATGCTCCCACCCAGGGGTTTCAACCCCTTGAAAAAAATCGAAGAATTTCTCACACCCGTGTCAGAAATGCTCCCACCCAGGGGTTTCAACCCCTTGAAAAAATCGAAGAATTTCTCACACCCGTGTCAGAAATGCTCCCACCCAGGGGTTTCAACCCCTTGAGAAAAATCGAAGAATTTCTCACACCCGTGTCAGAAATGCTCCCACCCAGGGGTTTCAACCCCTTGAAAAAACTCGAAGAATTTCTCACACCCGTGTCAGAAATGCTCCCACCCAGGAGTTTCAACCCTTTGAAAAACATCGAAGAATTTCGCTTACCCGAGTCAGAAATGCTCCCACCCAGGGGTTTCAACCCCTTGAAAAAACTCGAAGAATTTCTCACACCCGTGTCAGAAATGCTCCCACCCAGGGGTTTCAACCCCTTGAAAAAACTCGAAGAATTTCTCACACCCGTGTCAGAAATGCTCCCACCCAGGGGTTTCAACCCCTTGAAAAAAATCGAAGAATTTCTCACACCCGTGTCAGAAATGCTCCCACCCAGGGGTTTCAACCCCTTGAGAAAAATCGAAGAATTTCTCACACCCGTGTCAGAAATGCTCCCACCCAGGGGTTTCAACCCCTTGAAAAAAATCGAAGAATTTCTCCCCCTCGTGTCAGAAATGCTCCCATCCAGGAGTTTCAACCCCTTTAAAAGATTGGGGAATTTCTCCCTTCCGTTTCAGAAATGCTACCACCCAGGAGTTTCAACCCCTTTAAAAAATCGGAGAATTTCTCTCACCCGTGTCAGAATTGCTCCCAGCCAGGAGTTTCATCCCCTTGAAAGAAATCGATGAATTTCTCACACCCGTGTCAGAAATGCTCCCACCCAGGAGTTTCAACCCCTTGAAAAAAATCGAAGAATTTCTCACACCCGAGTCAGAAATGCTCCCACCCAGGAGTTTCAACCCCTTGAAAAAAATCGAAGAATTTCCCACACCCGTGTCAGAAATGCTCCCACCCAGGAGTTTCAACCCCTTGAAAAAAATCGAAGAATTTCTCACACCCGAGTCAGAAATGCTCCCACCCAGGGGTTTCAACCCCTTGAAAAAACTCGAAGAATTTCTCACACCCGAGTCAGAAATGCTCCCACCCAGGAGTTTCAACCCCTTGAAAAAATCGAAGAATTTCTCACACCCGAGTCAGAAATGCTCCCACCCAGGAGTTTCAACCCCTTGAAAAAAATCGAAGAATTTCTCACACCCGAGTCAGAAATGCTCCCACCCAGGAGTTTCAACCCCTTGAAAAAACTCGAAGAATTTCTCACACCCGAGTCAGAAATGCTCCCACCCAGGAGTTTCAACCCCTTGAAAAAAATCGAAGAATTTCTCACACCCGAGTCAGAAATGCTCCCACCCAGGAGTTTCAACCCCTTGAAAAAAAATCGAAGAATTTCTCACACCCGCGTCAGAAATGCTCCCACCCAGGAGTTTCAACCCCTTGAAAAAACTCGAAGAATTTCTCACACCCGTGTCAGAAATGCGGCCAGCCAGGAGTTGCAACCCCTTGAAAAAATTCGAAGAATTTCTCACACCCGTGTCAGAAATGCTCCCACCCAGGAGTTTCAACCGCTTGAAAAAAATCGAAGAATTTCTCACACCCGTGTCAGAAATGCTCCCACCCAGGAGTTTCAACCCCTTGAAAAAATCGAAGAATTTCTCACACCCGTGTCAGAAATGCTCCCACCCAGGAGTTTCAACCCCTTGAAAAAATCGAAGAATTTCTCACACCCGTGTCAGAAATGCTCCCACCCAGGAGTTTCAACCCCTTGAAAAAATCGAAGAATTTCTCACACCCGTGTCAGAAATGCTCCCACCCAGGAGTTTCAACCCCTTGAAAAAATCGAAGAATTTCTCACACCCGTGTCAGAAATGCTCCCACCCAGGAGTTTCAACCCCTTGAAAAAATCGATGAATTTCTCACACCCGTGTCAGAAATGCTCCCACCCAGGAGTTTCAACCCCTTGAAAAAAATCGAAGAATTTCTCACACCCGAGTCAGAAATGCTCCCACCCAGGAGTTTCAACCCCTTGAAAAAACTCGAAGAATTTCTCACACCCGAGTCAGAAATGCTCCCACCCAGGGGTTTCAACCCCTTGAAAAAAATCGAAGAATTTCTCACACCCGAGTCAGAAATGCTCCCACCCAGGGGTTTCAACCCCTTGAAAAAACTCGAAGAATTTCTCACACCCGTGTCAGAAATGCTCCCACCCAGGAGTTTCAACCCTTTGAAAAACATCGAAGAATTTCGCTTACCCGAGTCAGAAATGCTCCCACCCAGGGGTTTCAACCCCTTGAAAAAACTCGAAGAATTTCTCACACCCGTGTCAGAAATGCTCCCACCCAGGAGTTTCAACCCTTTGAAAAACATCGAAGAATTTCTCACACCCGAGTCAGAAATGCTCCCACCCAGGGGTTTCAACCCCTTGAAAAAAATCGAAGAATTTCTCACACCCGAGTCAGAAATGCTCCCACCCAGGAGTTTCAACCCCTTGAAAAAAATCGAAGAATTTCTCACACCCGAGTCAGAAATGCTCCCACCCAGGAGTTTCAACCCCTTGAAAAAACTCGAAGAATTTCTCACACCCGAGTCAGAAATGCTCCCACCCAGGAGTTTCAACCCCTTGAAAAAAATCGAAGAATTTCTCACACCCGAGTCAGAAATGCTCCCACCCAGGAGTTTCAACCCTTTGAAAAACATCGAAGAATTTCGCTTACCCGAGTCAGAAATGCTCCCACCCAGGGGTTTCAACCCCTTGAAAAAACTCGAAGAATTTCTCACACCCGTGTCAGAAATGCTCCCACCCAGGGGTTTCAACCCCTTGGAAAAAATCGGAGAATTTCTCTCACCCGTGTCAGAATTGCTCCCAGCCAGGAGTTTCATCCCCTTGAAAGAAATCGATGAATTTCTCACACCCGTGTCAGAATTGCTCCCACCCAGGAGTTTCATCCCCTTGAAAAAAATCGAAGAATTTCTCACACCCGAGTCAGAAATGCTCCCACCCAGGAGTTTCAACCCCTTGAAAAAAATCGAAGAATTTCTCACACCCGAGTCAGAAATGCTCCCACCCAGGAGTTTCAACCCTTTGAAAAACATCGAAGAATTTCGCTTACCCGAGTCAGAAAGGCTCCCACCCAGGAGTTTCAACCCCTTGAAAAAAATCGAAGAATTTCTCACACCCGAGTCAGAAATGCTCCCACCCAGGAGTTTCAACCCCTTGAAAAAAATCGAAGAATTTCTCACACCCGTGTCAGAAATGCTCCCACCCAGGAGTTTCAACCCCTTGAAAAAACTCGAAGAATTTCTCACACCCGAGTCAGAAATGCTCCCACCCAGGAGTTTCAACCCCTTGAAAAAACTCGAAGAATTTCTCACACCCGTGTCAGAAATGCTCCCACCCAGGAGTTTCAACCCCTTGAAAAAACTCGAAGAATTTCTCACACCCGTGTCAGAAATGCTCCCACCCAGGAGTTTCAACCCCTTGAAAAAAATCGAAGAATTTCTCACACCCGAGTCAGAAATGCTCCCACCCAGGAGTTTCAACCCCTTGAAAAAACTCGAAGAATTTCTCACACCCGTGTCAGAAATGCTCCCACCCAGGAGTTTCAACCCCTTGAAAAAAATCGAAGAATTTCTCACACCCGAGTCAGAAATGCTCCCACCCAGGAGTTTCAACCCCTTGAAAAAAATCGAAGAATTTCTCACACCCGAGTCAGAAATGCTCCCACCCAGGAGTTTCAACCCCTTGAAAAAAATCGAAGAATTTCTCACACCCGAGTCAGAAATGCTCCCACCCAGGAGTTTCAACCCTTTGAAAAACATCGAAGAATTTCGCTTACCCGAGTCAGAAATGCTCCCACCCAGGAGTTTCATCCCCTTGAAAGAAATCGATGAATTTCTCACACCCGTGTCAGAAATGCTCCCACCCAGGGGTTTCAACCCCTTGAAAAAACTCGAAGAATTTCTCTCACCCGTGTCAGAAATGCTCCCACCCAGGAGTTTCAACCCTTGAAAAACATCGAAGAATTTCTCACACCCGTGTCAGAAATGCTCCCAGCCAGGAGTTTCATCCCCTTGAAAGAAATCGATGAATTTCTCTCACCCGTGTCAGAATTGCTCCCAGCCAGGAGTTTCATCCCCTTGAAAGAAATCGATGAATTTCTCACACCCGAGTCAGAAATGCTCCCACCCAGGAGTTTCAACCCCTTGAAAAAACTCGAAGAATTTCTCACACCCGAGTCAGAAATGCTCCCACCCAGGAGTTTCAACCCCTTGAAAAAAATCGAAGAATTTCTCACACCCGAGTCAGAAATGCTCCCACCCAGGGGTTTCAACCCCTTGGAAAAAATCGGAGAATTTCTCTCACCCGTGTCAGAATTGCTCCCAGCCAGGAGTTTCATCCCCTTGAAAGAAATCGATGAATTTCTCACACCCGTGTCAGAAATGCTCCCACCCAGGGGTTTCAACCCCTTGGAAAAAATCGGAGAATTTCTCACACCCGTGTCAGAAATGCTCCCACCCAGGAGTTTCAACCCCTTGAAAAAAATCGAAGAATTTCTCACACCCGAGTCAGAAATGCTCCCACCCAGGAGTTTCAACCCCTTGAAAAAAATCGAAGAATTTCTCACACCCGTGTCAGAAATGCTCCCACCCAGGAGTTTCAACCCTTTGAAAAACATCGAAGAATTTCGCTTACCCGAGTCAGAAATGCTCCCACCCAGGAGTTTCAACCCCTTGAAAAAAATCGAAGAATTTCTCACACCCGAGTCAGAAATGCTCCCACCCAGGAGTTTCAACCCCTTGAAAAAAATCGAGTCTCTCTTACCCGTGTCAGAAATGCTCTTTAAAATCTTCGGGTTATCCTTGTTGAAAATGGGCGGAGGCGCTCCAGACCTGATCGAATGGAGAAATTTAAAAGATGGTCAGAACGGATTACATCGTAAATAAGCTCCTAACAACGATAAACATCCATGTCAAGATCATTTCTGACATCGGTATGGATCAACGTTAGCTTTGGGTCTGGACTGCCCTACACAAATAACAAAGCGCCTTAATTTCAATATGTTTGAAGGCATTACAAGGATCCCCTAGTGTTTTTGCTCAAAAAGAAGTTTAGATGTGTGTGCCAATAGTGATTTTTTCTGCATGATCACTTAATCGGCCTGCTCGTTATCGATGTTGCGTGGTCGCCGCCGCGGCGAGCGCGGCACACCGTGTGCCGAGGCTGCCATGATTGGCAAACGGCGAGAAGGCGGACGCACAAGACCCGTCCCAGCAAGAGGTCTGGATTAGAACCGAACTTCCCTCCTTACTGAGGAGTTCCGGGGAAGTTCTTTACATTCTTTTATATACTCCTTATCTATACTCGTCTAAGGGCAGGAACGAAACGAGTAAACTCGTCCACCAAATTTTTGCCCTTAAAATTACAAAAATTTTCATGGAGCCATATCTCCGTTCGTAGGGGGTCTTGGACGATTTTAGAAATAACAATGTGAGCAGAGTGTGACCCTATCCAAGATAAGGATAAAAACCTAAAAAATAAATTCCTGAGTGTCCTGTGCCTTTAAAGGCAGTGTCCACGATAAACTTCGCCCTCGGTTTTTGGCCGGAAATCGAGAGCTCAGGCTCTCATTGGAGTCCTGTGGTCGAAAGAACCAACGAAAACGAGCCCGAAAGAGCTCCATACGCCTCCGAAGTACGCTCGCGCTGGCCCTTCCGCTCGCGGTCGGGTTTTCCGAGGAACAGTTTGGTCCGCTTCTGCATAAGCATTGGAGCGCGAGTGCGGCTGAGTTTTAGCATTGGGGCGCATTTGCACACTGTCTACTTCAGGCTCATGCCCGCGCAACTGATCCACCGTTGAAATGTGGCTTTCAAGATGAAAAGCTGATTTTGGATGTTTCGCAGCGTTTTTCATGATTCTTTCTTCACTGATGGAACAGTCAGACGCGAAACCTTCGTTTCCTGGTGGAAACTCGAAAACGGTTTTTATCGTGGACACTGCCTTTAAGTATGTCGTAAACAGGCTCATGTCTGCCCGGATCTGGTTCATGCTGACCGTTGTGCTCAATAAATGTCTCCAAATCCGCCATTTATCTCGTTGATAAACTTCTCTGCACTTCTTCGTATAGAATTATAATCGCACGGGTTGAAATTTCTCACGTAGCCAGGAACAACACAAGATATCCTTTAATTCCGGGAACGGGCGCGACGGTTGGCTTTAAACGGCGTTATGGGGTCCGAATCTAAGCTTTTTCACACTGGACAGGTGACAATAACAAGCTATATTGAGACAGGAAGTATTCGTCAATTCTGACCCAAAGATGTAGTTTGGCAATTAAGGGAAGGTGTTTAATACGGTGATTATTCAAAATGTTCATAAACAGTGAAACAGTCGAAAATCGTGAAAAGTGTGATGAGAAAAGTTCTTGAGAAGACGAAATTCCAAAAAAAACACGGCTTTGAAGGTTTTTCAACACCCTGAGTACGCCAATGATAGTGGAATCCGCAAAGCGTCACGCCGGACTGTGGTATCGTTAAAAACCGATGTGTTCATAAACAATGAAACGCACTGTAGTAGCTGAGGAATGCAAAGCGGGGTGTCGGTAGTGTAATGCTAACACTCACTCTCGCCCGGTTAGCGATGCAATGCGGGTTCGATTCCTGCCTGACACCTAACTTTTTTATTCACTCAGCAAGGCATTCTCTTAGAATACTGTGCCTTTGAAAGCACTGCAAAAAATGCTGTTTTTTCGGCTAAAACGTGAGCTTTGGGTCTCTCTAAGAAGAGTAAGAACGGAATAACGGCGAAAAAACGGTAGGGGAGCGGGTGAAAATTTCGCGGGCTACCCAACACACTGGGCCACCCCGTTCACGTCCTATAACAGTTGTCCTGCTTTCATTTTATTTAATAATTTATTATCTACGCCCACAAGACGCGCCGAAAACATAGTACATTAGAGAACAAACAGAAGTGAAGATTCAACATTTGAAACCAAAATTCAAAGCACAAAAAGATAAACCTCGAAAGAAAATAAACATAGAAAATGAAAGGGAAGGGGGAAATCATCAATCCGCAAAAAACCGGTATGCAGTCACAATCACTAGCAGCGATTTGCATGAAGTGAGAATTTTTTTCCTCTGTGCAGACATTGCGCATTGAAACGAAACGGAAACGTACTGGCTGAGATAAAGCAATAGAGATATACCATGAATGAATCGCGATACATAGCCAGCGAGGTCGGCTTAGGCAGTGTCAGCCAGCTATGACACCTATATAAATTACCGGAGCTTCAGAACATGGGTTTACTGGCATCCCACATGGAACCAGTAAGATAGTCAAAGCCAACTGTGATTTGTAAATGAGAATCTTGGCGCTTCAGAAAAACTCCATCGTATAATCGCTCCCACTTCATGCTCGAAACCACTTTCCAGGAACTGTGAATGGATACGCCTCTGAAATGCCTTGGTGCACGAACAATAAGAAGAAACCAAAACAAGGGGCCTGCGATCAAAGCAATTAATGAAATATATGATCCTAAACAAGATTCTAGGAGATATTTGGACGGGTTTCACAGTAGGAACAGGCACCAAATTTTCGAATATTCTTCATCGTGAAATTCTAACATCCCAGCAAGTACATTGGTCCCTCATATTTTTGAAGAATTTTTGGTACACAAAACTCAAAGCAAAGCTAATTTTCAGCACAGGGAACACAAAGCAAAGCCTATGATTTTTGAAGCGCGCGCAAATCGCGAAACCATTTCCCCGACGTCGGGTTCGATGCGTTGTCCGCGTTCTCCCATAACGCACAAACAGGCATAACTGATTTTTTTCAGATATTTCTCTCATCAGTTTTGCTCTGCTATTTGAGTATTCTGTGGGATCTTTTCCCTTATAACCTCTTCTTAATGGACCTACGCACCAAAGAACATCGGAAGCTATAATACGTTTTTTATCGTAAACACTACCCTTAAAGGGCACAGCCCTACCCGCCCAAAATGTATAGCAACTCTGCCAAGGGCGAGATCTCAATTCGATCAAATAAGTGAGAAACTGCAGGGAAAGTTCGGCCACGCTGCCAATACCATAAAAGCATAATTAAACGTTTCGGCACGAATAGGGAACCAAAGTCTTTGCAAACGAAAAAAACTGGTTTGTGTGGCTATGCTGAAAGGCAAAATGTGCACCATCAGAGCTCTTCGTTCCCTTTCCAGGGCGGTGTGCGCAGTGAGGCTTTTGAGGTAATTTGGGCGAGGCCGACTTTTCCCTGTAGTTTCTCCCTTATTTGAGTGAGTTGAGATCTCGCGCTGGGCAAGGTTGCTAATAACGGTGGGGGGGGGTGGCCGGGCGATAATATTAAATTTTATCTCCGAGGTTGGACTGTGACTCCAAGTAGACTAAGGGTGGGGAAGAAAAAATTGGTAATCTCCTCAAATAGGATGCTGACGTCATTTTGCTAGTTGAAAATATCTGTTGGTACACGATAACGTGCCGTTAATAGTAAATACTTAATGCCTCTTTACCACTATGTACCCTCTATAAAACGTCGAATTCACATCAATCGAGGCGCGAGCGGCGGCCTGGGCCTCCGGCTACCCTCCGCTCTCTCACTGTCTTTGACCTCCGCTCCGCACCAGCACACGTAGGAACCATGTGAATTTCGCCGTTTTATAGCCCGTACCTTTCACGGAACAAGCCTAACAATCGTTGCCATACATACACAACCACGCTTCCTGTGACTGAGTCTTCCCTCAATCCAAGCTATTTCCAAAATTATTATTCAGACAGTGTGAAATTGAATCCTTTTCGTCCTTACACTGCAACATTCAGTAGAATATATTTTGTCTTATAGGAAACCCGTGAAAAATAAAATACGTCTACCTGGGGCATCGCGTGACCATGGATAACGATTTGAGGGCTGGAGTCAGCCGAAGAAGAAGCGCTGCATGGGATGCGATGTCCAACATAAGGGAAGCGGCTCGCCTTGTATTTGACAAAAACATCCGTGCGCACCTCTTCGACTCCACCGTCCTCCCCGCCGTGTGCTACGGATCTGAAACCTGGGCTTCCAACAAGTCTTCTGCCATTCTGATGACGCGAGCTCAACGAGCCCTTAAACGAACACTGTTAGGGACGAACCTTTAAGAGCAAAGAAAACCAGCACCTTCGCAGCACCCACCCCCGCCAACAGTCAGGAATTCGGGACAGTCACGTATATGGCAGCCGCAAAATATCGATGGGCCGGTCACGTCATAAGAAGAACTGATGACCGCTGGACAAAACGCGTGTCGCTCTGGTACCCACGGAACATCAAGCAAACACTTGGTCGTCCCCCAACAAGATGGAGCGATGCCTTCAAACATCTGAACACACCTAACACGAACTGGTTACAGATCGTGCAAAATCGAACGAGATGGAAGATGGCAGCTCTACAAAGCAATCAAAACGAACGTGTCCCTCGAGACAACCAGAGACGTGTGCTCGCCACTGAGACGAGGTAACAAGTAAGTATAGGAAACCCGTGAATATCTACTTTTGTTTATTTTATGTTCACGTGTACGCACATGCTATGCACAGTGCCCCCTACAGCTGCTGGAGAGAATCTTCCTTGCAATATGCTCGCTCGCTCTTTCAAGACTCATAGAACTTATTCGACGCACAACGGCAAAAAACCGAAGCCGTTGTCCTTACATTTAGCAGCCGAATGAATCCATCCTTACCGGACACGACTTGCAATGTGATTATACGACAGTTTGCTTAAAGGCAGTATTCACGATAAAAAATGTGTTTCAGTTTCCACTAGGAATGGGTAGTGGAGGGGCACAATGTAACGTTGACGTCGAAAGAACGCATGAAAACGAGCCAGGAAAAGCTCCAAAAGAGCCTGAAGTTGCCATTTCGAGCGCAAGGCAAACCTCAAAAGCGCATCACACGCCCACCGACGTAAACAAATGAATGCTCAAGATCGTGAGATGAGCGATGATTTCCAATCATTAGCCCCGTTCTTCCCTTCATTCTCAACTTCTCTCTTTACTCAGGTCAGCTCGCATACATCGGCTGCGAAAGACGCAAGTTACAAGCTTCGGACAACTCGTCCACCATTTTCCCTAGCTCAATTTTCGAGGGGCCATAACTCCATTCCCAGAAGGTCTTGTACGATTTCAGAGACATCATTGGAATCAGCGTGGGGCCGTTTTCAAGATAGGCGGGAAAACAGAAAAACAATTTCCATCGTGAACACTGCCTTTAAGGGCAGGGTCGGAGCAAGCCTTACTTTTCGAGATTCCTTGTTAACACTTGAGAGACCGTGTCTCCACACTGCGCACAGACGCCATTAACTCGATTTTTTTGTCGTTTCTTCGAAAAATACTTTTCATTGTAACTGGAAGACCCGTACTTAATAGAACCATATTACTGGTGGGCAGCCATAGGTCACCTTGAAAATTAACCTACTGAATTGATTGGCAGTGGTGCGCGCGGTCGATTGCGCAGATTAGCCGAGCGCGAAGTCTCCTAAGTGTTAACTAACCTGCTTCCTTTGAAGGCAGTGTCGACGACTTATTCTTTCCTTGTTTTTTTTTTGCCGGCAATTGGACGGCCTGGGTCTCATTGGAGCGATATGGTCGAAAGAACTAACAAAAACGGACCAGAAAGAACCCTTATCGGCTCCGAAATTCGCTCGCGCTAGTCCTTTCATCGCGTGTATCAGATACGTATCGATTACTAAAAAGGTCTAGCGCGAGTGGATTTCGGAGCCGATAAGGGCTCTCTCGGACCCGTTTTTGTTCGATCTTTCGACGAATTGCTCCAATGAGACCCAGGCCATTTGATTGCCGGCAAAAAAACAAAGAAAGAATAAATCGTCGACACTGCCTTTGAAGGGATAACTTGATGTACTAAACAGCATCCTGTTGATAATCGTAGGACTTTGGACGGCATTAGCTGCTTAATGATACATATTACCCCCAACTCTTTTAAACTCTTTAAAAAACTCCTTGGGCACTCTTAAAAGCCAACAAGCAGACAACAGGTTTGTGTTCAGCTTCCCACAAGCAAACCCACAACAAAATTGGAGCCAAAAGCGAAACTTCGATCCAGTGTATTATACGTAAAGTAATTCATTGCAATTTTTTGAAATTTTGGAAATTGGCCGTAAGACTCATTCATATTCATCAGCTGGTACTAAGTTTTGCAGGTTCGACCTAGCTATTGAATTTCCTCAAAAGGTTGGAAGATAGAGCCTCAGGTATCACAGTCAAAAGAAATACAGCAATTTTTGAAACGAGAACTGTCAACATTTTCTCTTGTTGTGCGCATACGTCATAAGAATCTTGAGCGATGGAAAGCCGATGAAAGCAGTTTGCATGAACCATTTCGCACCACATGCGAAGCTGAAAGAAACAACAGATTAGAATTCTTAGCGACATTGGAAGTGCACACAATTAGAAAGACAATAGCAAACCTGAGCTTCATGTCGTCACAAAGCAGAAGTGCGTACAACCCTTCCGCGACATGAATAACAAGAAAAACATAAAATATCATGGCTACGATCCATCTACATTCCAGCAAGGGTGCTGGGATGAATTCCTTGGCAGGGCAGTAAAGCACCTGTAAATCGAATCTGTGACATTTTGAGAGTTCATAATGTCTCAATAATAAAGCGTATTTGTTTGTGGTCGTATTCATTTTCAAATAGAATTTCTCGTTCTTCTTCTTTTGTTGCAATTTAGCTCTCCGTATCTGCATAGTTCTAGGTAAAGTCCTAGTACGAGTCGCGGAATACCATAGGATCGTTGCCGCCTGGGCGATTGTGTACGGACGCCAGTTGGGCGTTCACAGAAACGCAGAGAGCCTTTCCAGAGCAACAGATCCTTCATCTATCCAGCTGATCCCTCGGATTGTTCTGTTTTCCCACTCACAAGGGAGTGACCAGACCTGGTCGTCAGAACTACCCATAAATCTATGTTTTTCTGATCGACTACCTCCCTGGTAATCTTAAAAGCCGCAATCTAGCTGCCCGAGTGATAGTGAAAAAAGTTATGAACCAAAATGTGAAGAGCCCTGCAGGATTATTACCATCAAGCTCCCGTAACCTGTCATATTCTTGAGAAAAATCACAAACGGACCTCAAATTCGTGTTCTATGCCTACCCCCGCGGGCAACGTTTAGGCCTAAACTTTTTGCTTGACCTATCCACCCTCAAAAATGGGATTGGGCTACCCCATAGGGTTTCAGAAATCAAGAAAAAAAATTTCCCAAAACTTCGCCTGGGGTTTTTTTGGGGTGCTGAACACGATTATGAGGTTCGTTTAGCGTTTTTCGGGCGGTAATGATAGGTTACTGTAAGAATAACACATTTCAGGTACTGTAGCTCATAGACTTCCATCAAGAAAATCCTGCGGTACAGTCCCCTTTGGTGCAAAAAATTTACCATGCTGTTTTTTTAGACGAACGTTGTTAGGGGTCTTCATTTAGAAGTTTTTTGACAGTTCTTCTGATGAAAAAAACAGCAAACACTTCGAAAGAAACACGCAACAAGAAAAATCAACACCTATGGTGATTTTCGAGGAAAAAAAAGTGGAGCAGAAAATTCCTATTGCAGTAGCAGCAAAACATAAAACGAACATAATTACAACGTTCACCTTCCTCGCATCTGCCGATGTCACTAGGGAAAAGCGATGCGATTGGGCTGTCGAAATGACCCACGTGATTTTTATTAGAAACTTCGTTTCCATGTTTTGCTCTTCTGTATGCTTGTTCTTGTTCCCTATGACGGCTGGTGTCGATAAACTGTCATAAAAAATGCTGAGTACGGTTGTTGGACTCAAAAAAAAATTGTGGCAAGAACTTTGCATAAACAGCGGATCGAACCTTGCGTCCTCCGTTCGGTATGTCGCCGCCTTGGACCACTCGGCTAACTCCACACAGTGTTCTGATGAAGAGATAGGTTATACAGCGCACAGCATTTTCGTCGTTTCGACCTCATTTCAAAAAATGGCTCATAACTTTTTTCTACTACTACTCGGGCAAATAAGATGTTATTACGACTACCCGGAAGGTAATCTGTCAGAAAAACATGGAGGTATGGACGGTTCTGGCAGACGGATCTGGTCATTCCCTTGCCAGTGAGACGTTCGAAGTGTGGGGGAATTCAGGTCTGACCAGCACGCGAGCGCAGATCGAATACGCGCAAATGCATGCTATGACATAATCGGCCGGCATCCTCTCTAGAGGGATCCGCACAGTTAAAGTCGCGGCATTGCTCGCAGTGACCAACAGCGCTGGGTGATGCAATATCGACTACATGTGGTTACGAGGGCGAGCGACGCGGTATGAAAGGCGACGAGGAGGCACCGCAGAGTGTCTTGACGCTGCGATGACCCTGCGTCACTGCCAGCGAGCGGCAACCGACGCGGCGACGATAATTTTCCGGCACATTTTTGTCGCGGCGTCAAGGCTGGCGCTCGGCGACCAGTCGTCGGTCGGTGCAACACTGCAGACCCCTTACGCGGTCAGTCCGCGTTTAAAACCACGGTGTGCTGTCCTAGAAGTCAGCCGCGCCCATTTATCACGGCCTTGAGCCACAGCTTGAATACCATAAATTGGTCGCTTTGTCTCCTTTACCACATCCGTCCAGAACCTTCACCTTCGTACAGGCTGTCGTCTCCAGACAGAACTCGGAATCATTGTTGAGAGTGTGAAACAAGACAACCCAGTGGCCTTAATACACTCCCAATGAATCGAAGTCGAATATTCACTGTCGCATCAGAAGACGTTGGGAGGTGCTTGCATCTTCCCCGTGTCAAGCATTGATGTACAATACCGCCCGCGACTTTGGGAAAAACGGCGTTTTCGGTGCTTTTTTCCGCCGCAAACCGCCGCTTTGTCATAACTTCGTTGAAAGTGGTTCTTTGGGTTGCTAAGGGCATATTTAGAACATGGGGGTGTGTATACAAGTCTGTTGGTACCTGCTCGTTGGTGCCCCTGCTTCTACTGAACCCAGCAGACGTTTGAGTGTACACAGGGAACGTTCGAGCGATATAGCGTGCACAACTATATCGCGAAAGTATCCCGCACATTGCATAAAGGTGTCGCCGTCCGGCACACTAAGGCCTCTGGTCCATAACACCTTAGGATCCGTACCTAGGGAGTCATGGAGTCTTTGGCCACAAGCCACAATTTCGCCACCCTGAACTGTCGATCGCCGTCGAGTGATATCCAAAAAACTGCGCTATCCAGACTTCTGAGCTATTTCCATGCACCGTTTGCTGCTTTGCAGGAAACCCGCCTCAAGGATAGACCCGTCATCAGCGTCGGAGAGTACACCATCTACTGCGGTAACGCTGACGATAGGAGAGTGGGAGGCTGTGCAATAGCTGTAAGGAAGGATTTCAATGGTATGGTCAAGGAGTTCGGCTCAACGTCGTGTCGGAATGCATTCGTACGACTGCGGGATCACAGAGGATTCAATCTGTGGATAGTGAGTGCTCATGCGCCCACTGAAACCGCCGAAGACAATTCGAAGGATGCGTTTTATGAGGAACTCAATACGTTGCTGGCCAGGATACCTTGTCAACATGCTGTTGTCGTGGGGATTGACGCAAATGCGAAGATGGGACTTGATCAGGAATCCGAAGTACTCGGTAAATGGTTCTACCCAGTGGAGCAAACATCGGACAATGGCTACCGCCTTGTCGACTTTTGTGAACGCAGTGGTCTGATTATTGCATCGACATTCAAGAGGAATCATCGCCGCCATCAGCTTACGTGGCAGGGACCAACCCGGCTATCTCCAGAAGAGCAGCGGAAGCGGAAGATGACAACTTTGAAACTACAGCTTGACTATGTCCTGACGAGGAATATTCCAGTATCGGACATTCGAAGATCTAGAGCTGTGTGGGATGTCGCATTCGATTCGGATCACCGTCCTGTTCTGTTGAACTTCACTGCGAGGATTCATAAGAGGAAGCGAGGGGCTCAGCCTCTCCAGAGGATTGACATGACAAGTCTCAGAGATGAAGAGTGCAGAAGGAATTTCCGACAACGCGTTTCTATTCACATCGGAGTACGGACTAAGAAGAAACTTTGCGACGCGGATTCTTTTGTAAAATGCATCCAGGACGCTTCGAAAGAGGCACTCCCGGTTGTACAGCCTAAGAAGAAGTTCGCCTACGTCTCCGAAGAAACAACATCTACCTACAACAAAGTATGTGCTCTCCGAACTGCAGGAAACTTCGTGGAGGAGAAGCGTCTGAGGAGGAAGTTGCGTCGGCAGCTTCAAAGTGACCGCGAACGAGAGTGGACGTGTAGAGCTAAGGAGTTCGAGAAGGCTTGGGAGGAGAAGAATCCGAGGAAAGCCTACACGTTGCTGCGACAGTATAGCGGGAAGATGAAGAGATGTTCTCCTGTCTTGAACACTACCAATGGAGTTGCAGTTGGTGATGCGACGCTGCCAATATGGAAGGATTACTTCAGTTCACTACTGAATCGTCCAGCGCCATCAGTACCTGAGCTCCCGCATGTTCAGAGAGCACATTACGATGTCAGTGAGGAACCGCCGACTGAGTCTGAAGTTTTGGATTGTGTCCGGAAAATGAAGAATGGAAAGGCAGGTGGAGATGACAACATCACTGCTGAAATGCTGAAAGCTCTTCCTCCGTCTGGGATTCGTGAAATGACCAACACCATCCGTGCCATATGGATGAGCGAAAGGGTACCCGATTCGTGGAGACATGCGATCATCGTACCTCTTCACAAGAAGCTATCCGTCACGGATCCTAAGAACTACAGAGGAATCTCTACTTTGTGTCATGTACAAGGTTTTAGAACGTATCATTCTCGAGCGACTTATCAAACATCGTGAAGGAACGACCAGAGATGAGCAAGCCGGTTTTCGACCTGGAAGATCGACCATCGACCAAGTGTTCGTCGTGAGAAGAGTAATTGAATCGTGGCAGCGGTTTTCGAAGCCATTACAGCTTGCTTTTTTGGACTTTGAAGCCGCGTTCGACTCTCCTCATCGTGATCGATTGCTCAATGCTCTGCGAGCAGATGGAGTCCCGGAAAAGTATGTTCGGTTAATCGAGGACATGAACAAAGGAACAACAGCAGCAGTTCGTACACCTGTCGGATTTACGTCAGCTTTCGAGGTGAAAACAGGAGTAAGGCAAAGAGCCGTTGCAGGACCTTTTCTTTTCAACTTCGCCGTTGATGACATCATGCGTAGAGTTGCAGAACAGTTTCCTGCGGATGTGATCCTAACACCATCAGGACGCTCCCTTGTCGACCTGGAGTACGCCGACGACATTGTGTTATTCGCTGAAAACAACGCAAAACTGCAAAGGATTGTGAACCTCGTTTCGAAGTATGCCGCAGCCTATGGACTTCGTCTTCGTCCCGACAAATGTAAGCAGATGTGGGTCTCTCAGAGGCCTTCAACTGGAGTTTGTGTGGACGGACAACGTATCGAACTGGTGGACGATTTCTGTTATTTGGGCTGTTTGCTGAAGAACGATGGTAGTTATGCAGCGGATATTCGACAACGATGTGCGAAAGCTACGTCTGCATTCAATTCTCTAACCAAGTGTTTGTGGTCTACCACCATCGCGAAGGAAGTCAAGTTGCGCGTCTACCTATCCGCTATTCGCCCTATCATGATGTACGGATCGGAGACGTGGGCAGCACCGGAAAACGCAGATGGAAAGGTTGGATTGCACGGAGAGGAAGCTTTTAGGCGTTTGCTTGGATATTTCTGGCCGCGTGTATGCCATAACGAAGACCTTTACAAGGAAATCGACGCAGTACATCAACGCTTGACACGAGGGAGGTGCCAGCATCTCCTAACGCCATCTCAAGCAGCAATGGAAAGTCGACTTCGACTGCTCGGGCATATACTAAGAAGAACGCCGGATCGTCTCGTACAACACGCTTTAAAAATGCTTCCAAATCCTGTCTGGAAACGGCCACCTGGGCGTAGGCGAAAGTTCTGGACGGATATGGTTAAAGAGGATTTAAAGTCACTCGGCATCGAAAGACAGTTCAGGCGCGATGTTTCGTTTCGCAGGAAATGGAATAGTGACAGCTGGATGGAATGTGTTCAAATTGTGGCTGAAGACCGTGAAAAATGGACACGGCTGACTACTAGGACGGCACACCTCGGTGAAGATGCGGAATGACCGCGTCAGGCGAAAGCCAACCGATTAAGTCAAAGTAAGTCATATTTAGAACCAGCATCGAGAGCTAGTCATTCTGAGCCCACACATGTCTTACCCTGTAAACAGGGCATATAGGTTTTACAGAATCAATCGAGTGTACGAAAACTGAAGCTGGGTATCAAATTGTTGTAAATATTCGATTTCATACCACCCGCACAGATCAAGGGCGAGTTATATACAAATACAATACACGCACTTAATTTCTCGCAAAAACCGCAAAAGTCTCGAAGCCGCGACTTCTGCGACTCTTCGTCATTACTTGGCTCAAAGCGCTCCAACTGAGCTCTGGAGGACATATTTCGAATCAGCATCAAGAGCTCTTTTTTTTTGAGAATACATATGTCTTACGGGAAAACAAGGCGTATAGGGCTTACACAATCAATCGAGTTGGCGAAAGGAAAAGTCAAGTAAATTGTGGTTTTTCGACGTAATGTCTCGTCCAACTCAACAGTGTAAACGATATAGACAGCAGGTAATTGAGCTGTCCGCGGCTGACTGGAGTTTTCTACGAAGTTTCAGATTTTCGCAATCTCAAACCCGAATATTTTTGCCATTTCCTTAGCCACAAGCCTCCTGTTGCTTAGATTTACAGGCAGTAGCAATGCTTGCTGTCGAATGTCTCTGATTCTCTCCATTATGATAAGCTCGGAGAAAATTTAGATCGCAAAAAGTGGTTCCTAGCGATGTCCAATGAAGGGCGTTTGACTGCAGCCCACCAAGGAGCCCAGGAGTTACTGGTAGTATCCTTTGCAGCTCCTCGCAGCTCACGATAAATATGTAGTTTCGAAAATCAGTCGTTATTTTTTGCGATCCATTCTTTTTAATCCGGATTGTTATTAACACAAATTTTTCTTCGTTTTCTGAGGTCATGCTAGCCAATGTCAGCCACCGCAAGACATTTAGAATCTTCGTGATGAGGGCTTCCCAATGGTATAATGTTTGTTAAGGTTCGAACTCTAACAAAAAGGTTCTGATTCCCTCGTTTATAACCAAAGGAGCGATTTAGTGCCGGTCCCTCGCTTTGCTCTCTGCTTCCCCGCCAGGGGTGTGCGGCAAAGGAATTTAAAATTTCGGCAAACGGCAACGGCAACGGCAAACCCCAAAAATGGCCGGCAACCGGCAAACGGCATAACGGCAAACGGCAAAATCTGTTTTTTGCTATAATACATCAACATTTGTAGTCGTGTGGTGTTTCATGCAATATGTACCACTTGCGTTTCACTGGAATCACAGAAAGAAAAAATTCTGTACATTAAAAGCTACTTGAAAGCAGGTGATCAGAGAATGCCAACAGCGCTGTTCTATATGTGATGTGTAAAGGAGTCTTTATTAAAGGCATCGTACACGATGAAAACCGAATTCCAGCTTTTGCGTTTAGTCGGACTAGTGGGTCATAATAATGTCACTCAGAAAGTTTGGAGTTTTAAAATCGCCCCTGAATGGAGATTAGCTCACCTCGAAAGAGCTTCCCGGGTTTTGAGGGCCTATCTTGGGGTCGATACGCTGTTGCAAGGAACAAAATTCCGTGGTCGCTGCCGGCGATCGTGCGCTGACGCGTCGTAGGGCGCAATTCACACGCCACTCGATTTCACGTTCGGCATCGAACGAAAGCAGCTGACAGCAGTGGACGCAGCATGTTAGTAACCCTCTTTAGTTTCGTTCAAAAAAAGATCGCTCGTCTGAGTGGCGCCCTCGGCGAATAGCTTCCAACGCTGCGCCAAAGAACGAATCGTAAAAGTGTTCCTTGTGTTCTTCGCGCAACTATCCCAAATGGATTTCTGCGGGAACTTCAAATTTGTATTGAGCTTTCTTGAAATGGGTTTTCGCTTTTTGCTACCTTCAGTCATTATAGGGATATAAAAACATGAAAAAGTCAAAAACCCAAATATGGTTTTTATCGTGTACGATGCCTTTAAAGTCATCGTACGCTCTCCCGCTGTTGGACGAGTTTCCAATCTAGGTACCCGGCAGGTGGACAGGAAGGCTACTTGCTACCTGGCAGGTAGACAGGAAGGTTCCTAGCCACCATGCGGGTGGACGGAGAGTGTTGCGGCTGCCTGCTATGTCGATCTCACGTGGCAGGAAATGATCAATATGTTACTGGCAGGCAGCGAATGCTCTGCCCGCCCACCCGCACAGCTAAGGTCAGGCATGCTGTGCCCACCGGAATGCACTGATAGCGGCGCTGAGACACAGCAGATTCCTACCCGGCGGTCTCCTCTCCGTCTCTGCACCCATTCTTGTCTCTGCTCTGACAGGTGGCGAACGGGTGGCCTCCACTATTGAAATCTCGACAGGAGAGGCACAAAACTGGTGGCCATGCGTCGGGTACGGGCAGGTTACGCCCCCTTCCTGCGCCCGCCGTTTCATGAATACGTCCATTGGTCACCGGCTCATCATTGGGAAGATATGGGAGATCGAATGCCTCGAATTCCACCAAAAGAGGCCGGGCTTTCGACAGCCATGTGGCCTCAAAATAGAAAAGAAGGTAGCTTATCAACAAATGATACATCAACTTCCACTCATTTACGCGATATAGCTTGTTGAGAAGCTTCTTTATTTTTCATTTTATGCCATATGGCTGTCAGAAGGCCTCTTTTGGTGCAATTCGAGGAATTCGCTGACCCATATCTTCCCAATGATGCGTCGGTGACCCGAGAAACCCTACCCACGTTCTCAGGCGGGCCCAACCAACGATTCAAACTCAAAAAACGGTGAGTGGTTTTCAGCGCGTACGATGCCTTTAAGATCATGAAAGGCTGGATGATTGGTCGACATTTGTGGCGAAAGACAGCCCACACCTAGCTTATGACCAGGTCCACTCACAATTTTTACTGTAATTAGCAAGTAGTACACTCAGGATTCTCTTTCTCGCGCTCTTGATATAGTTTTCCTTGTGAGCCTACAGGAGTGGAGTGAGATTGGTCGTAGGCAGTGCTCACAATAAAAGCAAACTTTGAATTCTCACGGGAAATCAAGAGCTCCGAAGGGCGTGTTGATCGGTTACACAGATTGCGAGAATCTGGTGACAATTCGAATGCTACATGTGACGCGCGCGACGTAAAACCGCTGCGCTCACGTCGCCGCTGGAGCGCCGCGTACAGAGCTTTTAGCCAACCGGACTGCTCTATGGCGCTTCTCTTTCTGTGTATTCGGTCTACAAGCCGGCACGAGGTACGGCAACAATGTCGTCTAAAAGCGAGCAATAAGCCGCTCTAAACGGTTCCAAACCTAAATGTGGAGTGTTCGCACCACCCACATCCCCCGGGACAGGGGCTCTCTACACAACGAGGGAGGAGTTGTCCCGCTTTTGGCGACTCTAATTCCACTCGGGACCTCTTCGCTCGCGTTGAGGCGCGTGACATTTCAAACTGCAAAAACGAAACAACTCCTCCCTCGGTGTGTAGACAGCCCCTGTCCCACATCCCCCCGTTATGCGGGTAAAAGGATGATTGCTTCGGAGAAGATTTACCGAGCAGTTGAGTGAGAGCGGCGCTGGGGATTCGGTGTTGCAGTGCGATAAGGCGCTTCCCGGGAAACGGAACAAGCTGGTTCGATCCCATACCATAACGTGCACTGCGACGTTGGAGCAGCAAAAAACATCCTAAAAAAATTCAGGCAAGTGTTCATGATGATCAGCCATTAATCTCAAAATCAAAGATTATCGTGAACGCGGCCTTCAAATGACTGCTTTCATGCTACAACTTTGATACCTCTTGGTTTTGTAATCTTGGAACTTACAGGAATCTGAATGCTTCTGAAAAAAGTTTTTTTTTGCAAATTTAGCATTTCTAAGGGGTTAAGGGTCTGATATTTGAAAAAAAGATATTTGGGGGCTCATAAGCAACTTAGCACTTGAACGAACTTCTCTGATTGCTTCGTAAAGAGTTTATTAGAGAGTTTATATTCTCATCCGTTGCCACTTTAGTGGGTACAATTACACATTACATCAGCTGGAACTAGTCAAAATAATTATTTGTAGCAGCTTTGAATTGCTAACCAACACAAAAACTGCCACAATCCTTTTGTTTTAACGTAATTTTGCCGAAAATTTGCCGTCCTAGACCAAAAATTCGGCAAAAGGCAACAGCAACGGCAAACCCCAAAAATGGCCGGCAAACGGCAATCGGCAAACGGCAATTGCCGCACACCCCTGTTCCCCGCGCCCTCTTTTGAAGATGTCGAAATCTTCGCGCTGCAGTGTCTCGCATGCATTGCTCAATAAGCGAAGTACCCCGAAATTGATTGATTTCCGGCAGCCGAAGTGGACTCGGGGTACAGGGTACTACGCGAGATGTGGATATCCTTAAAATGGGGGGCTTGAGCTGCGCTGGGGTGAAGGGGGTCTGAGCTCCGCTGGGACACCTAGTGGACAATACTGAGTGGGGTATACACTGTTTGCATTTAGTTTTTTACGAAGATTTCGATCACACTACTCTTCTTTAATTTTTTAAACAAAAAAAAACTTATCAAATAACGTTTCTGGGGGGGGTCAGCAAAAATTGCCAACATTTTGCTCTTGGAGGGAGGAGGGGGTCTGAGTAAAGCTGGTCTTATCCATACTTCGTGCCGTAACCTGTCGGAGTACTAGCGGTAAGATGGCGTCGGTGGAAGCAGGAAGAACGAGTGCGGGGTAGAAGGGATTTGACAATATGGCTGGTCCATAGCTGGGATGAGCGGAACAAAAATATGAAATTTCGGAAATCGGTTTTCGGGTTTCGGAAGTGAAATTATTTTATCGGGTTTCGGGAATCGGGCGCTAAACGCCTAAAAATGCGGGTTTCGAAACGCGAAACGCGGAAAAATTCAGAAATTATCTGATATTTTCTTCCTCCCAGATGACCCGGTATTTTCGCATTCCGCAGCGTTTTTTTTTGCGGTTTTCGGAATGCGGAAAGCGGAATGCCAAAAATGCGCGAAACTGCGGGTTCCGGAACGCGAAACGCAGAACTCCGCTCATCCCTGGTCCATAGGGTACGAAGGACAAGAACTGAATTGGAGTGGAGTTACCCTTATCTAATTGCTGCATATCGAGGGCTCGAATTTAATGAAGTGTACTGTACGGGTGGTTTTCAAATCTTCTCATCAATCTGACTGCAGCGTTGCAGCACAACACGTTACGTTCGATGTCATGCAATGTCACTCCACGCGATGAGTCATTCACAGGCATTTATGAGCCACGCGAATGGAATCATTCAGGCTTTGATAGAATTCTATATTAAATCCTTCTAAACCATTGTGAGAAATAACATAAATCGCTGAAATCTCGCAAAGGCCCGTTTTATCGTAGAAGCTGAGACGCGGGCGGCTTCCTGCAAACGCGAAGCAACCGCTAGCGCCGACTCCTGGGTCTAAAAGTAAGCATTTCTTCGTTTGTTTCTTCTTTACACCTCAGTTTCCTGCTCTTTCGGACCGCCTCGCTGCAGCGAAACGCGGCGCGGTCGAGCTTATGCAACAACGCTCCGCGCGATTACTCTTCTCAGTCGTGTATTAGTGTGGCCACCCAATTCAAATCTATCACACATCAGTCAACATTGAGACTGAGCCGCACGCGGCTTATCTCACACGCGACGCCACCGCTCGCGCGGACTTCTGGGTTCAAAAGAGAAAGAGCTACGCGGGAAATGCCTTCAGACCGGTTGTTTCTGCTCTAAAGGCAGTGTTAACGATGGTTTTCGTTCCCGGGTTTTCCACTCACAACAGTGCGTTGGCTACCAAGTGTTACCAAAATTACGAAGAAACGGCGAGAAACGCACTAAAACGTCTTGATTCAGTAACATTATTCTCTGGCCTGGACTAGTTGTCCGACTGGATGAACATGTTCGCGGTGGTTGTCACCGGTGAAAAATGGGGCTAATCAAAATTGGAAGAATATTTTGGGCCAAACAGTATTAGTTAGGGTCCGAAGGCAAGAACGGAACAACACAGAATAGAGAACTGCAAAAGACGGGTCCACAAAAGATATCATTGTCGCAACAAACAGTTCCACTGAGAGTAAAGAAGTGGGGTGAGAGTAAAGGATTTCGTGCCCTTACAGTGCGTTCTTCTCGGTTTCTTCGTTATTTCTGTTCTATTGGGGGGCCAAACAATCGATTCAGCGATTAATCTCAAAATCGAAGATTATCGTGAACACTGCCTCTAAGGAAGTCTGTCCTGAGCGCAGCTGAAATCCCGTACTTTTTGCGCCCGAGCTAGAGACGATGAGGGTGTATCCGCAGCGACAAAACGGCTGAAAAGCGCTGTAAGTTCTTAGGGTTGTGAAAAAACGAGTTCTCCGGATAGGGCTGCCGCTATGTTCATTCGAAGAAGGATCAGAAAGTAAAGTTGTAGGCTGAGTCTCAGGTCGATTGGTCCTGTTTGAGCTGAGAAAGTGACGCCAGCGGTCTGGTACGTTTTTCAAAGCCAAATTCACCGAGGTGGCGCTAGGCGGGAAATGCGGGAAATGCCTTCAGACAGGTTGTTTCTATTTTAGAAGAGTCTACACTGAGCTTAATTGAGATCGCGGACAATTTGAGCCCGAGCGAAGGACGATGACTGTGTCTGAAGGGGCGAGGAAACGGCTAAAAAAACATTAATTTTTACTTTCGACGCCTTCCTGAATTGGTCTCACATACTTGTATATAACTCGACCTTGATCTTTACGATCGATATGGAGTCAAGTAGTCAAGTATGAGCACCAGTTTGATATCTAGCTTCAGTTTTCGTAAACTCAATTGATTCTGTTAACCCTATATGCCCTGTTTGCAGGGTAAGACATGTGTGAACTCAAAATGAAGAGCTCTCGATACTGATTCTAAGTTTGCCCCAAGCAACCCAAACGGACCATTTCGAGCGAAGTAATGACAAAGCGGCGGTTTGCGGCGAAAAAAAAAACGCCAAAAACGCCGTTTTTCCCAGAGTCGCGGGCGGTATTTACTACATCGATTTCGTTGCAAAGATCTTCGTTATAGCACATCCGCGGCCAGTAATATCCAAACAAACATGTAAATAGCTCACTCTCGAATCCATACAATCTTTTCATCTGCGACATCGAGGCTAGCCACTTCCCCGATCCGTTTATCTTTATAGGGGTAGTAGCGGATAGGTAGACGCGCAACTTGACTTCCTTCGCGATAGGGGCAGATCACAAACACTTGAGTTGAGAATCGAATGCAAATGTAGCTTTCGCACATCGCTGTTGAATATCCGCTGCGTAATCATCAGTGTTGTTCGTTCGATACGTCGTCCATGTACTCAAACTACCGTTGAAGGCCTTTTAAGGACTAACATCTGCCTGCTTTTGTCGAGACGAAGGCGAAGCTCATAAGCTGCGGCATATTTCAAAACGAGGTTCACAGTCCTTTGCAATTTAGCGTTGTTTTCAGTAACTAGCGCAATGCCGTCGGCGTGCTCCAGGTTGATTAGGGAGCGTCCTGATGGTGTTAGTATCACGTCCGCATGAAACTGTTCTGCGGCTATGACCATTATTTCATCAGCGGTGACGTTGAACAGAATCGATCCCTAAATAGTTTTATGTCTTGCTCCTGTTTTTACCTTGGAATCTGACGTGAAACCGGCAGTTGTACTAACTGCTGCTGCTGTTTCTTGGCTCATGTCCTCTAGGAGACGAACTCCGGCACACAGAGCGTTGAGCAATCGACCACGTTGAGGAGAGCCAAACAAGGCTTTGAAGTCAAAAACGTATGCTGTAATGGCTTCGAATACCGTTGCCACGAATCAATTACTCCTTTCACGACAAATATTTGGTCGCTGGTCGATCTTCCAGGTCGGAAACCGGCTTGCTCATCACTGGTGAATTCTTTGCTATGCTTGATAAGTCGCTCGAAGATAATACGATCCAAAAACTTTCACATGACACGCAGTAGAGAGATCCCTTAGAGCGGGAATTCATGAAACGATAGCCACGTTATAGCCATGGTTTGAGGCCGATCGGTTAGCTCGCGATGTGCATAACCATGGTTACGCTAGCCATGGTTAAAACGTGATTAGCGCTTCGTGAATTCCACCCCTAAAGTTTTCGGCGTGATAGTTGGGTAACTTCCTGTGATGAGGTACAATGACCATCACGAATCAGGTATTGTTTTTAGCAATTCAGTAAGAACCCCAGACTTAGCTTCTCGTCTCTACGTTTCTTTCCATTCTTCATTTTCGCACACGTTTCAGAACCTTCAATTGAGTCTGGGGTTCTTACCTAGCATCGTAATGTGCCTTCTCAACTTGCGGGAGCTGAGGTACTGAAAGCCCAGGAGGATTCAGTAGCCGAACGAAGTAGTCCTTCCACATTGGCAGCGTTGCATCTAAAACCACAATTCCATTGGTAGAGTTCAGGAAAGGAGAACGTCAACGTGTGAGCCCTCCTTGGGTTTTCCCCAAGCTTCCTTGGACTCATCAGCTCTACACGTCCGTTCTCGTTCGTGGTCGCTGTAGAGCTGCCTATGCAGCTTCAATTCCCTTCTCCTCCAGAAGTTTCTTGCAAACACAGCGCATACTCTGTTGCAAAAAGATACTATTTCCGCTGTGACTTTCTTTTTAGGTGGTGAAACCGGGAGTGGTTCTTTCAAAACGTTTTTAATGCAACTGACGAAAGAATCCGCGTGACAAAGTTTCTCCTTTCTTTGTACCCTAATGCGAGCAGAAACTATTTGTCGGATTTCTCTTTTATTTTGTTCATTTGTATCAAAAGTCATGTCAATCCTCTGGAAATGCCGGCCCTCTCGCTTCTTTTTAGGGTCCCTCGCAAAGAAGTTCAAAGAGCAGGACGGTGAACTGAATCTAATGGATACCCCACGCAGCTCTAACTCTTCGGATTGCCGGTAATGAAGTATTCGTCGTTAGAACAAAGTCGCGCTGTAGTTGCAGAGTTGTTGTGGTCTTCCGCTTTCGCTGCTATTCTTATCTGGAGATATCCGGGTTGGTCTCTGGTCGTAAGCCTATGGTGGCGATGATTGGTTTTGGAAGTCGATTCCGCCTATGGAAGCGACAGCCAGCGATGATGCAGGTAGAACTAGAAAATAGCCTCAGCAGAATTTTATCCGGTGCGGAAGACCGAAATACAAGGTGCGGAAGACCGAAATACAATGCATTTATTCTGAGTCGGTCGTTTATGTCAATGTTAAACATGGTCTGAAGTTTTGAGCTCACGCATCCGAGCTATTTAATATGGACAAGAAGCTTTCGTCACACTACATACAGTCGACAAGGATCGCAGTGTCACTTGAAGTTCCCTTGGTGCAACCCCGAAGCTAGCGCAAACTCATCGCACTTCACGTAAGCTATGTGCACTGGTTTCGCGCCAACGTACTGAGCACCGAAAAGCGGGAGCCGTGACCGGCATTACGTCGCTCCGCTGCTGATGATAATCGGAATCGAGAGCTCACTAGAATCGCCTCAGAGTTTATCTCTAAGCGAGAGCACCGTTAGTCGCAACAGTAGCTTACAACTTACCAAAACAAAGATTAGTGCTACAGCTTGGAGTAGCCACCACATGGTGTGCGGAGAAGAGAAGAATTCTTCGGTCGTCGCGTTGTTTCTTCTACTGGAAAACATCTTCGCGGAACAAGGGATGTACTCGATTCCCAAGTACTCTCGAAGGGAGCGAGCGGCATTTATTGAGAGAAGCCTAAATACTATATTATAAATGAAGAGAAACGCATCCCTGACTTACTTAACTGAAAAAAAACTGGTTGTGCTACGCATATTTTGCACTGGCATTTCTTTCAAATTCGGCAGTGCGAGCGCAAAATAAAATGTATAATGGATGATAACGAAAAAACGGCCAGTGATTTTCAGCGCGTGCGATACGTTTGAACAAAGCAATTCTGACTTAACCTAGGATTACATTTGACATGATTTACCCCTTTATCATTGGAACCATAGAAACATAGCTTGGTACGAAGGCAGTGCACTTCTCCTTCAGAATTGCGTCAACCATACGCCGCGAGCACGACTCAACACTCATAAATGGGAACCACCTGAAAACCCTTACAATGTCAGGAATTTTTCAACAAAGTACAGCTGTTGCCGATTAGCAGTCAAGATGATGTACAGGAGACTCACGTGCACGTCGGCCTCATTCCAGCACTTAGAACCATCGGTGTGCGTGAGAAATATGGGGACAGCTGAAATTGCTGCACAAATATAAAGGTATTTCAATTATAGTGAAAATTCATATAAAAAAATAATAAAGTAAATAAAAAACAATTTCACAAACAACTAAAAAAATGAAAATGAATAAGAAACAAAAATATCAAATGAATAAGTGAATGACTAGCTAATAAATAATACCCAGAAGTGAAGTGGAATTAAAAATTCAAAAACTAAAAACTAAAAAAAAAACTGTAAAGTAAAGAAAACTTTAACAAAAAATATCAAATGAACTAGAGTAGACACAATCATACATTTTAGCATTTCGTATTGCCCCACTTCTCGCCCACTCGACTGATTATGTACATCCTAAATGCCTTGATTGGGAGTAAGCCATGTATAGATGAAAAAAGGGTACTCGATGCTGATTTCAGTGATGTCCTCAAGTTCTAAAACGCCCACTTTGAAGCGAGTAACGATCAAAAGACAAAAAACGATGTTCCGCGCCTTTTTTCGCCGTTTTACCAGAACTCAGTGTGGGGCTTAAACCGTTCATGCAACGAGAGAAAAAAGGTTTGGTTGCTGGGCTAAAGTTAGGAGAGGGTGTGAAGCTTTGCATAATCCTATACGCTACCGATAACATTACGAAGCGCCTTTTCTCTCTCTCTGATCAGAAAAAGATAGTTCTCTTCTAACATATATATTTTTTTCCAAATCGACCCGCCCCCTTAACCACTAACAAGAATTTATAATTACACATGGTAGAGCTCAACAACAGAGCGCTTAAAAATGTCAAAATTCTCGTAATAATTTGTTATGAATTCTCGCAAAAAAAGTAATGCAATGACATCAGTTCATCTCGTGAACATTGTCTGGAAGTTCATTCGAGATAACCAGAAACGAAAGAATACCAAATGGAATTGCAAAATTTACCGTTGTGCACACGATCCCCTCGATTCCTCGATCTCTTAGCTCCATCTGAAGGCATTCCATTACACCACGGACAGCAAATTTGGTAGGGCTGAATGGAAGAGAAGTAGGAAACGGTTGTCTCGATTCTCGATCTGTCTACACATTTCAGATTACAGACCTTCGTGTCAAAAAGCCTGCAAGTGTTCAACGCGCTACTGTTGAGAAATGTATCTGGATTAAGTCCTTTAGTTAAATACTGTGCTTATCTGGGCCTAATATCGGTCCGCAATTGCGTCTCGACACGCTTTGCGGCCGCCCGCTCCGGAGTCAGAAGAGCTTCCATCGACGCAGCCGCCGATCTGCTGACTCTAGGTGGGTTTTACAAACTGGAAACTAAGAGGAGAAATTGGAGAAAATTGTATAAAAAAGCCACATCGAGTCGGCTTTGGAGCTGGAAACCCGACTAACTCGAGTGCGTGCGGCTGCAAAGCGTGTCGAGACGCAACTGCGGACCGGAACTTAGCCCAGATAAGCACAGTATAGTGGATGGACGGGGCGGCAGTGGGTTCGCGACCAAGATATCGTTGACAGGTGATGTGGCAAATACCGCAAATGATCGCGTCTCGTCCATTCGTTAGACTAGACTTGGCGGAAAGCCTATGTGTGGTACATGTCTTAAACGTGAATACAAGATCAATCAGAACCAGGGATGAGCGGAAGAAAAAATCTGAATTTTGAAAATCGGAAATCGAAACAAAATTTAAATTTCGGAAATCGAAAATCGAAACAAAATTTAAATTTCGGAAATCGGAAATCGAAACAAAATTTAAATTCCGGAAATTGGAAATCGGAAATCGAAACAAAAATAAAATTTCGGAAATCGGATTTCGGAAATCGGAACAAAATAGGAACCTTCGGAAATCGGAACAAAAAAATTTCCCTCGAACAGGCATTTTACTTTGAAAGGTAATTTTTAATTGAATCAACAAATGATTCTTTCATTCGAAACCAATTCCTTCAAAAAACTTTATAACCTGAAACAACATCAATAATTCCCGACAATGGCTATACCATTGGATAGCCCTCAACGCCAGGATCATGAATATCCTCCTAGTTTCGCTCAAGGTTGACTTTAAAGCGAGTTATACATGAAGACGAAAAAGAAGCAAAACCCGACCTCGCTCGCTTTCTGACCAAATCCTACGAGCGGTATTGTAACACGCATTAGCAAATAATATCATGAAACCATTTAAACCAAACCAAAATAAAAAAAAACCCAAAACGTTTTAACTTTCACATTCCTACTATCTTCCCTTGACACTTTTTCGCTCTTAGTGTTTCCTATTCAGATATAGTCTACTCAATACTGAATAGTCATATATGAATCTTCAATCATTTAATATCAAAGCATAGCCCTATCACCCTTGATAGAACATTTTACCTCTGAGGAACAGACGACGAACCTCACCCAATCCGTTTCGGGTGGTCCTATGGAGTCCCATCCGTGGGTAAATGATCTTTTGATTAGATCAGAGCTCATACCTTGAAACGAAACAAACATAGACACACATAGCTAGTCAGTACTGACCAAATCAGAATCGGATTTTCAAAAATCACTGAGTGTTCCGGAAAGAGGGTAGGAGTATTAGTTAGGACAGAGAATGTTTTTTTACTACTAATACTTATTGCAATTTCACAAAAAAATCCACATTATGGGACCTGGATGCTAATCTGAAAAGAGGCTATTGATAACCAAGTATACTAATGTTGTGAAGGAGGAACAGTAGTTTTTGTAGAGTCTCGGAATTCAATCTCTTTCTGAGATCATTCACTGTGATACCGGAAGTCGAAAATAGACGTTCGCATTCTGCGGACGTAGACGGAGCAGAAAGCTATCGTCTAGCGAGCGCCTTCAGTAGAGGGAACTCTGACGAATTCGCTTCATTTCCCCAGAATTCGTATGGATCCAAATCGATTGCCGGCTCTATGCTGAGATACTCTTCCACCTCCTGAATAACTGGTAGTAATTTCAACGTCGACGAAAGTGAACACTAACTCCTAGAAAATAGCGCAGCTAAAGCTTTGGTCTTCGCGTCCACTCCAGGACGTGAACTGTTGCTTCTCATGATCCTTCTGTTTTCAAAGAAAGAAGAAAATACATTCTTCCAGGACGTCGATGATTTCTGGGCGTCCTCTTCTTCCCTGCTGCCGTAGACACGTGCCCCGCTGCTGCCTCGACCTTGACCACCAAAACATACTTGCGGCTGGAATCGAAAAATGTGTCCTCGAACCTTGGGTCCAAAAGCGTCGCCATGATCAAATCTTCATTCTCCAGATGCTTTCTCATCCTTGAGACTAGATCATCGTGAATCAGATTTCTGATCCCATGAAGAGGTTTGTCCTCCTTCAGTCCCTCAACAATCACGTTGCAGAGTGGTAGTACAACACTAATCGGTGAATAGGCACGATCCTGTACAATGGTTGTAGCAGATGCGAGCGGCTCCAGTATGGTGCATACTTTCTTGATGATTTCCCAATCAAGAAGGATATAAAAATATAAAGAAGGAATGGGGGCAGCGGTGTGGGTAGGATTCTACGGATACGTTATATTTGATTCAGAGGCGGCATTAAGAATCACGGTAGCGCGCGCTATCACTGATGTCGGGCTGCTATGCACGTCGGTGTCTCATTTTTCACACACTCCCTCCTCCGCTTAGCGCGTTTGCGCTTGTTCTGGCGCGCGCCACCTCGATACTTAATACCGCCTCAGGGTCAAACACACGGTAATCATTACCAAGGGTGGTCCTGTTAGAGAGGGAAGGGATCGGAACAGGGGCTCTCGACACACCGAGGGAGGAGTTGTCCCGTCTTTGCAGTTCGGAACGTCACGCTACTCAATGCAAGCGAAGTGGCCCCGAGTGGAATTAGAGCTGCGAAAAGCGGGACAACTCTTCCCTCGGTGTGTAGAGAGACCCTGTCCCGAAGGGATCGTCGGTATTTCGGAGCCTATTTTCGGTTCAGGGAACGGCGCGCGGTGTGGATACCCACACCGGGGGAGTCTGAGCTGCGCAAGGATGGAGTGGGGGGGGGGATCTGAGCTTCGCAAGGATGGGAAGTGGGGGGGGGTCTGAGCTTCGCCGGGAGACCAAGTGAACCATTTTGAATGGCGGTATACACTGTTAGAAGTCATTTTTTTACGAAGAATTCGATTATACCGTCCAATTTACATAAAATTTTGTCGTAACTAAGTTAGAGTAAAGGTCAGAATCATAATGTTTCCCTAAGGTTGAATATGGATTCTACAACAAAACATATATCAAACGACGATAATATTGCGCTTTATGAATATACAAATGACCTATTACGCTTCTGGGGGGGGATGTTGAGAAAATCGTCAAAGTTCTGCTGCTGGAAGTGGGTCTGAGCACAATTGGCCTTTTCCACACCTAGTGAGCGATAAGCGCGCCTCAATGCCGAAAGTCTGACCCACGGCGAATGAGACCAAAAATGAGAAGGGTGAGCCAAACAGCATTGTTCTAAAAATGTAGCATAATATGAACAGGAAGACCGTATAAAAAGAACATTATACGTGGAGCGATGTTCGCGCGATATCGACTGGTCAACGCCTACCATAGGATGCCGATTCAGGTTATTTCCGCATTTTCTTCCGATTTCAGCACCCATTTTTCGGAAATCGGAATTGCGATGCCCAAAAACCTGCGGAAATCGGAATTCGGAAATCGGGAGTCGGAATTCCGCTCATCCCTGATCAGAACACGTCAAAAATGAAATCGATTTGATACAGCTGAACATGTAGAGCCGAATATGTGCTTCCAAAATATGGTATATCATTACGACTACGATGTCGAAGCATTCGAAACATTTGCACTTCATCTTCGAGCGAGGGACAACTAGTTCCATAGAAAAAAATGCACTTGCCAAATGCGACAGAAGATTTCTCCCCGAAAAGCCACTGACCAAATCAGCAAGATCAAAGGCATCGTTCGCGCTAAAAACTGATTTCAGTTTTTCAGGCTCAATTTGATGAATGAGCCCGGTAGACCACATTGGTAAGCTTCGGCACGTCAAAAACGTAGGGTAATGAGGTTGAAAGGGGTTAAAGGCATCGTACGCGCAGAAAAAACGGTGTCTTAATTTTCTGTTTTTGGGGAAGCAAGCTCTTGAGGTAAGCGATAGTAGCAAGGAAACCACAACAAACCCTAGCTTTCGAAAAACAAACGCGTTTGAAATTCTTTTGAAAAAATTTTCCGCCAGCTCCGTCGAATTCGGTGTGTCCAGTGCAATACGTCCAAAGTTTTTCTGAACGTCTGAAGTGGTTTTACGCTTCAAAATTTGTAGGTGAGAAGATATATTTTGCTTTTCTTCTATCGAAATCACTTAAAATTAAAAAGCTTACACTGTGCAAGTTTGGATGATGAGGTTTTCCGAAATAAGAGTTTGTAATACAGTAACTCTTGAGCCTGACATAGCGCTTTTGTTCCTTGTGCTAGATGGCTGGTGAGAATTGGTGGCGGATCCTCATTTTTAACCCCTTCCAACCTCATTACCCTACGTTTTCGACGCGCCAAAGCTTACCGGTGTGGTCTGTCGGGCTCATTCATGAAATTGAGCCTAAAAATACAAACTGGTCCTCAGCGCGAACGATGCCTCTAAAGGCAGCATACACGCTCGTAAACGTGGTTGGGATAACAATGTGAATCGAATCGTATTGCTTACAGCATAATGCCTACGCATTTTGAAGTGTCAAAAACGACCCACAATGCCGCTACATGAGTTAGAAGTTAGCCGGCCCTGTATTTTTACGCCCCCTGTATTTACAATTTTCCTCCAACGCAGGGTTGCTGGGCCATCTTCGCCGTTAGTGACGTGTGTGGTTCACTTGTTAGGCAATCTACCAACAGTACCGACGCTGAATATGACCCAGCAACCTTTCGTTTCAGGAAAAGGACAAATACAGGGGGCGTGAAAATACAGGGCGGGGCCAGCTTCTAACTCATGTAGCGGCATTGTGGGTCGTTTTTGACACTTCAAAATGCGCAGGCGTTGTATTCTGGGCCATACCATTCTATTTCCGTAGTTATCTCAATCACGTTTACGAGCGTGTATGCTGCCTTTAAGAATGAGGATAAGCCACCAGTTCTCACCAGTCATCTAGCATTTTTTCATGAACGTTGATACGACCGTCAAACAAAATGAAAGACAATCACGGCACGAACTCCACATGCGGAAAAAACTTCAAAAACGATTTTAGCGCGAAATTCAAATTCATATTTACAAAGTGCTCCGATTGACTTTTCTTTGCAAAAGAAGGTTTTTGAAGGGCCCTTCGAAATTTTCGATCACTAGAGAAGCCAAGCTACACAAAAACATGGAAAATTGATATCCGGTTTTCTACCTTTACGATGCCTTTAAGACAAGATGTCATGGGTTGGACAGCTAGAGTTAGAAGTTCGGATATCAGGTAGGCCGAGGAAGTCCGTGCGCAGCCGAGCGTCGCGGGCTGCGTCAATGTGTATAGTCAAAGCATCATGTACACTCAGAACTTTTAAAATAGGCTGTTAGCACGCTAAAAGCCACTTCTTTCGACGCAAACACCTTATTCGCGTCTTGATATGGTACAAGCGAGCTTTTTCAGTGTAGTCGACAAAGGGAGCACCGAGCAAGCAGCCTTACTTAGGATCTTCGTAGCATTCCAGCAGCTTCTTGTATGGTGTTGACCAACTTACTAGGCACTTCGTTCCAGCACCCTAATCATGGCTCTGTAAGATGCGAACCAGCTCCGGTTACGTGAAATCACCCATAACACTGTGATGTACCGTGCAAGCAGCTTATGGGAGTCGCCGAAGCGTTCCAGTAGCTTCCCGCATTTGTCGCATGGTGTTGACACATTGGCCGTTAGAATCCCCAGAGCGCTGTACCGAACGTCAGTCTTACGCGGAGTCAGGGTCAAACGAAGCGTTGCGTATTTTTTCAAAATCGGAGCGGCCCCCGTCATATTTTTTTTCAAAATCCGAAATTTTTGCGATCCCCCCTCCCCCTTCCCGAGACCGGGCAGTTTATAGTTGATTTCTGAACGTGTAAGACGCCGAAATTTCGTTCGGTAGTCGAGCCCAAGCGTCTAAAACCAAATGATACGATCCTTCCCTTGGGGACCAAAAGTAATCGAGAATTTATGGGATATCCACGAAATTCTCATTTTCGGACCGAAATTTCTGCGATCCCCATAACATTCATTTTCGGACCCAAATTTTCGCGACCCCCGTTGCGAAATTTCGCAACCACACTTGACCCTGCGCGGAGTGCCCCCTGATTTCCCTGAGAAGCGCTTCTCAGTTTCGCTACTCATTCGCACAGTACTTTTCCTGTTGAGAGCTATGCACTTCTCACAAAGCGCGCTCGCCGCCCGACGATGCGCTATCCCGATCTCAATGACGCGGCGCACGCTTTTCGAAGCTACGCTAATCACCTTCAAAGACTGCGCACATTCTGAAAGGAACGCTACTACCCAAAAAGCGCACACGCACTTGACGGAGCATTGCTTATTTTCCACGACGCTGCACTCGTTCATCGCTTCCCACTTCTTATAACGCATGCTTCCTGTGAAACGTGCTATAGTGCATGCTTCCTGTGAAACGCTACCGTCATGACACGGCACACAATATCATGAGGCGCTACACACTTGACGACGTGACGAATTTGAATTTTGGCGACGAAATTGAGAGGGAAAAAAAAGAGTGAAATTTCGCCGATTTTCTCAACAAAAATACCATAATTGGTACACTTTTCGATTTTACAAATTCGACTTTATTCAACTTCGACACAATCAGATTTATTGCTGCTTGGGCGCTACTCATACTCCTCAACGTCAGCGCGTTATGCGCAGGCGTGGCTTTGGAGTATGAATGGCGTGACGACACGCCCACGCGGCACGCATCTAATGCCCGCTCCGCATTAGTTTGTTAACACGCCACCAATTTATTTGCGTTTCATAATATTTCATTCCAGTATTATCCTTTGCTACCATGGTGATGGACTCGTGCACTGAAATCGCGTGTCTGGAAAAGTTGAGATCAACTTCTTTCCGCTCCGCCATGGCGTCCCCGCTGGCGTTTTCATAGTCTCCGCAAGCGCGTAACGCGCGTAGCGCACTGGCGCTGACGAGTATGAATTGCACCTTACAACGACGACTCGTCGGAACATTGTTATCTACTATTGCTGCAGACACTGAGCTGACCAAACTTGTTAATGATTTCGGGTTTGAACAAGAATGAGCCGTTAGAATCCCCAAAGCTCTATACCGAACGTCCTTATCGATCAGTTCAATGCTGCCTCCTCGAAAGCTGCGAGTTCTCTTTCATTTCTCTCTTTGGTATATGTGATTGTCTGGAGGTGGTCGGTCTTTCTCGATTACTGAGTGGCAGAAGGAATCTAGGCTTTGGCAAAATCACAGACAGTGACAAAATTTTTTGTTTTGCTTATTATCGTTGCATTATTCGATTGCTCCTATATAGTCTACCAGTTTCGTCTCACACCGCTTCGCGGTGTGAGACGAATCTGGAACTCCAACCGCTGCGCGGAGTGTCTGATCGCCCCATCACAGAGACCGGGGCTTTGTTAAAGATCTTTGCAGTCAGGGTTCGGCGCGGGGTGTGGATATCCACACCGGGGGGTCTGAGCTGCGTAATGGTGGAAGGAGGGGGTTCTGAGCTCCACCGGGAAACCACATGAACCATTCTGACTGTGGGTAGTAGGTGCACTGTCTAGAAAATTTTTTTGCGAATGATTCGGTAATACCGTCCAATAAACATGAAACCTTGTAGTTATTAAATTAACGTAAATGGTAAATGTTGAAATTATAGTAAAGGTTCTCCTACGACTGAATATAGGGCACATAGGTTCTGAGCGTGTATCCTGGATAGTTGTGTACTGAATTGCAAATAAGAACAGATTGGAAGCTACGAAATGGGGCGGAAGAAAAGAGAGGACGCAATGAATAAAGTTATTGGCAAAGGCAAAGACGACTAGCAGTACTAAAGAAACAAATATGTTTTCAAAGAAGAACAGGTCACTTTAAATGTATGGAAAACACGCTTTAATAATTGGTTGGATACGAAAAAAGGTGCTTCAACATTATCCAGACCAGACATGACAAAAACACTCGCTAGTTGAAAAGAGCGTCATCTAATCTGGTTACGTTTCAAATTTCATTCTCCGAAACCCACTCATACACCAAACACACGACACGGGTTCGATCCCGCAAAGTGCTTAATTTTTGCAAGACGTTAGACCTCACATTTTTTCGCAAAGTAAGGGCCACGAAAATAAGATATTTGAGTCGAGAGTTGTAGATTTACCCTATGTGCAAATTTTCAGTCTCTAAGATGGACGCTGAAAGGCACTTCCCTGTGTGGCCCACACCTGTCGCAGGTGCGATCGCGCTGGAAGTCTACATTTTTGCAAGGTATGAGTCAGTAGAATACGATGACCGAGTCCAGCGTGGTCGATTTATCTCATATACTCACTCTCACCGTCCAACATGGATGCTGAACACCGCTACAGTGTAAGGCCTCACACTTTTCTCAGGTGTGGTCCCGCCGGAAGTCGTCAATTTCGAAATTTAGGTGTGACGAGAGTGAGATATTTGAGTCCAGCGTGATCGACTTACCCTGTATACTCACTTCCACCGTCCAACATAGATGCTGAACACCGCTACAGTATGAGGCCTCACACTTTTCTCAGGTGCGGTCCCGCCGGAAGTCGTCAATTTCGAAATTTAGGTGTGACGAGAGTAGGATATTTGAGTCCAGCGTGGTCGACTTACCCTGTACACTTACTTCTACCGTCCAACATAGATGCTGAACACCGCTACAGTATGAGGCCTCACACTTTTCTCAGGTGTGGTACCCGCCGGAAGTCGTCAATTTCGAAATTTAGGTGTGACGAGAGTAGGATATTTGAGTCCAGCGTGGTCGACTTACCCTGTATACTCACTTCCACCGTCCAACATAGATGCTGAACACCGTTGCAGTATGAGGCCTCACACTTTTCTCAGGTGTGGTCGCGCCGGAAGTCGTCAATTTCGAAATTTAGGTGTGACGAGAGTAGGATATTTGAGTCCAGCGTGGTCGACTTACCCTGTATACTCACTTCCACCGTCCAACATAGATGCTGAACACCGCTACAGTGTACGGCCTCACACTTTTCTCAGGTGTGGTCCCGCCGGAAGACGTCAATTTCGAAATTTAGGTGTGACGAGAGTAGGATATTTGAGTCCAGCGTGGTCGACTTACCCTGTATACTCACTTCCAACGTCCAACATAGATGCTGAACACCGCTACAGCATGAGGCCTCACACTTTTCTCAGGTGTGGTCCCGCCGGAAGTCGTCAATTTCGAAATTTAGGTGTGACGAGAGTAGGATATTTGAGTCCAGCGTGGTCGACTTACCCTGCATACTCACTTCCACCGTCCAACATAGATGCTGAACACCGCTACAGTATGAGGCCTCACACTTTTCTCAGGTGCGGTCCCGCCAGAAGTCGTCAATTTCGAAATTTAGGTGTGACGAGAGTAGGATATTTGAGTCCAGCGTGGTCGACTTACCCTGCATACTCACTTCCACCGTCCAACATAGATGCTGAACACCGCTACAGTATGAGGCCTCACACTTTTCTCAGGTGCGGTCCCGCCGGAAGTCGTCAATTTCAAACTTTAGGTGGGACGAGAGTAGGATATTTGAGTTCAGCGTGGTCGACTTACCCTGTATACTCACTTCCACCGTCCAACATAGATGCTGAACACCGCTACAGTATGAGGCCTCACACTTTTCTCAGGTGCGGTCCCACCGGAAGTCGTCAATTTCGAAATTTAGGTGTGACGAGAGTAGGATATTTGAGTCCAGCGTGGTCGACTTACCCTGTATACTCACTTCCACCGTCCAACATAGATGCTGAACACCGCTACAGTATGAGGCCTCACACTTTTCTCAGGTGCGGTCCCGCCGGAAGTCGTCAATTTCGAACTTTAGGTGTGACGAGAGTAGGATATTTGAGATCAGCGTGGTCGATTTACCCTGGGTGCAATCTTTTATCGCCTCAGCGTAACGCCGAAGAGCCCTACATAGGAAGCGGAACAAGGTAAAAAAACGTAAAAAAACGTCAAAGTCCACAAACCTAAAATAGGGTTTTAAAACACCTGTAACTTAACTTCCAAAAGAGTTACCCGGGGTTTGAGCTAAACTAAGAAACTAGGTTTGAAACCCTACCGAATGAAACATTACTCGCTCCCAGAGGACGCCTTACAAAAAAAAAAATTACAAGGTGTGGAAATTTGATGTTTTGAGCATAAATGTCCACACCTAGCCAGTGCATTTAGGTGTGGACATTTATGCTCAAAACATCAAATGTCCGCACCTAGTAAATTTTTTTGTAAGGCGTCCTATGGGAGCGAGTAAAGTTTCATTCGGTAGGGTTCCAAACCTAGTTTCTTAGTTTTGCTCAAACCCGGGGTAACGCTTTTGGAAGTTAAGTTACAGGTGTTTTAAAACCCTATTTTAGGTTTGTGGACTTTGACGTTTTTCTACGTTTTTTTACCTTGTTCCGCTTCCTATGTAGGGCTCTTCGGCGTTACGCTGAGACGATAAAAGATCGCACCCAGGGTAAATCGACCACGCTGGACTCAAATAGCCTACTCCCGTCACACCTAAATTTCGAAATTGACGACTTCCGGCGGGACCGCACCTGAGAAAAGTGTGAGGCCTCATACTGTAGCGGTGTTCAGCATCTATGTTGGACGGTGAAAGTGAGTATACAGGGTAAATCGACCACGCTGGACTCGATCATCGTATTCTACTGACTCATACCTTGCAAAAATGTAGACTTCCAGCGCGATCGCACCTGCGACAGGTGTGGGCCACACAGGAAAGTGCCTTTCAACGTCCATCTTAGAGACTGAAAATTTGTATATAGGGTAAATCTACCACTCTCGACTCGAATATCTTATTTTCGTGACCCTTACTTCGCGAAAAATGTGAGGTCTAACGTCTTGCAAAAATCAAGCACTTTGCGGGATCGAACCCGTGTCGTGTGTTTCGTGTATGAGTGGGTTTCGGAAAATAAAATTCGTAACGTAACCAGATCGGAAGACGTAATACATCTGAAGTAACATGTTCTTCTCGGTCTTGCGAAATGAATTTACGAACTCATATTAATTTCAAAACACATTTATTTCTTCGAGACATCCCGTATTCTTGAACTTAGCCAATCCCTTCATCTTCTCCACGCTTCTTTTCCACCACATATTTACCTTAGCTTCCTACCCGGAATCATTCACAATTTCTGGAAACACGTTCAAACCTATGTGTCTTACATTCAACATTAGGAGAGCCTTCACTATAATCAAAACCCTTACTTTAGCTAATATTTTCAAAAACGCACGCAACTTCATGTAATCCGTCAAGAAAAACCTCGTCCGTGATATTTTTTCAATGTCAATGTCTTGTTTTTCTTTGAAATGGTTGTTCTTCTTCAAATTATACATCTTTTAGAATGAAATGCTCCTTTTGTTTTAATTTTACTACAAAAACAGACAATTAACACTCCTGGGAGGAGGTCCGAGAAAATCGCCAAAGATTTGACCTATTAACGCTTCTGGGAGGGGATGTGAGAAAATCGCCAAAAGTTTGCTTTTAGTGGGGGGGGGATCTGAGAAAATTTAGCCTTGTCCACACCTCGTGCCGAACCCTGTTTGCAGTCCGGTAGGAGTGTGCGCCTTTTTTCCGATCATCGCTATCAGAGGTGATATTTCGCCATAATCGACCGCCGCAACTGGTTTTGTCAAAATGTAAAGTTTTTAAGTATTGCCTCGGAGTTTGCCTGCTTTCTGACTCTTTCAAGATTGTGCAAAGAAATCAAGTGTAAATGAAAAGTCTGATCTGTTTGCCTGAAGTTCGCCAATCGGCTGCCTTTCTCAATCCTGTGGAGAGTCAAAAATGATAGTTGAGGCTCAAAATACACTCCCCTCTTTTTACTTACTCTCTGCTACCAATCACGCAACTTATCTGTGCGATTTTTGTAAAAGCATTTCTTTCAATACAGGTAGTCTCAAGAAAGCCATCAGATTCCTCAAGCTGCCACGCGGAAACCTTTTGTTATTACACCCACAATCTCACTGATGTTGCGCACTCGTTTCTGTAGCTTCTGCACCTCTGTCTCTGATAAAAGTTCCCACTCTGCAAGGCGGTATGCGCAATCCTCTCAAACCCCTATACTTATTTAGTGAGTGTGTGCGCAAACTCATTTAATTTCTAATCATTTTTCGACGTTGTGTGCGCTTCTTTTCAGCACCTATACAACTTTAAACGGAGGGATCTGCACACTCTTCAATGGCCAAGTCGCTATCCCAAACGTTGTTCTCGCTCCTCCTTATTCATCATACACCTTCCGAAGTGGTGTACGCACACTTCTTCTAACTCCAGTAACTTTTTCAACGACTGACTCTTCGTTAACCCTTTAAACACCTTCAAAAAATTGGATGTGCACTTTCTTCCAAGCTCAAAACACTCTCCCGGACGTTGTGCGGGCTCCTCGAAAACCCTTACACTCCCTTTCCAATGGGTTGCACACACCCTTTCGAACTCCAATCACTTTCATCGACTTTGTGCGCGCTCTTTCTGAACCCTATATACCTCTCACGATAGTGTGCAAAAAATCTTAACCCTTATCACTTTTCGATGTTGTGCGCGCTCTCCTTGAACATTTATACGTCTTCACAAATAGTGTGCGAATGTCCTTTCAAACTCTAGTCCTTTTCACCGACTTTTTGCACGCTCCTCGTAAACCCCTATACACCTTCCTTGATGGTGTGCGCACACCCTTTCGAACCCCAATCACCTCCGTTGACCTTCTGCGCGCTCCTCAAAACCTCTGTAAACGTTTTACAATTGTGCCCCTCAAAACCCAATCCCCCTTAAACCTGTATACCTCTTCAACAATGGAGTGCGTACATCCCTAAAAAGTCTAGTCTTTTTCTCCGCCTTTGTGTGCGCTTCTTATTAACCCTTTTACACCTCCCACAATGGTGTGCGCACCGCCTGTATTGCGTAATCACTGTCCTAGACGTTGTGCGCTCCTCTCCAAACCCTGCTTACTTCCCGAGACACTGCGCGCTCTTCTCAAACTCTGTTCACAATACAGCACATCGTGCCGGCTTTTCATGAACCACCGTAAGCTCTCTAAAACACTGTGAACCTGTGCGAGCTCCTACTGTACGCCCCTCCCCCCAAAACCACTACACTGTGCGCGTTCAAAATCAGAACCTCTTTTTCCATAACGTAGTACACGCTCCTCCTTAATTCCTATCCGCATCTACTAAACGTTTCACGCTCTTCCTGTACCGCTACTCATATTTTGCCCGCTCCTCCTTAACCTCTTATCACCTCCGACGACTCTGCCAGCGCTCTTCCTGAAAAACCCCACTCACTTTCCGAAACGCTATGGGTGCTTCTCCAAAGCTACTACCCACTTTCTAGGCTTTTCATGCGCGCTCCTCTTTTATTTGTTGTCACCTCACGACAGTGCGGGCACTCTATTCAAACCTGTGTGAGCCCCTATTCACCTTTCATGACACTGTGCGCGCTGTTCATGAACCACTTACTCACTTTCCACGGCACTGTGCGAGCTCCTTCTAAACATCTAATCGTTTTCTACGACGTCCTCCAAATTAGCGTAACATTATCGTGCTCCACTTTATGACAAAAACTTCTAGGATTTTTGAGTTCCATTAATTCACCCGTGCATGTGTGCATACGTACAGATAGTTGCTCAGACACACATTATGGTGAAGCATACTCGGATATGACACGGAGGTAGATTTATAGAATTTGGGTTAATGGCACAGTTGGGGCAAATATTTACCAATCTCAACCAAAGCGGTAGCACTGGGGTATTCTCAGTTTCTGCCCACGGGCAGAAAGTAGTCATATTACAACGCCATGGCCTGGACGATTAGGGGGCTCTAAGTCGTAGCTCATTATTGTCGATATACATACAATGACATAAAATGAAATTGGAGTTTTCGCGTTATTACTATATCGCATACCTTCTGAGGGTTTCGGCAAAGGTAAACCTATGGGGTAGGATAACCACTATAAGATAAAGATGGAGGCTCGGCTTCCTCAATTCCTACGGGTAGCGCATTCGACGTCTATTTCATGGAGGCTTAGGAGGGCTCTAGGGTAGCATGCGGGGTTCAGCGGACTTTCCAGTCTGAACCTTCATCTCCTTACATGAATCTAGTACCAATCTGAGGAGTCCACAGGGATAGTAGCTCTGGTTGACCCTGATTGAAGATCGAACTCCACCGTGTTGAGCGAACACCAGCGCCTCCTGCCACTACGCCATCCCGGCACGGGTAACGACCATAGCGAGATATAAGAGTTGACCCTAGGGAGCTGTTGAGATTGCGAGTGAGGTGTTCTACACCTATGGGTTTGCCGTCTATGAGTTCACCCACTTGTCTCTGAGGTAAGTTTGCCACAAGTCGAGGTTCACTTTTTTCTTTCTGTTTGCTACCAAATTTCGCCTATTCTCACAGAAAACAAAAAACAGAAAAGTCCGCACATCCCTGATCGCACGGGCGGCATTCACATTGCTCCTGAAAGACGATTTCCACCTCGTGCGGTGAAGAAAGTGCGAATAATGGCTCAAAACTTGGGCGATGGACACATTTTCATGGATCAGTGATAGAGTGAAATGGCTGGAATGACTTGAAGAGAACAATTTTATCTGCGGTTTTTGCACCTTTCCTGGGGCAACGTGTGGCCCTCGCTAAGATTTAGCGAAAAATCTCGAAATTGAATCTCTCCTAGACCCTACCTCTAAAAAACAACAACAAAGACGAACCAGTAGGCAAGACCAAAAGTTTCGCCTGAGAAACCAGCGATGGATGAGACTGCCACAATCTGCCCTGAATTCCTCTCCTCCATTGGCTTGAGGAAAGCTCGAATTGTCTGAAAATAACGGCATTGAATACATTTTTATCACCGATCGTTAATTATTGATCTGAAAATTTAGCGAACTTTGTTGGCAAGGCGACAACCAAGTCAATTTGGGTGTATACGGTGCGTTTCGTAAGCATACGAACAAATTAAAAATTTATATTTCAGAGAAAACAAAATTCTTGGCCATGTCGCCATTATTTTTCTCATATTACATGCTTGAAACAAAGGTGGAGTACAGAATGTCGTTCCGTCAGTCCAACTCCAACTGCGATAAAAGCGATTATTGTGCTATCCTAATGAGAACGTAGATTTGGCTATCACAGAAAAGAAGATAGGTGGAAAGCTGGAGAAAAATATTATTGCCTGGTGTCCGCCCGACCCCAATTAGCGAGATTTCTATTGATGCCTGTTTTTCCACCTTTTATTCTGCTTAAAAAGTAATTTGTGAGCAGTTCTAGAGACTAGTTTGAAAGCAAAAGAAAAGTTGGATAAACAAGCACTCAGGGGAATCTCGTTAATTGGGGGACGTGCGGACAAATGTAATTAGCCGTTCTACCTTCTTTTTGAGCGTCTCTCCCTCAAATCTTCACTGTTTTATTCATTTTGGGGTGACCGAATCATGAAGAGAGCTCAAAATATTTTTCATCGCGAACCCTTTTAAAAGATCGCAGAGGTTTTCGAATAAATCCAAGAATTGTTCTGTGAACCAATGATGGATCTGTTGCGACAGAAATGCACCTAAATGGAATCATTTTTAATGGTTTTTTTAATGTAAAAAAAAAGAAAATTCCCTGTGTAATAAATCAAAACGCTCTTATAGGTTCGAAAATACATGCGTTCGAGAGTTTCTTGCGCTCAGAATGTGGTTTTAAACTGAAATCAACCTACGAAGGGATGCGCTTTTATATTCTCATGCCTGGACACTTTTCCTGAAATGTTGTGTTTAAAACCGCAATAATAGGGGAACGCATAGCGATGCCGTGAAAGAAGTTCGGGAGGCAACTATAAGTTCTTTAAATGATTACGGACTGGAGCGGATACGACCGCTATCCCCCAGAAACGGATTTTCACATGCCAAGCGTAATTCTTTATTTACATATCCATATCGAATGTAGAGTTCGCGCAATCATTTTAGTCTGATGAATGGACGGGACTGCGACGGTAGATCACCCCGAATCCCATTCTCCAGTGAGGCCGCCAACCCCGCAAGGCCAACCGCCTAGTCCATGCGTCAGACTACGTCGAAAACGGAAACCATATATGATGGCTGTCCACGTAAGAATCGAGATAGGTCGGTACACAGAAATTTTGTTGTCGTTTTTATATTTTATGTCGCTAGAGCACTCCATAATACTTAGGTGCTCTCTTCTAGAGTTTTCTGGAAACTTTTTAAAAAATTGATATAAAATTCCAAATTCAGGCATTTTCTGAACATTCCTTAGCATAGATCCTCAATGTAACCGAACTCTTCGGATAAAAAATTTTTGTAAAAGGTTATCAACTATGAGGAATCGATTGGCGTTATCATAGTTTTCAAAATCGCACCCTGTGAAAAAATAAATTTTGTATTTTCTTAGAGAACAGATTCTGCAGATAGAGACTATGCTCAAAAGATGTGCCGTAGTCGTTTTGGTTCATAAAAAATATAGAATCAAAATCGAAAGACACAAACGACTTTATTTTTCGATCGATTGACGCTCGCAGGCAAAAAACCCTCGTGCAAGAGGCCGATCATGCATTCCATTGCCCGAAAAAATGGCTACAGTAGAACTGAGTACTGGGAATCGATTGAAACAGGATTTAAAAAAGAGGATATTTAAATACTTTCACATCATAAATATGTACTTTTGGTGCACGAAAATCTCTTTTTTTACTACACCTACTAAGAAAAAGGCTAGGGAGTTCATTGCACGCTGAGGTAGCCAAAAGGTGTGTTTGGTAACTTGTGGTATGAACATGGAATACAGTTCGAACAAAAATTAATCTATCATAGACATTAGACACTACGTAGCTATTGAATGAACGAGTTATTTAAATATCGTATTTTTGGAGCATCCCCAACAAATGAATAGTTCGGATAATTATTCCTGAAATTTCCTGAATGATTGAATTCTCGGGATATAGCCTTTCTCATTTTACCTAATGATTTTTTTCCGGATCACCGGATTCTTCAACAATTTCGAATGAACAGATAAATTCGAAATACCGATCTCTGTTCGGGTCAAATGAATATTCGGAATATTCCTCCGAATATTAAAACGAACATTCGAGTTTTCGAGAAAACCGAACAATTGATTTTTTTGAATGATTAGATATTCTGGAAGAATCAAAAAATTTTACTAACGTGAACGAGTGCAACGCCGCAAACGGCGGCAGAGACAGCGAGCACGCAGTGCTTATTTCTACAAGGGAAGTATACAAATCGTAGGTCGTATCTGCCAAAACGACTAGTGTCGTTAGTATCTCTTGTGGCTCAATAGTAAAACTGCGCAGTATCGCGCCCCGAGCTGCAGGTTCCAAGAAGTTACAAGCTTGAAAAGGTCTTTTTTGTGCTTTTTGTGCCTTCCAGAAAGCGCTTTAGTCTTCCGAAAATCCGTAAACGGACCTCATAAATGTGTTAAGCGGCCTAAACTACCCCCCTGAGCAAAGTTTGGGTGAAGGCACATTTTCCGTACTTTGTCCAGACTGACTGCGTTTTGTACTTGTACGGGTTTTTGGTTGGGCGTTTATTTTTACCAATTAGAGGGCTCTGGAAGCGTTTTGAAAAAAAGTTCCACATCTGACATGAAATTCTCCCGCGGGGTGGGGGGTTGGAGCTGATTACGAATCTGTGGTTTATTAGTCGATTTTCCAGTTTTCGGCTAATTTCGTTCGAAGCTTCCCAATCTTGGAAAATTTCGAGGGGAAAACGCCACTTCCGAGATTTCCGGATTTTTACTATAGATATGGCTCAAAATCATTCTCTACGGGTTATTTGGAGTGCCTAACACGAATCTGGAGTCCGTTTATCGATTTTTCACAGATTACGATGGATTACAGTGGGTACACGGTAGTTTGGTCGAAATTTCAGATTTTACTCAAAATTTGTGTATGGGGGTTATTCGGGGTGAAGAACACGAATTTGGCGTCCGCTTGATGATTTTCAGAATACTAAGGTGGGTTCAGACCCCTAAATGACATGTTACCTACCGCAACCCTACAGTGAACCTCAAAATTTCGACAAGTGGACTCCAGATTCGTTTTCAGCTTCCTAGATCACCCCTACATTCAACTTTTAGGTTACATTCGAGAAAATGTTTTGAAACTCCAAAAAAATGCCTGATGGGGTGCCCTTGCCTTTTCGCGAGGCTTAAAAAATGCTCATAACTTTTTTGAACCTGCGGCTCGGGACGGGATACTGCTCATTTTCACTATTGAGCCAGAAGAGATACTAACCATACTAGTCGTTTTGGCAGATCCGACCTACGCTTTGTATGCTTCCCTTGTTAGACTAATCTACAGTTTTGAAGCCATAATCAACTGACGAAGTAGACTTTGCTTGTTGCAAGTGAATGGACCCTTAGCAATATCCCCCTTCTGGCTTCAAACGTGTGCATAGGCAGTCGGACAGGAACGCTCGCACACCTGGCTTCGGGATGTGAAGAGCTGAAGCCTTAGTTGAGATGTGGCCTTGCCTAGCCTGACTCTGCAATAAGTTGTCGATAACAGAGCCATTCGACAAGAAGCGAAGAGAGCCAGATCATTTCTGCTCGTAGGCAACATTATATAATTCAGTTTTTCGAATATTCCATTCAATCGAAATTTCAAGTTATTCTCTTAAAGGCAGCATACACGCTCGTAAACGTGAATGAGATAACTACGTAAATAGAATGGTATGACAACGCCTACGCATTTTGAAGTGTCAAAAACGACCCCCAATGCCGTTACATGAGTTAGAAGTTGGCCCCGCCCTGTATTTTCACGCCCCCTGTATTTGTCCTTTTCCTGCAACGCAAGGTTGTTGGGTGATATTCACCGTCGGTACTGCTGGTAGGTTGCCTAACAAGTGAACCACACACGTCACTGACGGCGAAGATGACCCAGCAACCCTGCTTTGGAGCAAAAGAGCAAATACGGGGGGCGTGAAAATACAGGGCGGGGCTAACTTCCAACTTATGTAGCGGCATTGTGGGTCATTTTTGACACTTCAAAAAGCGTAGGCATTATGTTGTAAGCCATACGGTTCAATTCACATTGTTATCCCAACCACGTTTACGAGCGTGTATGCTGCCTTTGAGAGCAAGACGAAAGACGTATTTGGGTTATCGGAAAAACTGGAACATAATATTTGTCGAATATTCGGCCGATTCGGGGCACTGTTTGTGAATGTTTAGGAATCATTCTGAGAATCAATTGAAAACTCGAATATTCGTCCCAGTGTTTGCATAAATGTCCCAAGTATTCATTCGAACCGAGTACAGAAGACTATTTCGAATTTATTTGTTAAAAAAACGCGGTGATCCAGAAAAAAAAATCATTAGGTAAATTGAGAAAGGCTATATTGCAAAATTCAATCATTCAGGAATTTTCAAAAATAATTATCCGGACTATTCATTTGTTGGGGATGCTCTAAAAATACGATATTCAAATAACTTGTTCATTCAAAAGCTACGTAGTGACGCATGTCTATGATAGATCCATTTTTCGTCGAACTGTATTCCATGTCCTTACCACAAGATACCAAACACACCTTACGTTACCTCAGCGTGCAATGAACTCCCTAATCTTGTTTTCAAAAGGTGTAGTGAAAAAAGAGATTTTCGTGCACCAAAAGTACAAATTTATGATGTGAAAGTGACAAATGAGCCCTTTTTTAAATTCTGTTTCAATCGATTCCCAGAAGTCAGTTACTACTGTAGCCATTGGGGTCCGATTTGAGTTCCATCGCTCAAAGGCGCGGCAGCATGCAATGGAGGAGTATCGATCATACCAGGCCGGGCAATCGATTTCCGTCCATTGCATGCTGCCGCGCCTTTGAGCGTTGGGACTCTAATCAGCCCCTTGCACGAGGGTTTTTCGCCTGCGAGCGTCAATCGATCCAAAAAAATGAGGTCGTTTGTGTGCTTCAATTTTTGATTATATATTTTTCATGAACCAAAACTACTATAGCGCATCTCTTGAGCATAGTCTCTATCTGCAGGATCTGTGCTCAGAGAAAATAAAAAATTCATTTTTCCATAGGGCGCGATTTTGAAAATTCTGATAACGCCAATCGATTCCTCATAGTTGATAACCTTCTTACACAAATTTTTATCAGAAGAATTCGTTTACATTTAGGATCTATGCTAAGGAATGTTCAGAAAATGCCCAGATTTGGAATTTTATCACAATTTTTAAAAAACCTTTCAGAAATTTCTAGAAACGAGCACCCGAGTTTTTTGGGGTGCTCTAGCGATATGAAATATATAAGAACGGCAAAAAAATTCTGTACCGACCTATTCATGCCATCTTAATTTCAGTTCAGAACTTTTCGCCATATCTCCAGTGTTTTGTTCTGCAAAATATTGACGCTGAAGTAGATATTACGATTCTTTTGTACTAACGTAGTTCGTCCTGCAGCGTAGAAAACTTTCAAGATTCCATAGCCTTCGTGGAAAACCTCAGTGATCAAAGTACTCCTGTTATTACCGTAGGCGACTTTAACCTTCCTGACATTCTCTGGGAAACCCAGTCTCTCTCACGTCTTAAATCGTTCCTCAACTCGATGAGTTATATTTTTCTTAATTCGCTCTGTCGCATAACTTTGAAAAGTTAGTAATGCAACCCACTCATGGCCAAAATACTCTCGACCTTGTTCTCTCAAATACCTCTACATTGCTCACTTATGTTGCTGTATGCGCTCCTTTTTCGACGTCTGATCATGCCACTGTTAGCTTTTTCTTGAAGGCATCGTACGCGCAGAAAACCGTATATTATTTTTCCATGTTTTTGTGTAGCTTGGCCTCTCTAGTGAACGAAAATGTCGAAGACGCCCAGGGAAAACCTTCATTTGTAAAGAAAATTCATTCGGAACACATTGTAAATATTTCAATTCCGCGCCAAAATCCTTTTTGAGGTTTTTCTGCTTCTGGAGGCCTCGTCACTGTCATTTTCGGAGTTTTTCTGCATGTGGAGTTCGTGCCGTAACTATTTTTCATGTTGTCTTACGGTCGCACCAACATTCTAGGAAAAAGCGCTAGATGACTGGTGAGAATTGGTGGCGGATCTTCACCTTTGACGCCTTCCAACCTCCTCAGACCTTCGCTGTTGTCCACAGGACACGAATGAGATGTCACCTCACGCAATGCTCCCTGTAGACATCCAAAATGGACATGGATCGCCCCTCGAGAACTGCCCGTCGCCCCCCTCCTTGGTGCCGTAGACAACCTATCCGCGGGAACGCTTTTGCTGTAGACAATTCATCGGAGGAGGATCTCCATCCCCGATTCCGCGTTCACATCCTATCAACACCCTGTAGACATGATATTACCATCCCAGTGAAGCATCAACCGCTTTATGACGTCACCCCTTAAGGGCAGCATACACACTCACAAACATGGTGGAGATAACAGCATAAACAGAGCCGCACGGCTCCTACCATGTCGTCTACGACGTTTGAAGCGTCAAAAACCATCCAGGATGACAATATGTGACAATGTTTGAGCAATCTTGCCTTCCACGTCTGTATTTCCCACCCGTTAGAGTACGAGAATTAGAAATGAAACTTGAGAAAACATGTGATAAGATAGAGTGATAGCACTATCTCATGGGAGCGCACGAGAGAAATAGCTTGATTTGCTTGAATGTAACATGTCTGCATACCAATAAACTCTCGTCCATTTTTGAGAATGCCGCTCTACTTTGGCTGACTTTTTGAAATGTTGTTTCTCTCGTGCATTCCCATTTGGTAATGCTATCACTCTAACTTATCACATGTTTTCTCAAGTTTCTTTTCTCATTCTCGTACTCGAATGGGTGAGAAAACACTGGCGTGGAAGGCAAGATTGCTCAAAGATTGCCAAGTACATCCTGTTTCGGAGTGTGATTTATTTCCGTTCGTCGCGCGCGTCTGCGTGCGTACGCTGCGTCTCCTTCTCCCCACAATTTCTCGCTGTCTCTACCTTCGCTCCGCAAAAGCACGCGAGAGAACAGAGTAAATCCGGCTCGGAACCAGAGGATATTGCCATCCTGGATGGTTTTTGGCGCTTCAAACATATTTGACGACATGGTAGGGGGCGTACGGTTCTATTCATGCTCTTATCTCGACCACTTTTGTGAGCGTGTATGCTGCCTTTAAACGGCGGTATGCCTTCTTTCGAAACTTGAAGAGGAGGCCCGATTTTCCTTATTTCAGTTCTAATCTAAGCGGAACAGAGAAATTGGACCCTCTCAATCAAATTTTCTAGAGAAAAACTAACATTGGCGTGGATCCTAATGAGACTTTTCGTTCCTCTTTGGAGGTTGGCGCAAACTCGGTGCACCTACGTAATAGCATATGACACCGAGTTTGCGCCAACCTTCGAGAGTAAACGCAAGGTCTCATTAGGATCTATACCGACGTTACATTATTTTACTAATGATGTCCTTATGCGGACAACACTCTACCGCTTCCAAATGAACTACTTTAAGTTATAAAAACCATTCTAAATGAAATGTACTTTTCTAGTGCCAGTTTCGGACGTAGAGTCCAAATATGCCCTTTGCAGCTGCCTAGAGTCACCCTGGAAAACGTTATAGCAGTTTTTTTTCTCCGATTTTTGTACCTATTGTACCCTCGAAAAAGCGCATTAACTTTATGAAAATCCGGAAACAGACCTCATAATCGTGTTCAGGGCCCGAAACAGCCCCCAAGGGGCGCCACCAACGCCCCTTCCACGGGAAGACGTTATTAAAAAACGAATCACAGATCTCTTATAATTAAAAAAAAGAGAAGAATTATCATAGAAGTCTACAGCATCATCAAAAAATTAAACGAAATGCAAATCTCATATAACCGAAAATGAGAACTTGGACGGCACGATCTTCCTGATACATCGATTGATGGACGCTGCCACCGCCCCTCCCGCGAATGTTCTGTAGAACAGCCCATCGACCTGCGCAGCCGTCAACATCCCGAATTGACGTCCTGTGGACAAAAACTCGGTCTGCGTCGATTTAAGGCACTCGGCGGGATTGTCGGTCGATGGGCTGTTTAACAGCCCGTCGCCCCCTGCTCAACAGCACACCGGGACGCTCCGCGTAGAGCTGCCTGTTCGCCAGCGGTGACTCGTTCTGGGCGGATCGACATCCTGTAGACAACAGCGAACGTCTGAGTCATTGCCCAACGTTTTTGGCGCGCCAAAGTTTACCAGTGTGTTCTACCGAGCTCAATCATGAATTTGAGCCTGAAAAATGAAAATTGAATTCCAGCGCGGGCGATGCCTCTGATGTTCAGCAAATCCTCAAATTCTCGCAGTACTGAGGCTAAGAAAGATTTCGGCCGTGGAGATTACGAAACTATCTGCGAAAAGCTCCTCAGCGTTAACTGGAGAGCTGTTTTTGATTCGCTTCAAAATTCAAATGAATGCTATGATCTTTTCTCCGGATTTTGTCATGATTTGATAGACGAATTTGTTCCGCTTCATACTCAAAACTCTTCTGAGCCCAGAGAAAATCGGCAAGCATATCTTTCGAAAAGAAGGATGTCGCCACTTTTGAAAAATGGGTAATCAGCGGCCAGTTCGCGCTATATCAAAGCAGCAACACCTCTCAAAAGAAAGTTATAAACCTTGAAGGTTGATCACGTGGACAAGATTGCTTCTTCAGAAAATTCTAAAAGGTTTTGGAAGTACCGCAACAGTGGACTGAAGGTATCTCATGATATTGCTCCGATCTTGGATTATGATAACGATAAGTGTTTAACAGATGCAGCCAAAGCCGCAGTATTCGCTTGGTTTTTCAAATTATTCTATAATCCAAAGGTTTTTGAGCATTTAAATTCATGAAATCATGAGCGACCTTAACTTGACTGGATAGACATAAATTGCGAAATTGTTCACCGTATCCTCTGTAAGCTTCCTGCACGCTCCTCAACCTCGCCAGATAATCTCTCATATATCTTTCTCAAAAAGGCAGTCCTTGGGCTCACACCAGTGCAAACCACTTTGTTGAACAGAGTCCTTCTCAAAGGGGATACCCCAGATATGTATATGGCGTATCGGATGGGTTAAACCGATACATAAAAAGGACTCCAAAAGTAACTTCAGGAACTATAGGCCTATCTGTTTAACATCGTGCGTCCGCAAAGGTATGGAAAGGATTGTAGCATCCCGCATCAGAAACTATTTAGTAGAAAACAGTCTCATCAGTCCTTCTCAGCATGGTTTCTTGCCAAATAGATCAACTTTGGGTGCTTTGATTTCTAGTATTCCGCTATGGCAAAATGCGATTGATAAGAAAAAGTCAGTATCCGTCGCCCATGTAGGCTTCACTGAAGCATTCGATTCTATTTCTTTGGAGCTACTTTTCTCAAAATTAAAAGCTTTTGGGATCTCTGGCTCACTACTCAAATTTCTACTTTCTTTCCTGTCTAGAAGAAAACAAGCAGTTATGATCAATCGCATTCTGTCAGAGGCGTATGATACCTTTACTGGCGTGCCACAGGGTACTTGCTTGGGGCCGCTTATGTTCATAATGTACATAAACGACCTACCGGATAGATTGCCACCAGCAGTTAATTGCACAATGTATGCCGATGACGTCAAAATAGCCTCTGTTGATAATTTCAATGCTTTACAGCAGTCGCTAGATAAACTATCGCAGTGGTCCAAAACTTGGAGGCTAGATGTTTCAAGCGAGAAAACTGTAGTGCTACATGCGGGTAACCGCTCTGCTTCCCCTTAGCTTACGTTCGATGGGACAGCGATCAAAGAACCAAAATATATCAAAGGCCTCGGACTTAGTTTCGATAATTTCATTTCTTTCGAAGTATATATTATAAAAATGGTATTACGAGTTTTGCCGAATCTCGAGCGAATTTCATCCTGCGGGCTTTCTCCACTACCAATAAAGCGACACTGTTCAGGATTTTCACAACTTTTGTGCGACCATTGCTCGAGTACTGTTCACCAGTTTGGTCTCCGTCATCTCGTGCTCTGGTGGACCAGATTGTGAAAGTCCAAAGAAAATTTACTGAGCGCCTATTTGCACGAGCTGGTTTATTTCAAATTTCTTACGAAGATCGCTTGGGCTACCTGAATTCATTTTCTCTTAAAATGAGAAGGAGGCTTATAGATTACGAATTAGTATATAGACTGTCTAAAGAAGAACTTGGTTTCAAGTTCGGTGTCTTGTTCAGAAAATCTGCCACAGTTGGCCTCACGCGAGGCCACAATTTCAGACTTCTGAGGGAGAAAACGCGTTCCGACAACTATAAAAATAGTTTCTCCCAAAGAGTAATTTCCTTGTGGAATCAACTGCCACCATCCGTAGTCAACTCTTTGTCTTCACAGAGCTTTAAGACGAAAATAGGTGACATGCTGAAATCACAAGGGTGGTTTTGACTTTGACACACTGTTTTTCTTGAAGGACACGATGTTTGCGACTGACGTGAACCGACTGGTTCTTCTTCAGAACAGGGTAACACGTCTATAACTTCTAACCACTTTTTATTTTGCTGTATTTAAATAGTTCTCAATGTTTTTCTTTCAGCTATCTCCACCCGGTCATGCGTGATATAAATTTTCGCTGTCACTGCGTGGTGACTGGGTCAATCTCGTCTCGGCTATTAATGTGGACTGGCTGGCATAGAAATGCACAGGCGGCGCTCAAGTTAATGACCACTGCAGTCAGCCACCTGAGAGCAGTGAGCGTTCTTTTGTGAGGTGGCTGACTGGAAGAAACGGGTCATCACTTCGCTCACCGCCACAAAGGAAAGAGAAATAGCGCGAAGAGCGAAAAGGAGCTGGGTCGATATCGCGGTCATGGGGTCGAGCACGTCCAATGGTGCTGACTTTCTGAAGCAAGTGCGCTCCAAGAAAGGGCAGTGGAGCGCTTGCGGACCGACCAGTCCGCTGTCCACTTATCACACCAGCACAGCACGGCGGCCTATCTCGTTGTCTAGGTGGGCAAGGAAAAATTGCACCCGCCGGCTAGCGGCCATCCAGCTCCGCTGCCAGCTGATAGGAATGACAGGCGAAAGGTTCGAAGGTTTTATTGATGTTTCAATGATTCCTGGCGAAGATTAGTGGGAGATTAACGTCAAATTGTACGTAGCTGTCATGAACACGTCTCCTTTATAGATTTCACGTGCTTTAGTCCTATGCTAAGCTCAACTTCCAATTCCTAGAAGTTGCTGTGGCCATATTCAACCATTTTCAGATTTTTTCCCAATAATCGCTCACCACAAATAAAATCAGATTTGCTTAGAAAGCCATCTAAGAAAGATGGCTGAAAAACGGTTTCGCTTTCCTGAAAATGCATGAAACTTAGGTGATCCGCGTGTACTAGTTACTAAATGCTGTATAATAGTTCATAAAAGTGCGGCTTTTATCTAAACTTCGTTTTCCTTTTTAACTTCAAGTTCACTTCTTTCTGTGTTGAGTGGGAAGCGTGAAACAAATTAAGGATAAAAATAGTTCATAGTTTGAAAAAATCCTCTGAACTCTTTGGTACATTGTGGAAAAAACACAAGGTTGGCTCCTCGATAGTCATACAACAAAGTATTGTGTATCGTGGTTCAGTGGTAAGTGGTCATCCAACAAGAAAAATTCAAAATCGTTTTCTGAATTTAAAATTCTCTCGCTTTGATGATTCTCTCCAAAAATTCCGGAATCCCATTATCCAAGGTTGAAAACTTATTAAATCTGAAAGATAGACACATTTGCACGCTCCCGAAACCTATATTTACTACTTCGATCAAAGTTACAATGAATACGAAGAAGTGTGGAGGGAGTGTATGTACATAGGAAAACAGAAAGGATCACTGATTCATGAACATGTGGCCTAGTGGCCTACTCAGAAGTTTCGAATCAAGTTACTTGCGAGATATCCGGCCAAAATCAAGTTACTTGTATGTGGGTTATCTCATTTTTTTAACTTACTTGCGGGTTTGCGACTCGCAAGTAACTTACACGGTCAAAAATATGATACTTGCGACTTCCGAATCTCGCAAGTAACTTGAATTGTCAAGCGAAACCTCGCATGTAACTGCGTTTCTTCGAAGAATTCACAGCCTTGGATTTGGCTGCGTATTGAATGCCATGCTGCACGTTCAAAACGCAGCCAAGTCGAGCAAACACGGCCTCCCTGACATGATCGATTTCGCATTTCTTTCGATTTCGTTCACCCCCTCGCTTGGACATAGTTATGTGTTCAATCGCCATAAATTTCTGTTCCAAGAATTTGTTTCCAGAAATTCTCGTGCTTCACTCATACTCCATTATGCCGAACACTGACGAGTAGTTCTTATCTTAAAATCAAGACCCTATATGTCCCGTTTTGTCGATATGGATATTCCGCATTTGTTCTCGAGATCACCCATGATATCATATATAGGTACACTGAACTAGATTTGTGATTGTTTGTCGAGCCGGCTCAGACGTATTATTAGGGTAGGCTCAGTTATGAATCGTTTTTTTTTAAATTTCGCCCAAACCACTTGGTCAGCTGGATGGTTGTGATATGTAATTATCCTTTGTCACCACAAGTTTGAAATTTCTTCAGATGTGTCACTCAAAATGGTGAATAATTTCATTTAAAAAGGGGGGGGGGTCGTAAAAATTGTTAACATTCCTTAAAACGTTTAGTCAGCAACGAGGGGGGGTCGTAGCGACGCCGAAAAATAGCGCAACCAAGGTTGACCAGAGTTGCGACTCGGCGCAGCGTGTGTCGTGAAAATTTCCTCATTTTCGAGGAAGAATGACAAATTCTGGGTGGAGCTAGTGAAATTTTCGTAGATTCTCCAAACCCCACGGTGACAGGGTCAAACGCGGCGTTGCGTAATTTTTCGAAACTGGAGCGACCCCCCAACATCAAATTTTTCCTTCCAAAATCTTTGCGACCCCCCCCCTGAAGCGCGATTTCTGGGCAGCTTATATTTGGTCACTAAAACTATCAGACGCCTCCAATTCGTTCAACAGCCGGGCTCAAGCGTATAAAACCTGAGCGATTCTACGATTCCTCGTTTCGAAGGAACCAAAATTTCGAGAATTTTCGGGATATATTCACCAAATTTTTATTTTTGGACAGAAATTTGTGCGATCCCCCTCCCTAACCTTCATTTTCAGGCTAAAATTTTTGCGACCGACCCCCTCCACGCCCTGATGCGCCATTTCGCAACCCTGCTTAATTCCCAAAATGTTACGAACCCCTGTGACCAAAAAATTTTGAAGCTTTATTTAGTGTCTAATTGTCAACACCGTATATAATCTGCTTTTATATTGTTGAAATTGCATACAACTCGCACTCGACTGACTATTCCTACCTCATTTTACCTTACCATGTGGCTTGAAAAAAAATCCTACTTTTTCCCAAAAATTTTACGACCCCTCCCCAAATTTTCATTTTTCCCCGAAATTTCCAAAAATTTGCGACTCACAACTCCAGTCACAACGCTCCTCAACCTTGCCCGCTTGACCCTCCTAGTAACAGTCACCTACTCATAAAAAGACTGCAGCGCGAGAACAGCTCTGCCGGCGGAGGCCGTCATGAATTTATACGGTGCGGTTGGTGTACGGTAGTTTGGGTAAAGTATCGGATTCCAGTGAAATTTCTGTTCAAGGGTTATTCGGTGTGCTGAGTACAATCTTAGGTGCAATCATAGGGGGGCGGGGCACTGTGTATCGCACTTGGCTACGCTCATATTTCCGTGCCGCAATAACTCCTGATTTTGGCACGGGATGGAACAGTGATCGAAACACAGAGAAAAGTCGTTTGAGCACCGTATTCCAATTCGGCCGTAAAATAAAAAGCGTTGTGTGTGAATGCACTAAAGAGCGCATTTCTAGCCTGTATCGTCCCGTCCTTCTTTTCTTGCTCAAAGGAATGAAATACTTCACGCTTCACAATTGGAACTGCACGCAAATACATAGAATCACATTCGTTCACCTTTAAAAATGGCAAAAACACTGACTAACTACGCAACAATTGCTTGAGAATTGCGTTCTTCCAAGCACCAACTCGTGAGAAAACGCTCAGGATGAAAAAGCTATCTTTGTGTGAATGATTTATAGTTCAGTTCCGCAGTCGCGTTCAGTCCTCATTATCACAATCGTAGAAGCGAAGCGGATGTTTCTGAAAAATCAACTAGACTCATTCTCAAAACAACCGCTTCGCTCCTACGATTGTGATAATGAGACTTTGCGGACTGAACGCGAATGCGGAACTAGATCATACTTCTTAACTCTACAGATTTTTGAAGGGGAACCTCCTAGCTCTCCAGATTTTGAAGGGGAGAAGAATCTAGGTGAGAAGGTTTTGGTGAAAAAAAATTGGGCGAAGAATCACTTCTCCATTAATCTGCCAAGGTGCTTTCGCAGCGGGGGGGGGGAGGTACTGTGGTATCGCATTTGACCACGCCCATTTTTCCGTGCCGCAACGACTCTCCTGATTTTGGCAGGGGAGGGAAACCCCGGGTAGGTGCTCAAATTCAGTGCGGCACGGTAAAATGGGCGAGGCCTACTCTATCGCGCCATACTACCCTACTCCCGCTTAGAGAGCACCTGTTCCAAAACATACTATTCAATCTCGATGCCCGCAACCACAATCCTGGTGTCATCTGAATAGCAAAGTGTCTACGACGCCGAAGAAAAACGGCGTATTAGGCGGTGATGGAAAGTTTGGTGCAATCACACATAAAACTTTCAGTTTACGGCTTCGTTGGATTACGGTGCTCAAACGATTTTTCTCTGTGTTTCGATTACTATCGGGATGGAAACCCTGGGTAGGTGCTCAAATTTAGTGCGGCACAATAAAATGGGCGTGACCAACTGTATCGCGCCAAAGTGCCCCCCCGTTATGATAGCACCCAAATTTGATGTTTATTTGTCGAGGGGGATTGTGAAAAAAAACAGAATTTCTTAAAGGGGGGGGTCGTAGCTCCGCCGAAAATTGCCGCAACGGCCTGCTCAACCCTGTTAAGGGTAAGCAGGGTTGCGTCTCGGCGCAACGGGGGTCATAAAAATGTAGGAAATTTTTGAAAAAAGGAGGGTGCTCCTAAAATTTTTGAAGAAAAGGGGAACTTTTTCCGGACCCCTTCGGTGAGCTAAAATGAGGTAGTAATAGCCACCCGGGGTCGAGCGGTAAGCCGAATACAGATTCAATGTCTGTTTGTCGAGGGGGTCGTAAATATTATCAAATTTTTCCTAAATTTCGGTCAACAGGACGGTGGCGGTCGTAGCTCCGCCAAAAACTGCCGCAGCGGCCTGCTCAACCCTGAATAACCCCCGTATGGGAATTTTGAGTCAAGTCTGAGACCCCGGCCGGACCACCTCACACCCACCGTAATCTACCGTAAGCTGGCAGAAATCGATAAACGGACCTCAGATTTGTGTTAAAGGCAATTTTCACGATAGATTTCACCTTGCTAACGTTGATTTTTAAGCGTAGAAGAGCTGACCGCTATGAAGGATGAAAACTATCAATGCAGTCAAGCGATTAGATCAATTATCAGTACTTCCTTGACTTGATTATCTCCTGTTATCTGAGTGTTCATTTGTTCACGTCGGAGGGCGGGCATTGCCCCTCTGCGGACTGCCTTGTGCTCATACTCCGCCAACGCGTAGCTAAATGCCTCACACGGAAACCACAGATGCCCAGGGTTTCGGAGGCATCTAGTCTAATTTTGACACGAGAATTTACGTAAATCACGGAAAGTTTAGCCTCAGTTGGTGAAATTTCAGCTACAGTGCCCGCATATTCTACGTAAATTCTCGCTACTTCACCCGCATATTCTACGCTTATTCTCGTTTGCAGCACACGGTCGATCGACCCACCCAGCCTTGATCTGTACTAGAAAGACGATCCCCGCTGCAATCGAGCGCATCGCCGTTTCTTCTCCACGGCCTGCAGCATACCAGCGGCCAAAATTATCCCTTACAAGGTCTTGCAGAGAGCGACACGGGGTCACCCTCCACGACCACCCACAGAGTGTCAAGTTATCCGTGGATTGACTTGGCCAACACTGTTCGAACGGCATCCCTGCATTCCGCGTAGCCAGCGCGGGTTTGAGATTGCATTTCAACACAGGCTGTCGCTAAATCGCAGATTCTCGCTACAAAATTACAGCGAGAATATACGGGTTTAGCGTCAGAAAGCGAACAGTGGTTCGAACGACACAAGAATATGCGGGTTTTAGCTATCATAGCTAAAACCCTTAAATTCTCGCTACATGGAATGGGGCGGCGTTTCAGGCCGCGCCCTCGGAGGCATCTAGCTACGCGTTGGCAGAGAAGTTGCAACTTCGGTCTCTTTTAGGGCTTGTCCTGGCTGTTTTTCATGCGTTTGTTCGACGTTACCCTCTATAAAACGTAATTCACATTATTGAGGCGCGAGCGGCGCGCGCGACGCCTCAGCCACCGTCTGCCCTCCGCTCTCTCACCGTTTCTAATCTCCGCTCCGCACCATCACGCGTAGGAACCATGTGAATTTCACCGTTTTTTTAGCCTGTAACGTTACAGTGTGCCCCTCCACTACCCATTCCTAGTGGAAACTGAAACACATTTTCCTTCGTGAGCGTTGCCATTGAAAACTCCAACAGGGTCAAGCGTGGTTGAGAAATTTGGCAACGGGTGGTGGGGGGGTCGCAAAAATCTATGACCGAAAATTGAAGATTGGTGAAAATATCCCGAAAGTTCTCGATGTTTTCGGTCACCAAAGGCAAGGATCGGGTTTTAGGTTTTAGACGCTTGAGCCCGACTCTTGAACGAACTTTCGGCGTCTGATAGCTGTAGTAATCAAATCTAATTGAACTGCTCCGAAATCGCGTTTCGGGGGTCACAAAAATTTCGGATTGCGGAAGGAAAATTCTGATGGTAGGTAGGGGGTTGCCCCAATTCGAAGAATTACTCAACGCCCCGCTTAACCCTGTATACCAAATGGCCCCAGAGAAAACAGTTTGAGCCACATATATCGTAGCATTCTGGAAATCGTCAAAAGTCGCGGCTTGCCCTCAAATTTTCCTCCTGATTAGGAGCTTCGAACAAACCTAGTCCAAGGTTCGGCGCGGGGTATATAACTTCACAAAGGGGGCATGAGCTGTGGAGAGGTGAAGGGAGGGGGGGGTCCGAGCCTTTCCGGGAGACCAGGTAGACCATTCTGAATGCGGGTACCCTCTATAAAACGTCGTAATTCACATCATTCGAGGTGCGAGCGGCGCGCGCGACGCCTCGGCCTCCGTCTGTCCTACCCTCTCTCACTGTCGCTAACCTCCGCTCCGCACCGGAACGCGTAGGAACCAAGTGAATTTCGCTGTTTTATAGCCTGTACACAGTGATTAAATTGACCGAAACACCCTACGGAGGGGGTCTGAGTAGAATAGGTCTTCTCCACACCTTATGCAGCACCCTGGCCTAGTCAGAAAATTGAAAAACAAAGTTCAGATTCGTAATGTGCACCCGAATACCCTAGTGGTAGAACTCGAAGTCAAATCTGGAACATATTTCTCAAACTCCTACAGAATTATCACCTTGAGCCATGTTTGAGAGACTGAAACGAAAAGCCGTTTGCCTATTCTTTTCGTAGTATTGATTGCCTTCCTGTGGGAGTTTTGGTTTTTTTGTATCAAAGCATTTCTTTCTCTTAACAGCGGCGGATTAGGAAAAACCCACTAAAAATCATACCTGGCGCTGGCGTCGGTGCAAATTTTGTTTTCTGCGCTAGATATTTCTTATCATTTTCATTTCTGACTGCTCAATGCCTTCATGACTGACGAATGTTCATCTCTTCTAAGGAGCGGCGATCCTTGCACGTTTTTTATTTGTCATATTTTTATGAATAAATCAGTCGCCTGCCGACGTCTGCTCGACAAACGCAATTATCTAGCAGCCTTTTTTATCGCGTATTTTTTGCAGGCTGCAAGTTGCAATCATGCCCAGTCAGTCGCCATCCTCAACACTGAATGCTGGTAATTCCCTAACGCCAGATCCACCGTGAGTTTCTCTCGTATTCATGTGAAATATGTGTTGAGATGTCATTTCCTCATCTGAGGTTTTACTGGATTGATCAAATGGGAATGTCGGCGTTGCCTTCCGGCCTTATCATTTTTGACGCCGTTCTTTACTACAGAGTTCTTGTCATTCGGGGTAATGCTCTTTAACTTGTTTACTCGAAAGTGTAGTTACTACCTGTTCAACAACCACGTTAAAAAGATTTCTAAGGTCGGATTTTCGGAGTCCGTTGCGCAGTGTTGGACAACCTCATTTGTGAGAGCAGGGTCATGCGCGGGCGTTGCGTAATTTTTAGGATGCGGAGCGAATCCCCCACCATCGATTCTTTCAAAATCCAAAATTTTGCGATCTCCTCCGAGGCGCGACTTCTGGGCAGTTTTATATCTGATTAAGTAAACTGTCAGACTCCGGGAAATCGTTCAGAAGTCGGGCCCGAGCGTCTAAAATCTGAGCAATGCTACGACCCTCCTTTTAGTGACCAAAAATATCGAGATTTTTTAGGATATCTTCACCAGATGTTCACTTAGAACGAAATTTTTGCTATCTCCACCCTAAACTTCATTTTTGAGTCAAAATTTTCGCGACCCTCCCCCCCCGTTGCCGAATTTCGCAGCCCGCTCGATCCTGTAGGAGAGTTTTATGACGTTTTCATCACTGAGACTGCATGGTGACCATGTGATCCCGCTGGTGAAAGAATATAGTCCTTAGATCGTTACCGATTACATTGGTCCTTTAGGTGTAGAGGGCTCTGAGAAGCACTCGTTTTCTGGGGCAAACCCATGCTCGGTTAAGAATGTGGCTTGAGAGCAGGATCGAGCGAGCTGATCTCTTCAGGCGTATCACTCCCTTACTTGGTGACCAAATATTCCGAAAGTTTTCACGTTTTTGTTCTTATTTTTGAGCTGAAATTCTTACGGTTCGCACCAGAAATTTTGCCTTTGGGCTTGAGTTTCACGACCCTCTCACCACCCATTGAGAAATTGCGCAACCTCGCTTGACCCTGCTGGGTATGGGTCGCAGATAAGATTTTCCTGAGGGAGGTTTCGAGGAAAAGATCATCAATTTGGTGGTAATTTAATATCGTAAGGAGGGGGTGCGCTTCAGACTGGGGGTAGATGGTAACTCTCAATCAATCCGAAGTGGGAGATGCCGCATTCTCGACCAGACAGGAAGGAGGCGGCCGCACTCCCAATCGACCTAGAAGAGAGGGGATCGCTTGCCTGACCGACCGATGACAACGCTGTGTCTGACCACGGTTGCTGGGTAAAAGGCATGTGCTGCTCTTTTTCCAGCGATAATAGCCCTTTTCTGGATCTCGTAAGAATTTACCGTGTGTCGATTCAATAGGCACCGGGGCTGAGCAGACCGTTGCGCCAATTTCCGGCGGAACTACGACCACCCCTGTTGACCATGATAGTTTGGGATCTTTTTCACACTTTTTTTGCGAAATTTCCACGACCTCCCCGTCGCACCAAGCCTCAACCCTGCTTGACCCTCGGTAGGCACGGCTATCCATCATTAAGCTCAGATTGACATAAAGACGCCGGTCGAAGGAGGAACTTATTGGGTTCATTATCTTCTCTGAATTTTTAAAAGGAGAAGTCACGACGCGGTGCGAAGTTCAGTGTGAGTGAACAATTCCACTGTTCCCACTCCAGAGGTCGCAAAGAAATTCGCTTGAACTCTGCCTGAGTACCTAATTTGTGGTACTGAACACGAACTTGGCATCCGCTTCCGGTTCCGCGGGAGGTTACGCCACTTGTTTCGTAGTAGGTCAATATTTTAGTATTAGCTTAATTTTTTTCTCAATCGGCCTTTTTGAGGTGCTGATCACGAATACATTATCTTTTTTCCGGTTCCGGAAGTTTTGTGGTGGGTTATGGTCGATTCAGTGTCGTTTGATTACCGTAACTTGTCAAACTCTCGAAAATCGGAAAATGAGCAACCGATCAGTGGTTAACACCTAAAAAAACCCCTCCATACCCAGTTTTCATCGAATCTAGAATATTGACCTAAATTCCGCATACCTGTCGCCAGTATTATCCTGACCACCTCCCAAGGGGCGTGATTTGATCAAAGTTTTGGCGGTTTTCTCAGACCCCCCCCCTCTCAGGAGCGTGACTTGGCCAGTTTATTTTTCGTAAAGTTTAGAGAGCAACTTTTTCAACAAAAAACATTGACAGTGAATTAGTTCATGGACCAGAGTTTTCTTGACTGAGCATTCGAAAGTCCTATACAATGTATACCCCATTCAGTACAGTCCCCTTGTTCTCGCACCAAAAATTAGGCCTTCCTCCCCCTCCACAGCTCAGACCCCCGCCCTTGTGGGGATCCTTATCCGGCGGTGAATCATGACCGCAGAAGATGGAACCTAAACGGGGAGGAGCAAAGTGCGCGATTGGGCTAATCACGTCTAGCGCCCAATCACGCATCTCGCTCCTCCCACTTTCCTCCGCTTCTTTCTGGTTGAGAAAGGTTGTGACCATCCTCATCAAAAATTTGACTAAATCACGCCCCTGTTGATGGTCCGAGTAGACGTGGCCTTCTCCGCACCTAGTGCACTACCCTGCCCAGAAAACCCGCGTAGAGAAGTTTAAAGCCGAATCTGAGACATTTACCAAACTACCGTATACTCACCGTAAATTACCGTAATCCGTTGAAAATTGATGAATGCACCTCAGTTCCGAGTTCAGGACTCCAAACAAACTTCAAATGGAGTTCCCGAGGTAAATATGTCATTTCTTTTCGAAAGTCGTCAAAAGTCACATTCTGACCCAAAAGTTTCCCCCCCGAGGGTCTGTGTGCCAAACATTTCAACATTCCCCGAAAATCGACAAATGGACCTCAATATCGTGCTTAGGACCCCGGGTAACCCCCGGAAATAAGTTTTGAGCCAAATCCGAAATAGTTTTCTTGAACACACCGAAAAATGACCTCGTGGATCTTGATTTCTGTGCTAAGTGAAAGTGTATTCTTTCAGATTTTGTGTCTTGATGAAATGACGGCCCGACTGTCCTGCATTGAGTCCGAGAAGATGTCCCATCCTGGTTCACAACTCAGATGTGGGTTGCAGGTATAGCGTTGTATTTTTCCCCGGATATCTGCTTCCTGACGTGGGATCTTGTTTAGGTCGTCCGTTTTGAACAAGACAGTCTGAAGCTGTCCAATGGTCAGCTGACCAATTCAAAAAATGGTGGAAGCAAGTTTTACAATGGTTTCGTTTCGTTGTTCGCGTTTTTTTAAACATTGGTAAAGGATGTGGGGTGTTATGACTTGTAGCGTGAACACACACGCCGCTTTGCGGGGTCATAGGTTGAAGAACTGGGCGGTCTTTACAGAATTCGGCACATGATCAAATGCGCCGTGTCGTGTCCCGGACAACCACAGTCCGGGGCCCGGATTCATCAACGATAAAACCGCGGTTTTAGGGTTAAATTTACTCCACGGGGTAAAATTTCGCTATTCATCAAGAACTAAACCCCAATTTTTGGGGTATATGCGGGAGTATCCGATACCCTGCTGAAGGAGTCGGGTATCCGATACTATTCCATCAGCAAGAGAGCGGAATCAGCACTTTGTACTAGCGAATTGTCAGAACTTATGAGGCACTGCAAGTTTGACCATTTGCATTTAACTTATTTGATTACATTCATGTAACTGCTGATTTTATACCTTGCCCTATGATTAGCTTTCTCCTTGGCTCCATTTCGTATCTTTTTCGTGTTCTAGACCATATCGAGCCTAAATTTTTCGATTCAATGGCTTTTTTAAAAGATTTTTTGAGAGTACTAAGCCCGAAATTTTCGGCTTCGACAATTTCGGTATGCATTTACTACACTTTGATGTTCAAAATATCTTTTATATTGGATAAAAGAGTAGTTGAAATAGTGATTTTTCGTAACTTTAAAACAGATGAATTTTTTAAAGATCAAGTTTTTATGGTCCATTTATATGAGCTGTTTATTTATTTCAAATGAATGTTTGATGGGTGGTGGTCTTAATGTGTCCAAACCGCTAAAAGGGCGGAGAGGAGCGAAGTTCCGTGATCGAAGGATACACCGGCTACCGCCAATCACAGCCTTTCGCTTACCCACGCGCCCTCTTCACAGTTTGTACACATTATACTTTTACATTTTCGAATTTTTTTTCGAGTATTCGACTTTCGAATATTTCAGGATTTTGAATTTTGCGAATGTTCGACTTTTCGATTAGTCCGAAGTCGACTTTTTCAGCCGAATGATATTCCGAATCATTCGATTCTGTCAAAGTATAATACACATTACGACGTATGACTTGACTAATTAAAACGTTAGAAATTTACTTACGCTCCACAGCCTCAAAAAGCAGAAAATCTTTCAATTAGAGCAAAGTTTAGTTAGAGTTATTTAAATGACCAATATGAAAATTGAAAAAACCTTTCATCTAAAAAATAATCAACCCGATTTCAAAAGAATATTATCTATCAAAAACCAAACTGATGAACTAGCCCAATTTACAAAAAAAAATCGAGAAACTTTTGAGTTTTATCTTTCGAAAGCTTCGAATCGTTTCATTGCATAATGTTAATATTTTATCATACTGTGCTTCTCTGGGCCAAATTCGAGTCCGCAACTGCATCTTGACACGCTTCGCGGCCGCACGCTCCCGGGTCGGAAGGTTCCAGCCCCGCCGCAGTCGATCTGTTGGCTCTACGTGAGTTTTGAGAACTGGAGACCAAGCAAAAATTAAGAAAACTATAAAAAACCCCCATCGAGTCGGCTTTGGCGCTGGAAACTCGACCGACTCGAGCGCTTGCGGCCGCAAAGCGTGTCGAGACGCAATTGCGGACCGGAATTTGGCCCAGATAAGCACACTATGTCGAATGTGCTGTTCTAATTTCCTTTTTCCTAGCAGTTGGATATTTGACACAAATATTATTCAGAAGCATCAATAAAATAAGAGAATGATTAAAAAATATAGAAACGGGCAATAAAACATTAAAGGCAGTGTTCACGATCATCTTCAATTCCGAGATTAATCGCTATATCGATTTAGCGAACCCCAAATAGAACCAAAATTACGTTGAAATCGAGGAAAATGCACCAGAAGCGCACGAAATCCTTTACTCTCACCCCGCCTTTTTACTCTCACAGGAACTGTTCGCTGTGACAGAGGAATCTCTCGTAGACCCGTATTTTGCAATTTTCTATTCTCTGTTGCTCCGCTCTTTCACTTGAACCCTAACTAATACCGATTTGCCTGAAATATACTTCCATTTTTGATTGTCAGAAAATAATATCATTGAAATAAGACGTTTTAGTGCATTTCTCGCCGTTTGTTCGTAATTTTGGTAACAATTGGTTGCCAACGCATTGTTTTATGTGAAAAACTCGTTGACGAAAATCATCGTGAACACTGCCTTTAAGCTCGGATAATGAAAAATATTACAAAAGCCCAACTCTGCCGAAAACGATGTTGAAATGATGGAAATTTTGATTTGATAAAGATTAAAGTTGCTGAAACATGCATAAATCCGTTCAAAAATAGTGCTTCTTCCGTACATTGCAAAATCTAGGCCACCAGGTCGAGTTCGCCAAGCGAAAAACTTCGAGACTGATGAGGAAGCGCAGTTATCGATTCATAATTTTACGTCATATCAGTGGTGTCGGTTGCACAAAAGGTTCTTGGTTAGACGTCGGTGGGGTATCCGATACTCTCGCGGGGTAAATGTTGATGAATCGCATTTGGGGTTTATTTTGGGGTATAGGGTGGAGTTAATTAAACTCGGGGTATAAATTACCCCAAATTTCGTTGATGAATCCGGCCCCAGGTTTGCGTCTGGTCGGCTACTGTGGATCTCGCCGACGTAGGTCATAAGCATAGTAGAGCGACCATAGCGCAGCGATGCCAGGGTGCATCTGGCCCTCCTTGCGAGTTGAGACTCGGATGCGCAGACCTGGGGCGGCACCACTCCAAGGATGGAATTAACCGTCACCTTTTCCAGATGACACCGTACGAACTGTGTGTGCTCACCGCGCAACATACGGAGTCGTTCTTGCTGTGAATCGTTCCATCTTTGCAGATTAACTTTGCTTGGAGCATCGGCGAATGGCTTTCTGATGTCTCTTTCCCTGATGGGGTTCAGCACTCTCCATGAGCGGTGGTTGGGTTGCTTTACGTTATTGATGAACAATTGTTGGGCTTGGAGTTGACAGTGCTCCTTCTCTGGTAACAATCGTGCCTCCGCATGCAAGTGCTCGACTGGGGAACTTCTTGCACATCCAGTAGCTATATGAAGTGCGGCATTCTGTACACGCTGCATCTTGGTCCAGGAGGTTTCTGATACCAAATGCTGCCACACCGGTACTTCAGAGCGTGCTAAAGTATGGCCTTGTATGTCATGACAATAGTTTCCTTGCTGCTGCCCCATGATGTACCACCCAGGGCTCTGAGCACATTAATCTTCCCTTTGACGACGGCCTGCTTCTACTCGGTGTTCTGATGAAACTTGAGCAATGGATCGAGCACCAGACCGCGCAGTTTCGGAAAGCGAGCAGCAGGTAATCGATCTCCGTCCCACTCGACATGCGGGTGGGCGCTGTGCTCGGATCGATCCGTTGTGAGTACGGATACTGATGATTTGGATACAGAGATCCTTAGCATCTTATGGTGGAAAAAGCTTTCCACTGTGACCAGGTACTCATTGATCTTGGAGGCGCCCACATGTATGTCCCGATCCCGACACATGATTGTCGGCATAAGCGATCACCTTGATATCCTGGGAAGGGGGCGGGCATGCCTTCGAGGTAAAGACTGATGAGGGCAGGCGATAAAACGCCGCCCTGCGAGAATCAGGCTGCTAAAGGAATTTATTCGAAACGTGGTTCTGGAGCATAACTCTAGCTCGTCTTTCCTTAGTGAATGCCGATATCCAGCGCTTTTGCTACAGTGGTATTGAAGAATCCAGTAGGTTGCTTTACAAGACTCCAAGGTTTACTGTGTCGAAAGCCTTAGTGAGATCCAAGGCGACAGCTACGGTTCTCTGTGGCTTCTTGGCGTATAACCCATCAATTGCAAAGCTAGTAACTTCCAGCAAAGCTGTCGTGGTAGAATGCAGCTTTCTGAATCCATGCTGAAACAGTTGCTTCTCATTGTGCTCCGCCAAGTCCTTCACGATCAGTTTTCGGCGACCTTTGCGAAAATGGAGAGCAAGCTAGTGGGTCTGTATCCCTTGACCGAAGCCTGAGATTTTCCCGGCTTGGGTAGCGGCACAACGTTAGCCGTCTTCCAATTGATTGTGCGGGATGGGGCACGAACGGAACGAGGTTTCGATCAAATCAGTGAGAAGAGGAAGGATTTCATTCGCTATCTTCTTTAAGACAGCAGGGCATATCCCGTCTGGACCAACAGCTTTTGAGTTCCGCATGTCCTTTATAACCTTCTTAACTTGCGTCGTAGTGAACGTCTCTTCCGTGCTCATAAGCGGGAGGCGGTACAGCCCTCTTACAGTCACTCGATTCTGCGGACCAAGTTAAGCAATGGTGATGAAAAAACTTTCCCGAGCTCATATGCGGCTTCCTTTCCTGATTTGAATACACCGTTGTCGAAGTCGATAGTGGAGACGGTATCAGGCGAGCTCTTACCCGAGAGCTTCCTCAAGACTTTCTAAGTGGCTGCACTGTCGGTCTTGAAATCCAACTGCCCAGTGAACTTCTCCCACACTTCTTTCCTGCGTCTGTCGAGATCCTTTCTGATCTCATCATCAAGTTCAGCAACGACGGGGTCTAGATGATTAAACGCCCTCCTTGCATCTCTTGTCCTGATCTTATCGATGATCTCCTTTGTGACATTTGGATAGAACGTCTTGACGCCGCCGACAGGAATAGCGGCTTGCATGGCTCTGCGGCTCGCGTCAGATAAATGGCACTGTTTCTGGAGCACGTCACCATTCCGCGAGTAATCGGCCGCTAGGTGAAGCTCAACTTCATTGAAGAGGCGCCAGTATGCTCGCCCTAAATTAAGATAAGAACGTTGACGAACATAGAATAGGGAGCGAGAGAATTGGAGAGATCAGTATGGATAAAGACGGGGTTGTGGTCTTTTAACAAAGTGGGCGAGACAAGAGATATGTCTGGGCTGGAAGATCGGCCGTTGGCAGGGAGACGAGTGAGCTGATCATTGTTTAAGATGACCGGGCCGCACTCCTCTGACCACTCTTCGACGTCAGTTCCTCTAGCGTGAGAATCAAGTGACGAGCAAAAGGTATGAGCATTAATAAAAACACAACCGAGGATGTGAGGGAGCAGTGCTTTAACTGCCTAAGAAGAGGTATTGGATTGTAAGATTGGGGGCATGGGGTAGTAGGTGGAATATATTTGTTGAAAGAGAAAGGAGTGTTTTAAGAGGGAGATGGATTGAAAGGTACTCGAGAGTACCGTCCGTGGGGTGTTGGGTATGAGGTGTGAGGGGAGAATAAAGAAAACAAAGGTTGAAGCTCCTCCGCCAAGATGTGACCTTGGAGCATGGAAGGCAGTGTAGCCCAGGATATTAGGATGAGGATGGTCGGGGGATGGAGAGAGCTTGGTTTCTCTAATTATGATGACGTCTGGATGGTAAGTACGTGCGAAGAGAGAGAGAGAGAGAGAGAGAGAGAGCTCAGAAAGTTTTGCACGAAGGCCGTTGAGATTGATATGTACAATGGAAAGGGGGCGATTTGAGGAAGAGGAATCAGAGTTGGTAGGTGAAGAGCGTAAAACACAGCGAAAAGCAGAGTTATGATGCATCACAGAGCTGAGACCCGAACAGGAGAGATGCACCCACCTTTGGCATCCGAACACTGGACGCTTGTTTTTCTCCATGTGACTTCCTTGCCGCATGTGGCGCATGGGTACTTCAGAGCGGTAGACTATGTCAACGAATATTCGGAAAACGAATATTCGGCCGAATAAACGAATATTCGAATATTCGAATAATTCGATTATTCGGAGAAGTCAATTTTTCGAATAATTCGTTTATTCGAATATTCGGAAAAGTCAATTTCTCGAATAATTCGTTTATTCGAATATTCGAAAGAGTCAATTTTTTGAATCATTCGTTTATTCGAATATTCGAAAGAGTCAATTTTTTGAATCATTCGTTTATTCGAATATTCGAACGGCCCAATATTCGAATATTCGCCCGAATAAACGAATAGTTTCAGAAAAATAAAATAAAAACAGTCTCCGGCACATCTCCATTTTGGCGGTCTTGAGGTGAAATGTCCCCAATCAAACTGGGTGCTATCTTAGCGGTGGGGGCCACTATGTCTGGGTGCACTTGGCGCCGCCCATTTTATCGTGCCGCACTAAATTTGAACACCTACTCGGGGTTACCCTCCCCCGAACAAATCAGGAGTGTTTGTGGCACGGAAAAATGGGCGTGGTCATGTGCGATACAACAGTGCCCCCTCCCCCGCTCAGATAGCACCCTAAACTGATAGGAAATTCTGATTTTAATGGTAGATATTGATAGGTCAAGAAAGTTGGAAGTGCCGCGAACGGTGGTTTGATTATGCGTACTCGGTCCGTACTTCTTATTCGAATACTCGCAATTTTGGCCGAATATTCGAATTATTCGTATTCGAATAATTCGATTATTCGGAAGAGTCAAATTTTCGAATAATTCGTTTATTCGAACATTTGGAGAACTCTATTTTTCAAATAATTCGTTTATTCGAATATTCGGAGAAGTCATTTTTTCGAATAATTCGTTTATTCGAATATTCGGAGAAGTCAATTTTGCGAATAATTCGTTTATTCGAATATTCGGACAAGTGAATTTTTCGAATAATTCGTTTAGTCGAATATTCGAAAGAGTCAACTTTTCGACTTATTCGTTTATTCAAATATTCGAAAATTTTTATTCGTTTGATATACTCTACAGAGCGGGTCCAGGATTCCTCTCCACGTCGGCCCTTAGCAGGAGAAGCCGAAGAAGCGACGCGGCCGACCAGCACTTCTCCCATGACAAAAACCCTCTTTGTGGAGGGGGTGACGTCAGTTTGCACAGAGGTGCTTTTCTTTCCTCCACACTGCCACGGCATGAACGTATGACATCACGGTGGAATTATTGCCCGTAAGCGACCGAAATTTCCAGAGAATTCAACGATCTCTCCATTCCCCCCTTCTTTCGAGGGGCGAAAAAACATCACTCTAGGAAGGTTATTTCAGTTTACGAACATTGCCTAGGGATTTTTCGGGGCGCTGAATGCGAATATGAGACACGTTGTTGATAGCTTGAACGATAAAGACAATTAACGGCGGAAAAATTTCATTTTACCTACAGAGCTCGCAACTTCCACGCTCATAACTTTTCCTTTGACTATTACTCGGGTGGCTAGGATAGGGTTTTTATGACCATCCGGTAGGTAGTCGATCAGAAAAACTTGGTTTCACGGGCAGTTCTGGCAGCCAGGTCTGGTAATTCCCTTGTTTTAAATTTTTCAACAAAGCGATTTCGATACTGTTATTGTTGTATTAAGGAGTCCTGACGGAGCCCCATTCAACTTTCCTAGCGATGATGCCGCTGAAAATCACGAAGACGTGATTTTTCTTTTCTACTGTTTACCTGTATACCTGTTATTATATAGCTGTTGTATAGAATACCGTGTATATGTCGTGTGTTGTATATAATACCGTATGTATGTATATGCGTGTACTTGAAACTTTTATACATAAATTTCTCTCCCGCCAAGGTTTTATTGTTACTATGTAGTGGCTATTACAGACTTCATGCTGAGTTACTTGTTCGCTTGGAAACTTGGGAACCTGAATGTAAGTAACCCGTTACATAGGATTAGAAACAGCTTAGTTGAAAAGGCTAAACCAAGCTACATGTAACTCAGAAGTAAGTGAAATGTTGCCTTGAGGTAACATTTTTGCATCTTAAAAGTAGGTTGCTTGTATGCCAAAGGTAAGTTACTTGTATGCTAAAAGTAAGTTACTTGTATGCTTAAAGTAAGTTACTTGTATGGTAAAGGTAAGTTACTTGTATGCTAGAGGTAAGTTACTTGTATGCTAAAAGTAAGTTACTTGTATGATAAAAGTAAGTTACTTGTATGCTCCAAGTAATTTACTTGTATGCTAAAAGTAAGTTACTTGTATGCTCCAAGTAAGTCACTTGTATGCTCCAAGTAAGTTACTTGTCTGCTAAAAGTAAGTTACTTGTATGCTTAAAGTAAGTTACTTGTATGCTAGAAGTAAGTTATTTGTATGCTAGAAGTAAGTTACTTGTATGCTAGAGGTAAGTTACTTGTATGCTAAAAGTAAGTTACTTGTATGATAAAAGTAAGTTACTTGTATGCTCCAAGTAAGTTACTTGTCTGCTAAAAGTAAGTCACTTCTATGCTTAAAGTAGGTTACTTGTATGATAAAAGTAAGTTACTTGCGACTTTACGAAGTATGTTACTTGCGACATTAAGTTAGTTACTTGTGACATAAATGTAAGTTACTTGAAGACTTCAAGTAACTTACTTTAAAGTGACATTTAACTTGATTCAAAACTTCTGAGTAGGGCGCTGTGTTGGGCATCCGTCTCGTACGTTGGGGCGGTGCTGGTTCAAATACGTCGACTATGGATAGTTTTGCATTCAACGCTACCCTTCGAGAATGATTCTCGTTCTCAGGTGGCAACCATAGGAGGCATCTAGGCGTCATCAACATCAGGTTGGCTGCCTCCTCAGGCACCAGTTCGATTCGACCGATGGCCAAACCGCTTTCTTCTGCCGCGTCGGGGCGAACGAGAGACGTTTCGGCAAAGCTCCGCCTTCCCGTTTTCCACGAGAGAAACGGGAGACGCCGGGTGTTGGCGCCGCACTAATCAATCAGCTCGATTGGACCGACAGCAAAACGGAACATTGCGAAATTTGGGAAGGGTTGCCAACACATTTTGGACAGATGCGGCTGTCACTGGCTTCCCTTGTCTCCTGCAATACGAAATGCACACGAATCCTTTAACAAAGGAGCCACAATAAGTCATAGTGACCATTCCAAATGAAATGTACTTTTCTAGAACCATTTTCGGACGAAAAAACCGAATATGCCGATCGCAGCTGCCTAGACCCACTCTGAAAAAAGTTATAAGTGTTTTTCAAAGCTTCGCGGCAAGGTAAGGGAATTTTTAGGGTGTTTTTGAATTTTTCTCCTGGTTTCATTAACCCCCACATAGAAACTTTGAGACAAATCTGAGACTTTGACCAACCTACCGTATACCCACCGTAATCTACCGTAAGCTGCAAAAAATCGATAAACCGACATCAGATTCGTGTTCAGCACTCCAAATAACCCCCAGAAGAACGATTTGAGCCACATCTGTCGTCACATTCCGGAAATCGTCAAAAGTCGCGATTTGCCATCAAATTCTCCTCCGATGGTAATATGTGAACGAATACAGTCCAACACTTCGGAAAATCGATAAATGAGTCTCAGATTCGTGATCAGCGCCCCAAATAACCTCCCAGAGCGAATGTTTAGTCAAATCTGGAATATTTTTCTAAAACGCTTCGAGAGCCCTCGATTGGTATGAATAATCGCCCAACCGAAAATCCGTACAAGTCCAAAACGCTGTTAGTCTGCGCAAAGTTTGGAAAATGTTCCTTCAACCTAACTTTGTGGGGTAGTTTTGGGCGCTTAACACGATTATGAGGTCCGTTTCTGGATTTTCGTAAAAATAAAGCGCTTTTTGGAGGGTACAATAAGTACGAAAATCATAGAAAAAATGCCTATAACCTTTTTCAGAGTGGGTCTAGGCAGCTGCGATGGGAATATTCGGAGTTCTCGTCCGAAAATGGTTCTAGAAAAGTACATTTCATTTGAAATGGTCACTATGACTAAATGTGGTTCCCTTGTAAGAAGGATTATTCACTCTTTTCTTTCTCTACCGTTAGTCAGTCAGCTTCATTGGGGCGGCCGATCTTCATCTCTTTTTGATTTCCCGCTGAAAACAAAACAATTGGATCCGCCTGGTGAATATTAACCCGTCCCGAGCGATATTATTTTGAAATCTTCTTCGAAAATATTTGTCAACTTCTGTTGCTCCTTCATGTAAGAAATCATGAAATAAGCGGAAAGTAATCGAACACCAGCAGGGCTGTGCGTAACTGAAATTTGTAGTTTCGTAAATCGTAATTTTTAAAATTCCTCGTAATTCATAAATCGTAATTCGTAATTCGTAACTGACAATGAGTAACAATCCCACACATAGCCCGAACCTCACTCGATGTAGGAACGTCTCAGAAGTTCAGTGAATGAAGTGTTTCTATATAGAAGGATGTTTGAGGTTGAGGTTCAAAATGAAACTGTTTTAAGCAGTACTTGAAAAATTCCCAGTATTCATAAGTGGGAAAAATAAGAATGAAATAGACAAAACTGAAACCACGCGTATTCAAGTACCAAAGCTGTGCCACGCCTGCCCAGGTTTTGAAACATAGAGAAGCACAAAAACATAAAGAACCCTCGCCTTACTAAACATAGTTCAATCGAAGGTAAGGAGGTCAACGCTGTCATGAGGAAAAACATCTCGGTTCGATCGTTTTAGACATGATCGATCAAAGGAAGGATACTTGGACAAGGTGGTTATTGTAAAGTGGATATATGTGCGTTTCCGAAACCACTTTCTGAACCATTCGAGTCTGACCTCTACATTTATGAAGCGTTACTCTGAATGAATTTATTAGCGTTCCTTCCCATAAACATAAAATTGTTGCGGTGGAGATAGCTGTTCGCGATGTTTAGGTTGCTTGGGAATCTGAAATGCAAACTCTACTCAAAAATTTTTTTCCCAACTCAAAAAAAAAACATGTGATAACCTTTTTGAAAACATGATAGACTGCAGTGATGAGTTTTCTTAAAACTTTCCTCTTCGAGTAGAGAAATAATCACTTTTCTCTCGCAGCTGACTTGCCTCTGGGCATAGATATCTATCAAATCTTATTTCAGGGATCCCCGTAAAACTCTTCGTCAAATAAAGTTTTCAGGTTGGAAAAATATTTTCCTGATCCTTCAGCAGATTTCAATTCACGAACTAACAGATTTCGCCCGTAACTTTTAAACCGCTGAACATTCGCGGTAAAGGTTGTGGGTTCCAAACATTATTTGCTCCTTAGAGGCAGTGTTCACCATGAAAAATGTATGGGTAGTGGAGGGGCACACTGTAACGTTGACGTCGAAAGAACGCGTGAAAACGAGCCAGGAAGAGCTTCAAAAGAGCCCGAAGTTGCCACTTCGAGCGCAAGGCATACCGCAAAAGGGCAACACACGCCCCCCGACGTGAACAAATGAATGCTAGAGATCTACTTGCACGTCAAATGGTAGGTATTGAGTGGAAAAGAGAGACCGTGTTTTTAAATAGCTGTGAGCTCTATCACTCTCAAAATTGAGCCTTTTCATATTTTTCTCATCACATTCTTGCTGATTTTCCCAATACTGTTGTCAAGAAGATTAATCAAAATAGTCCTCTATTTTTCCACAGCGATCCCCGTCTCAAAAACCAAAGGACTATTGGTAATCGAGCCTTTCGGGACGTCATTTCTTGTATTGAATTGACATTGCGTTGTTAGGAGTCAGTGATTAGGTTTGCCGGCATGGATCCTAGTGATACCTTGCGTTCCCTATTGAAGGTTGGGGCAAATTCGGTGGACCTATGTGGTAGCATATGGCACCGAGTTTGCGCCAACTTTCAGTAGGGAGCGCAAAGTATCACTAGGATCCATGCTGACTGTAAATATGTGATACTACGCTGGTCCATGCATGACGGTTTTCTGAAGATTCTTTTGCTCGCATGGAGTATATAGAGGAAGCGAGATCTAGAAACTTTTTCGAACTCACCGTTTTTACCATATTTACCGAAGGAAAAATGGAAAATGTTAACCATCGGAAAATTAGTGGCGAGCGATATCGATAGTTTTTAACACGTAACGTGGCCACCCTACACGCACGATACGCGCGCTCTCAGTTGGTTTCCCCACATCCAAAGACCGACGATACCAGGGTTATGAAGAAAATTTCGCCCTCTGTTTTTTTTTGCTTTCCGGCCTTTTTTGCGCTCACATTCTGCTATATTTCCGAGTAAAAATGGGAAAAAAGTTAGCTGTTGACGCATTACTAGATGCTAAATGATTTCTGTCTTTTTTAATTTTAGGCTCTTTGGTCCGTTTCGGTTCTATCATTTCACTTTTTCGTCTCCAGATAAATTTCTTTCCTTCCACACATTTCTGATTGCCAGCCCGGCACCGTACCGTCAAGCCTGCGATGACTAAGCCGGGCGGCACTGACAAGAGTTGAAGCGGGCGCGGTTAGCGTGTAACAGATTGCCCTCCACTGCTATTCAAGTAATTCCGCCAGCTTACTGCCCGTATTCCTGTGGATTCGAGGGTGAAGAAGTCGAAATATGCTAGGACTATGGGTAGCAAGCTAGCAGAATCACCTCAGTTGAAGGAGCAATCTAGTACAAGGGGTAGAATTTTAGCTCTGAAAGTAAGCACAGTTCAGGCAGAAAAACTGCTTTTATGAATAGAAAGAGAACGTGGACTCAAATGAGGCAAGGCGAGGAGAAAAAGGGCCCGCCCGCGGGAATTTCACGTTGAATCCATTTTTGTGCTACGTGGATGCGATATCAGGACCATCAGCATGTTTAGACAAAAGTGTGGAGGACCCAACTGTGAGTGCGCTAAGCGCCGAGAAAAGAAAAGTGTTTGGGACCCAATCAGGAGTGCGTCACGCACTGGGGGAAGTGTGTGAGACCAGAAAGGGTTTTGAGTACGATAATAACTAAGTTCTCATTTGGCAATGATTCGATTATTTTATGCGTCAATATACGCGCCTATAAGTACGCCGCGAAGCGGAGTGGGTGTACACCTCGTTAAAAATATGAATGAAAGCTTAATACTTGAGAAAGTGTGTTAGTCGATTTTTGTCTTTATTTTAGATGAGAAAAGAAGCATAATGGGAAACCGAAGAAATCTCGAGCTCTTCGCTTTTTTCAGTGCAAAACTTTCTGCTCTGCGTTATTTGATGTTATATGAGATCTACCACTATGGTAAAAACGCAGAGAACTGCACCAATTTTGCACTAATTTTTCTTTGCTCATCGTCGCAAGTTGAGCGCGTCGTTTTGAGCTTGTCCCATCGAGGGTTTTTGGTCAGATTGGTCGGAAGAAATTAGCACCTAAGTGAAAATTTCACTCACTGATTGTGAGAGGTCCCAGCATCACTCCCTTCAGTGCGCAATTGTGGACTTCAGGCACCGCTAAATATTATCGCAACAGGATAAGATTCGTGCTGGGACTGCTTAGTCCCGGCTTAATTCACCTTTCTTCCAGCACGATTAACATCGTGTTGCACGATACAAGAACCGTAACACGCAAATGCGGACCGGAATTCAGCTTCGATATGAAAAGCAAAACAGGGGAAGAATGAACAAAAGCTCTGAATTATGAATCAGTGGAAACGAATCACTAAAAAACCTATTGATGAGTGTTATTAAATTCAGATATTTGTTGAAGTGTAGGATTTCCATGGCCACAACCAGGATGAGGACGTCAGCATCTTGTTAGCATCGATTCTACGCCCTACACCCTTCATAGCAATCACCGCGACGACGTAATCCTTGATTTTTCGGGCATAGTGGCAAAGCCATATAGCCACCATGCTCCTGAGATCAAGGATGACGTCATCGCGATGACACCTATGAAAGATATAGGGCGTAGAATCGATGGTAACAAGTTGATGAGGTCATTATCTCATTAGAATTCCTGCTATGAAAGGTGGACCGATGCGCGATCCACGGAGTAGTTACGAAATCATCGAGACTGCAATCCCGGCTTTCAGAGGTGGACCGATGTCATTCCCGAAACGAACGAGCCACGTTTCGGGTTGACCCCGCCCCTTTTTTCGTTTCGAGCCAGAGCGGTTCAACGGTCCAACCTCGTTCTGACGGCGCTCGAATCGAACCGGTGCCTGAGTCTTTAAAGTCACTGTATTGGGGGATCGCTACTGGCCCTGCTGTTCGACATGTGGATCTCGTAGGAGTTGGCGGACCTACGAAGTTGGTATCTGGGATAGCATCTTCGCTAGCGGTTTGCAGTGTTGGCGGCCACTGCTCTTCGCCTCGAGCTCTCCACTCCCTCCCATGACCCCCAGTTTCATATTCCGTATGCAGGTATTTTCTTTTTCTATCATGTCGGTGGTTTTACCTGATTTTAATTTTTGCTGTTGTGTTATAGTTGACGATAAAAATCATAATCATAATCATAATCTATCTTGATTCTTAAGTGGACAGCTTCATATGCTTCGTTGCTTTGATCGATGCATAATAATGCACGTCCAAAACTACGCGACGTAGCACCGTGGGTGTGCAAGCTTGTGTCAATAGAAACCTTAAAGGCAGCGTTCACGATGATCATCCTCGGTGACTTTCCACAGTGAAATGATAGGTCAGAAGGACACTAAGCTCCCAGTGTCGAAAGAAGGGTAGAAAACGAGCCAGGAGTGGCAAAATAACGGCTGCAAACAAGCGTTTTGGGGTTCCAGACCCGCCCCGTGTCTCATTTCCGCCCCTCACAATCAAATTGAACTCTCAGATTACAGGAATGTTCAAGTCAAAGAATTGCTGATAAGTCATTTACAATACCCGCACTAGTTTACTAAAAAAACTGCAAAAGTCGCGAATTCACGACTTTTGCGACTTTTCGTCATAACTCGGCCCAAAATGCTCCATTCGAGCAATGAAGGACATATTTCGAATCAGCATCGAGAGCTCTTTCTTCTGCGTTCTCGCAGGTCTTACGGCCAAACAAGGCATATAGGGCTAGCACAATCAATCTAGTTGGCGGAAGGAAAATTCAAGTATTTTGGGGTTATTTGACGTAATTCCACGTCCACCTCAACAGTGTTTACGTGATAGACAACAGTTCAATAAACTGTCTGCGGCTGACCGGCTTTTTCTGCGAAATTCCGGTTTTTTTTATTCTAAACCCGAATCACCATTTGTACAGCCACAAGCCTCCTTTTGTTTAGAATTACAGAAATTAGCAATGTTTTTACATCAACTGTGCCTTAATCCATCGATGGTGGAAAACTTGGAGAAAAATATAGGTCCCGAAAAGTTGTTTGCAGCGACGAAAAATGAGTGATCTTTGGCTGCAGCCCTTCCAAAGAGGCCCATACTCCCTCTTAGGGGCTGGTAATATTTGCAGCTCCTCGTTGTACATGATAAACAGTTCGAAAACCACCTCGGATTTTTTCGCCATTTGTTTTTCTTTCAAACTCAAAATCCTGTATTAATTATCGATAACTTGTATTTGTTTTTCGATTCCCGGCGACCCACGATCAGCCGCTTCCCGAAATTTAGAATGCTGGTGGTAAGAGCTTTCCAATGGTTCCAACGTTTACTTGTTCAATTTCGGACCAATCCTTCTGTATTTCTCGGATCTAAAAGAGCTCAGGCAAATTCGAAGACACTCCGCGTTCGACTCCCGGCTGGCGTTAGAAAACTCAGGGAACGCGGAGTCCAGCGTATCCTCTGTTTCCGAGTGTGATCTATTTCCGTTCGTCGCGTGCGTCTGCGTGCGTACGCTGCGTCTCCTTCTCCCCACAATGTCTCGCTGTCTCTACCCTCGCTCCGCACAAGCGCGCGATGGAACAGAGTAAATCAGGCTAGGAACCAGAGGATAATCGTAGGCGGGAGGCACGCATCGTGCACGCGATAATAACCTAAAGGCCGCATACACGCTCGTAAACGTGATTAAGATATCTAGTGAAATAGATTGGTATGGCTCAGATTACAGCGCCTACGCATTTTGAAGTGTCAAAAACGACCCAAAATGCCGTTACAGGAGTAGCAAGATTGGCCCCGCCCGTATTTTCACGCCCCCTGTATTTGCGTTTTTCCTACAACCCAGGGTTGCTGGGTCATCTTAAACGTCGGTACTGATGGCGGATTGCCCAACAAATGAACCACACACGCCACTGACGGCGAAGATAAACCAGCAACCCTGCGTTGGAGGAAAAGCGCAAATACAGGGGGCGTGAAAATACAGGGCGTGGAAAACTTCTAACTCATGTAGCGGCTTTGTGGGTCGTTTTTGACACTTCCAAATTCGTAGGTCTCATGTCGTAAACCATACGATTCGATTCATATAGTTATCCCAACCATGTTTACGAGGGCGTATGCTGCCTTTAAGCAGCTCCAACCGGAGGCCCGAACTGGCAAAGCGGGAGACCCACATGTAGTGGCCGAAATATCAATATTCATTGAACTACAGAGTTCGTTATCATTTCCTGCTGTCGTTCTCCTAGCCAAATTCCGGTCCGCATTTGCGGATTACGGTTACTTGCATATGCGACGCGTGTTAAAGGCATCGTACGCTCAAAAAACCGTATCTCATTTTTCCATGTTTTCGCGCAGGCGATTCTCTGACATTTAGAATAAGAGTAGAAAGGCTCCGCAAAACCATAAGCTTTCGCAAAAAAAAACTCGTTTGAAAACGTCTCGAATTATTTACTTCCCACGCCTCCGTCAATTTCGGTGTGTCTGGTGCAATACGTCGGAAGTTTTTCACAAACTCTCAGGCACTCGAGGGGACAAACCTCGTTCATTTTCGCGCAAGGGGGTCAGCCTTGAAACGTAATTACTCTGGAACTCGCTGAATACAACTCTCGTAGGTTCCGCCTCTTTTCCAATTTGCAGGGGGCGGGTACGCCCACTCGGTCATGATTTGTCGACGATATGAAGCGCAAACAGCATACCAGACAGTATATGCTGCGTAGGTGCTGTAGATGCCAGCATATCCTGCGATGTTCCTGAAGCGCGAACGCACGCATGAAAGGCGGCGAGGTTCAGGCAGCGTTTGAAATCAAGTTAGGCGCGAAAATGAGACTGCGCGTCCCGACCCAAGCCCACTATTGATTCCGTCCTTCGTCTTCGGCAAGGACGTCTTGTGAAGGTGAGTTTTATCTGCTTGAATAACGCTACTCATGCAACTTGCGTTAAAGTCTCAGGCGGCTTGTTCAAAAATTCCTGAGTGTAGCTACCCTATTTCATTTTCAGCAGATAGAAGTAAGGCTTAACGGACTTATCATGTCAGAATATCCTTATGGTGAACTATCATGAGCTTTGAGACTCGGGGTAATGCATAATTTTTGACGCATATTCCCCTGAGAACCTCGATTTTAGGGCGGATATCCGGCAGTACGTCCTGTAAAACGAAGAGCTTGTTCCTGCCCCGGTGGGTATACATTAACACTTTTTTCAAAAACTCCAGGATGAAAATGCCCTTCAATACCGATTTCAGAAGAAAACCGCTTCGGGAATCCCAGCCACCCTGAATTCAAGCGAGGCAAGCGAGGGCACAATGGGCCGCAGGAGCACGGGTGTTTAGAAGACTGCTTTTTTGTTGATGGCAGTTCTTCGGTTTTCTGTCTTTACATGTTCGTCCCTGCTTTATGACTAAAGATAGGATCTACTTTGACCTTTTTGTTACCATGTATTTGTTTTATTTCTGTTGATGTTATTCAACAGTCAGACCCAAGCCAGTGAATGAAGTGACAGTGCAAAATTTTCTGCGCTGGGTATGAATTAGTAAACCTTACAGCTTTCTTGAGCATTCTTTTATGTGTTATAGCCGCAGCACGGCAGCACGACGCCAACTACACGTGAACAGAACAAAAGAGCTACAGATTTCGCTGAGAGCATCCGCGAAAAGTGCTGCCGTGTACCAGGGGCCGGATGCATCAACGCTCCGGGTTGGGGCAGTCGGTGCCTTTGAAGATCTCCGAAGATCACAAAGTCAGTCGTGCCCCTGCAGTGTCTTTCGCTTTCCCAGGCTCCCAACATCCTAGCTGGGGCGGCTGGGAAAGCCAAGGATACTGCAGGGACACGATTGATTGTGTGATCTACAGAGATCTTCAAAGACGCCGACTGCTCTGCCCCAACCCGGAGCGTTGATGCGTCCGGCCCCTGGATGCTTAGAATTCATTGTTCATTGCGGCAGCATATGCTGTCTTGCGTCTGAAAGCCAAGAGTCTATTGCAGCAGCATATGCTGCGAGTATACGCAGCATATGCTATCTTGCGCCTTAGGGCCAAGAATCCATTGCAGCAGCATATGCTGTCGTGCGCCTGATGGCCAAGGATCCATCGCAGCAGCATATGCTGCTCTCAAAGCTGCATATGCCGCAAAGAAGGAGATGAGACTCGAGGAAATATGCTGCTACATTGCTGCTAGCCACGAATCCATATCGGCAGTATATAAGACACTCAGGGCCGGATATGCTGCGAGAACTCCGCCTCTTTTTTCAATACCACTCCCGTAGCCCTGCCGGTGATCCCTTTTGATGCGAGAGTGGTATTCAGCGAATGCGAGAGTGGTATTCAGCGAATTACAGAGTATGGGCGGGGACTTGAGAGGGACGGCGCTCCGACCACCGTTGAGCCAGCCCTCTGCGCCGTGACGCGTGTACTGTAACTGGAACAGATTTTCCGCCGTGGAGCGCACAATCTCAACCCTTATTTTCGTCTTCTGTTCCACCACTCCATTATTGTTCTCCCGTTATCACGCCTCTGATAGAAAATCCGGTTTCTTCCTCTCAGTAAAATTGAGTTAACTACTCATTTGTAGAATTTTCTGGGCACTGTTCCACTTTCGGAGGAGGCCGAGCGAAAAAAATCAGCATATGTACATAAGTCCGTGGGTAAAGTTAGAATTTTTCGGTCTTTGTAGTCCGGAATATGGATTAGTGCCGTTTCCAGTTTTATTCAAGACTAATATCGATCAAATAACAGCTCACAGGCAATGAAACCAGTCGCAAGAGAAAACCTCGGAGTTCAATATACCTTCTACTCATTCGGGGGTGTGTATACAAATCTGTTGGTACCTGCTCGTTGGTGCCCCTGCTTCTACTGAACCCAGCCGACGTTTGAGTGTACACAGGGAACGTTAGAGCGATATAGCGCGCACAACTGTATTGCGAAAGTATCCCGCACATTGCATAAAGGTGTCGCCGTTCGGCACACCAAGGCCTCTGGTCCATAACACCTTTGGATCCGTACCTAAGGAGTCATGGAGTCTTTGGTCACAAGCCACAGTTTCACCACCCTGAACTGTCGATCGCTGTCGAGTGATATCCAAAAAACTGCGCCATCCAGACTTCTGAGCTATTTCCATGCACCGTTTGCTGCTTTGCAGGAAACCCGCCTCAAGGATTGACCCGTCATCAGCGTCGGAGAGTACACCATCTACTGCGGTCACGCTGAGGATAGGAGAGTGGGAGGCTGTGCAATAGCTGTAAGGACGGATTTCAATGGTATGGTCAAGGAGTTCGGCTCAACGTCGTGCCGGAATGCATTCGTACGGCTGCGGGATCACAGAGGATTCAATCTGTGGATAGTGAGTGTTCATGCGCCCACTGAAACCGCCGAAGACAATTCGAAGGATGCGTTTTATGAGGAACTCAATACGTTGCTGGCCAGGATACCTTGGCAACATGCTGTTGTCGTGGGGATTGACGCAAATGCGAAGATGGGACTTGATCAGGAATCCGAAGTACTCGGTAAACGATTCTACCCAGTGGAGCAAACATCGGACAATGGCTACCGCCTTGTCGACTTTTGTGAACGCAGTGGGCTGATTATTGCATCGACATTCAAGAGGAATCGTCGCCGCCATCAGCTTACTTGGCAGGGACCAACCCAGCTATCTCCAGAAGAGCAGCGGAAGCGGAAGATGACAACTTTAAAACTACAGCTTGACTATGTCCTGACGAGGAATATTCCAGTATCGGACATTCGAAGATCTAGAGCTGTGTGGGATGTCGCATTCGATTCGGATCACCGTCCTGTTCTGTTGAACTTCACTGCGAGGATTCATAAGAGGAAGCGAGGGGCTCAGCCTCTCCAGAGGATTGACATGACAAGTCTCAGAGATGAAGAGTGCAGAACGAATTATTGACAACGCGTTTCTATTCACATCGGAGTACGGACTAAGAAGAAACTTTGCGATGCGGATTTTTTTGTCAAGTGCATCCAGGACGCTTTGAAAGAGGCACTCCCGGTTGTTCAGCCTGAGAAGAAGTTCGCCTACGTCTCAGAAGAAACAACATCTACCTACAGCAGAGTATGTGCTCTCCAAACTGCAGGAAACTTCGTGGAGGGGAAGCGTCTGAGGAGGAAGTTGCGTCGGCAGCTTCAAAGCGACCGCGAGCGAGAGTGGACGTGTAGAGCTAAGGAGTTCGAGAAGGCTTGGGAGGAGAAGAATCCGAGGAAAACCTACACGTTGCTGCGACAGTAGAGCGGGAATATGAAGAGATGTTCTCCTGTCTTGAACACTACCAATGGAGTTGCAGCTGGTGATGCGACGCTGCCAATATGGAAGGATTACTTCAGTTCACTACTAAATCGTCCAGCGCCATCAGTACCTGAGCTCCCGCATATTCAGAGAGCACATTACGATGTCAGTGAGGAACCGCCGACTGAGTCTGAAGTTTTGGAGTGTGTCCGGAAAATGAAGAATGGAAAGGCTGGTGGAGATGACAACATCAGTGCTGAAATGCTGAAAGCTCTTCCTCCGTCTGGGATTCGTGAAATGACCAACACCATCCGTGCTATATGGATGAGCGAAAGGATACCCGATTCGCGGAGATATGCGATCATCGTACCTCTTCACAAGAAGCTATCCGTCACGGATCCTAAGAACTACAGAGGAATCTCTCTACTTCGTGTCATGTACAAGGTTTTAGAACGTATCATTCTCGAGCGACTTATCAAACATCGTGAAAGAACGACCAGAGATGAGCAAGCCGGTTTTTGACCTGGAAGATCGACCATCGACCAAGTGTTCGTCATGAGAAGAGTAATTGAACCGTGGCAGCGGTATTCCAAGCCATTACAGCTTGCTTTTTTGGACTTCGAAGCCGCGTTCGACTCTCCTCATCGTTGTCGATTGCTGAGTGCTCTGCGAGCAGGTGGAGTTCCGCAAAAGTATGTTCGGTTAAAGGCAGTGTCCACGATAAAAACCATGTCTGATTTTTTGATGGAGATTGGCAGATGCGGGGCCTAGCGGAACCCTAACGTTGAAAAAACTGAGAAAAATGAGCTCGGAACGGTCCCCTACGGCGTCAAAGTTGGACACCCATCAGCTCGTCACCCCCAGATGCACTTTCCACGCCCACCGACGTGAACAAATGAATGCTAGAGATCGTAAGATGAGCGATGGTTTCTGATCAATAGCCCCGTTCTTCCCCTCATTCTCAACTTTTCTCTCTACTCAGGTCTGCTTGCATACATCGGCTGCAGAAGACGGAAGTTACAAGCCTCGGACAACTCGTCCACCATGTTTCCTTAGCTCAATATTTGAGGGACCATAACTCCGTTCCCTGAAGGTCTTGTGCAATTTGAGAGATATCATTGGAATCAGCATGGGGCCGTTTTCAAGATAGGCGAGAAATCAGAAAACCGATTTCTATCATAAACACTGCCTTTAATCGAGGATATGAACAAAGGAACAATAGCAGCAGTTTGTACACCTGTCGGAGTTACGTCAGCTTTCGAGGTGAAATCAGGAGTAAGGCGAGGAGCCGTTGCAGGACCTTTTCTTTTCAACTTCGCCGTTGATGGCATCATGCGTAGAGTTGCAGAACAGTTTCCTGCGGATGTGATCCTAACAACATCAGGACGCTCTCTTGTCGACCTGGAGTACGCCGACGACATTGTGTTATTCGCTGAAAACAACGCAAAACTGCAAAGGATTGTAAACCTCGTTTTGAAGTATGCCGCAGCCTATGGACTTCGTCTTCGTCCCGACAAATGCAAGCAGATGTGGGTCTCTCAGAGGCCTTCAACGGGAGTTTGCGTGGACGGACAACGTATCGAACTGGTGGACGATTTCTGTTATTTGGGCTGTTTGCTGAAGAACGATGGTAGTTATGCAGCGGATATTCGACAACGATGTGCGAAAGCTACGTCTGCATTCAATTCTCTAACCAAGTGTTTGTGGTCTACCACATCAGCGAAGTCAAGTTGCGCGTCTACCTATCCGCTATTCGCCCTACCATGATGTACGGATCGGAGACGTGGGCAGCACCGAAAACGCAGATGGAAAGGTTGGATTGCACGGAGAGGAAGCTTTTTAGGCGTTTGCTTGGATATTTCTGGCCGCGTGTATGCCATAACGAAGACCTTTACAAGGAAATCGATGCAGTACATCAACGCTTGGCACGAGGAGGTGCCAGCATCTCCTAACGCCATCTCAAGCAGCAATGGAAAGTCGACTTCGACTGCTCGGGCATATACTAAGAAGAACGCCGGATCGTCTCGTACAACACGCTTTAAAAATGCTTCCAAATCCTGTCTGGAAACGGCCACCTGGGCGTAGGCGAAAGTTCTGGACGGATGTGGTTAAAGAGGATTTAAAGTCACTCGGCATCGAAAGACAGTTCAGGCGCAATGTTTCGTTTCGCAGGAAATGGAATAGTGACAGCTGGATGGAATGTGTTCAAATTGTGGCTGAAGACCGTGAAAAATGGACACGGCTGACTACTAGGACGGCCCACCTCGGTGAAGATGCGGAATGACCGCGTCAGGCGAAAGCCAACCGATTAAGTCAAGTAAGTCAATATATATATATATATATATATATATATATATATTGACTTACTTGACTTAATCGGTTGGCTTTCGCCTGACGCGGTCATTCCGCATCTTCACCGAGGTGTGCCGTCCTAGTAGTCAGCCGTGTCCATTTTTCACGGTCTTCAGCCACAATTTGAACACATTCCATCCAGCTGTCACTATTCCATTTCCTGCGAAACGAAACATCGCGCCTGAACTGTCTTTCGATGCCGAGTGACTTTAAATCCTCTTTAACCACATCCGTCCAGAACTTTCGCCTACGCCCAGGTGGCCGTTTCCAGACAGGATTTGGAAGCATTTTTAAAGCGTGTTGTACGAGACGATCCGGCGTTCTTCTTAGTATATGCCCGAGCAGTCGAAGTCGACTTTCCATTGCTGCTTGAGATGGCGTTAGGAGATGCTGGCACCTCCCTCGTGTCAAGCGTTGATGTACTGCGTCGATTTCCTTGTAAAGGTCTTCGTTATGGCATACACGCGGCCAGAAATATCCAAGCAAACGCCTAAAAGCTTCCTCTCCGTGCAATCCAACCTTTCCATCTGCGTTTTCGGTGCTGCCCACGTCTCCGATCCGTACATCATGATAGGGCGAATAGCGGATAGGTAGACGCGCAACTTGACTTCCTTCGCGATGGTGGTAGACCACAAACACTTGGTTAGAGAATTGAATGCAGACGTAGCTTTCGCACATCGTTGTCGAATATCCGCTGCATAACTACCATCGTTCTTCAGCAAACAGCCCAAATAACAGAAATCGTCCACCAGTTCGATACGTTGTCCGTCCACACAAACTCCAGTTGAAGGCCTCTGAGAGACCCACATCTGCTTGCATTTGTCGGGACGAAGACGAAGTCCATAGGCTGCGGCATACTTCGAAACGAGGTTCACAATCCTTTGCAGTTTTGCGTTGTTTTCAGCGAATAATACAATGTCGTCGGCGTACTCCAGGTCGACAAGGGAGCGTCCTGATGGTGTTAGGATCACATCCGCAGGAAACTGTTCTGCAACTCTACGCATGATGTCATCAACGGCGAAGTTGAAAAGAAAAGGTCCTGCAACGGCTTCTTGCCTTACTCCTGTTTTCACCTCGAAAGCTGACGTAAATCCGACAGGTGTACGAACTGCTGCTGTTGTTCCTTTGTTCATGTCCTCGATTAACCGAACATACTTTTCCGGGACTCCATCTGCTCGCAGAGCATTGAGCAATCGATCACGATGAGGAGAGTCGAACGCGGCTTCAAAGTCCAAAAAAGCAAGCTGTAATGGCTTCGAAAACCGCTGCCACGATTCAATTACTCTTCTCACGACGAACACTTGGTCGATGGTCGATCTTCCAGGTCGAAAACCGGCTTGCTCATCTCTGGTCGTTCCTTCACGATGTTTGATAAGTCGCTCGAGAATGATACGTTCTAAAACCTTGTACATGACACGAAGTAGAGAGATTCCTCTGTAGTTCTTAGGATCCGTGACGGATAGCTTCTTGTGAAGAGGTACGATGATCGCATGTCTCCACGAATCGGGTATCCTTTCGCTCATCCATATGGCACGGATGGTGTTGGTCATTTCACGAATCCCAGACGGAGGAAGAGCTTTCAGCATTTCAGCAGTGATGTTGTCATCTCCACCTGCCTTTCCATTCTTCATTTTCCGGACACAATCCAAAACTTCAGACTCAGTCGGCGGTTCCTCACTGACATCGTAATGTGCTCTCTGAACATGCGGGAGCTCAGGTACTGATGGCGCTGGACGATTCAGTAGTGAACTGAAGTAATCCTTCCATATTGGCAGCGTCGCATCACCAACTGCAACTCCATTGGTAGTTTTCAAGACAGGAGAACATCTTTTCATCTTCCCGCTATACTGTCGCAGCAACGTGTAGGCTTTCCTCGGATTCTTCTCCTCCCAAGCCTTCTCGAACTCCTTAGCTCTACACGTCCACTCTCGTTCGCGGTCACTTTGAAGCTGCCGACGCAACTTCCTCCTCAGACGCTTCTCCTCCACGAAGTTTCCTGCAGTTCGGAGAGCACATACTCTGTTGTAGGTAGATGTTGTTTCTTCTGAGACGTAGGCGAACCTCTTCTTAGGCTGTACAACCGGGAGTGCCTCTTTCGAAGCGTCCTGGATGCATTTGACAAAAGAATCCGCGTCGCAAAGTTTCTTCTTAGTCCGTACTCCGATGTGAATAGAAACGCGTTGTCGGAAATTCCTTCTGCACTCTTCATCTCTGAGACTTGTCATGTCAATCCTCTGGAGAGGCTGAGCCCCTCGCTTCCTCTTATGAATCCTCGCAGTGAAGTTCAACAGAACAGGACGGTGATCCGAATCGAATGCGACATCCCACACAGCTCTAGATTTTCGAATGTCCGATACTGGAATATTCCTCGTCAGGACATAGTCAAGCTGTAGTTTCAAAGTTGTCATCTTCCGCTTCCGCTGCTCTTCTGGAGATAGCCGGGTTGGTCCCTGCCACGTAAGCTGATGGCGGCGATGATTCCTCTTGAATGTCGATGCAATAATCAGACCACTGCGTTCACAAAAGTCGACAAGGCGGTAGCCATTGTCCTATGTTTGCTCCACTGGGTAGAGCCATTTACCGAGTACTTCGGATTCCTGATCAAGTCCCATCTTCGCATTTGCGTCAATCCCCACGACAACAGCATGTTGACAAGGTATCCTGGCCAGCAACGTATTGAGTTCCTCATAAAACGCATCCTTTGAATTGTCTTCGGCGGTTTCAGTGGGCGCATGAGCACTCACTATCCATAGATTGAATCCTCTGTGATCCCGCAGTCGTACGAATGCATTCCGACACGACGTTGAGCCGAACTCCTTGACCATACCATTGAAATCCTTCCTTACAGCTATTGCACAGCCTCCCACTCTCCTATCGTCAGCGTTACCGCAGTAGATGGTGTACTCTCCGACGCTGATGACGGGTCTATCCTTGAGGCGGGTTTCCTGCAAAGCAGCAAACGGTGCATGGAAATAGCTCAGAAGTCTGGATAGCGCAGTTTTTTGGATATCACTCGACAGCGATCGACAGTTCAGGGTGGCGAAATTGTGGCTTGTGGCCAAAGACTCCATGACTCCCTAGGTACGGATCCTAAGGTGTTATGGACCAGAGGCCTTAGTGTGCCGGACGGCGACACCTTTATGCAATGTGCGGGATACTTTCGCGATATAGTTGTGCACGCTATATCGCTCGAACGTTCCCTGTGTACACTCAAACGTCTGCTGGGTTCAGTAGAAGCAGGGGCACCAACGAGCAGGCACCAACAGACTTGTATACACACCCCCCATATATATAATATATATATATATATATATTTATAATATATATATATATAATATATATAATATATATATATATAATATATATATATCCTTATACTTAAAGCAGTTATGTCCCGATGTGTATGTGTATGTGTGTGCATGTGTCCCGCATATCTTAGGAATTGCCGATCAAAACTTGTACGAAATGGTACCAACATTTAGGTGGGTGCGACATTTATCGATTACCAAAAAATCAGCCCGAGTCACCTCTTACGTGCCTCGGGGCAACCGAGTTTGTCCGTGGAGCGCAATTTTGGCCGTGGGTCATGATAACTTCTGCGAGTCGTCTAGCGATGCAAAAAATGCAGGGCGTCATAAAAGGTGGCGCAGGACCCCAGTGTGGGTGTGCAAGACGTCATAGAAAGTGTGCAGGACCCTAATCGGAGTGTGCAGGACTTCATAGAAAGTGCGCAGGTCCTAAGTAGGAATGGGTAGGACCCCAGCGGAAGTGTGCAGGACGTCATAGAAAACGTGCAGGACCCCAGTGGGAGTGTGCAGGGCGTCATAGAAAGTGTGCAGGACCCCAGTGGGAGTGTGCAAGACGTCATAGAAAGTGTGCAGAACCCCAGTGGGGGTGTGCAGGGCGTCATAAAAGGTGTGCAAGACCCCAGTGAGGGTGTGCAAGACGTCATAGAAAGTGTGCAGGACCTTAATCGGAGTGTGCAGGACGTCATAGAAAGTGCGCAGGTCCTAAGTAGGAATGTGCAGGATCCCAGCGGAAGTGTGCAGGCGCACTCTAAGATGGGTCCCGTACTTTTTCTATGGCACACTCTGACATGGGTCCTGCACATTTTCTATGGCGTTCGGCGCACTCTAACGTGGGTCCCGCACATTTTCTATGGCGTCCGGCACACTCTAACATGTGTACCTCACATTTTTTGCGGCGTCCGGCACACTCTCAAATGGGTCCTGCACACTTTCTAAAGCGTTCGGCGCACTCTAAGATGGGTCCCGTACTTTTTCTATGGCACACTCTGACATGGGTCCTGCACATTTTCTATGGCGTCCGGCGCACACTAACGTGGGTCCCGCACACTTTCTATGGCGTCCGACACACTCTAACATGGGTCCCGCAGACTTTCTATGACGTCCAGTGCACACTAACGTGGGTTCCGCAGACTTTAAATGGCGTTCGGCGCACTCTAACATGGGTACCTCACATTTTTTGTGACGTCCGGCACACTCTCACATATGTCCTGCACACTTTCTATGGCGTCCGGCGCACTCTAACATGGGTCCCGCAGACTTTCTATGGCGTCCGGCGAACTCTAAGATGGGTCCCGTACATTTTCTATGGCACATTCTAAAACATGGGTCGCGCAGACTTTCTATGGCGTCCGCTACACTCTAACATGGGTCCCGCAGACTTTCTATGGCGTTCGGCGCACTCTAACATGTGTACCTCACATTTTTTGTGGCGTCCGGCACACTCTCAAATGGGTCCTGCACACTTTCTAAAGCGTTCGGCGCACTCTAACATGGGTCCCGCAGACTTTCTATGGCGTCCGGCACACTCTAACATGGGTCCCGCAGACTTTCTATGGGCTCCGGCCCACTCTTACATGGGTACCGCACACTTTCTATGGCGTCCAGTGCACACTAATGTGGGTCCCGCAGACTTTAAATGGCGTTCGGCGCACTCTAACATGGGTACCTCACATTTTTCGTGACGTCCGGCACACTCTCACATATGTCCTGCACACTTTCTATGGCGTCCGCTACACTCTAACATGGGTCCCGCACACTTTGTATGGCGTCCGGCACACTCTAACATGGGTCCCGCAGACTTTCTATGGGCTCCGGCGCACTCTAACATGGGTCCCTCACATTTTCTGTGGCGTCCGGCACACTCTCACATGGGTGCCGCACACTTTCTATGGCGTCCGCTACACTCTAACATGGGTCCCGTAGACTTTCTATGGCGTTCGGCGCACTCTAACATGTGTACCTCACATTTTTTGTGGCGTCCGGCACACTCTCAAATGGGTCCTGCACACTTTCTAAAGCGTTCGGCGCACTCTCACACGGGTCCCGCACACTTTCTATGGCGTCCGGCACACTCTAACATGGGTCCCGCAGACATTCTATGGGCTCCGGCGCACTCTAACATGGGTCCCGCACACTTTCTATGGCGTCCGGCACACTCCAACATGGGTCCCGCACACTTTCTATGGCGTCCGGCGCACACTAACGTGGGTCCCGCACACTTTCTATGGCGTTCGGCGCACTCTAACATGGGTACCTCACATTTTTTGTGGCGTCCGGCACACTCTCACATGGGTCCTGCACACTTTCTATGGCGTCCGGCGCACTCTAAGATGGGTCCCGTACATTTTCTATGGCACACTCTAAAACATGGGTCCCGCAGACTTTCTATGGCGTCCGGCCCACTCTTACATGGGTCCCGCACACTTTCTATGGCGTCCAGCGCACACTAACGTGGGTCCCGCAGACTTTCTGTGGCGTCCGGCGCACTCTAACATATGTCCCTCACATTTTCTGTGGCGTCCGGCACACTCTCACATGGGTCCGCCCACTTTCTATGGCGTTCGGCGCGCTCTAACATGGGTCCCGCACATTATCTATGGCGTCCGGCGCACTCTAACATGGGTCCTGCACACTTTCTATGGCATCCGGCACACTCTAACATGGGTCCCGCAGACTTTCTATGGCGTCCGGCGCACTCTAAGATGGGTCCCGTACATTTTCTATGGCACACTCTAACATGGGTGCCGCAGACTTTCTATGGCGTCCGGCACACTCTAACATGGGTCCCTCACATTTTTTGTGGCGTCCGACACACTCTAACATGGGTCCCGCACATTTTCTATGGCGTCCGGCACACTCTCACATGGGTCCCGCACACTTTCTATGGCGTCCGGCACACTCTAACATGGGTCCCGCAGACATTCTATGGGCTCCGGCGCACTCTAACATGGGTCCCGCACACTTTCTATGGCGTCCGGCACACTCTAACAAGGGTCCCGCAGACTTTCTATGGCGTTCGGCGCACTCTAACATATGTCCCTCACATTTTCTGTGGCGTCCGGCACACTCTCACATGGGTCCGCCCACTTTCTATGGCGTTCGGCGCGCTCTAACATGGGTCCCGCACATTATCTATGGCGTCCGGCGAACTCTAAGATGGGTCCCGCACATTTTCTATGGCGTCCGGCACACTCTAACATGGGTCGCGCAGACTTTCTATGGCGTCCGCTACACTCTAACATGGGTCCCGTAGACTTTCTATGGCGTTCGGCGCACTCTAACATGTGTACCTCACATTTTTTGTGGCGTCCGGCACACTCTCACACGGGTCCCGCACACTTTCTATGGCGTCCGGCGCACTCTAACATGAGTCCCGCACACTTTCTATGGCGTTCGGCGCACTCTAACATGGGTCCCGCACATTTTCTGTGGCGCCCGGCACACTCTAACATGGGTCCCGCAGACTTTCTATGGGCTCCGGCCCACTCTTACATGGGTCCCGCACACTTTCTATGGCGTCCAGTGCACACTAACGTGGGTCCCGCAGACTTTAAATGGCGTTCGGCGCACTCTAACATGGGTACCTCACATTTTTTGTGGCGTCCGGCACACTCTCAAATGGGTCCTGCACACTTTCTAAAGCGTTCGGCGCACTCTAACATGGGTCCCGCAGACTTTCTATGGGCTCCGGCACACTCTAACATGGGTCCCGCAGACTTTCTATGGGCTCCGGCCCACTCTTACATGGGTCCCGCAGACTTTAAATGGCGTTCGGCGCACTCTAACATGGGTACCTCACATTTTTTGTGACGTCCGGCACACTCTCACATATGTCCTGCACACTTTCTATGGCGTCCGGCGCACTCTAACATGGGTCCCGCAGACTTTCTATGGCGTCCGGCGAACTCTAAGATGGGTCCCGTACATTTTCTATGGCACATTCTAAAACATGGGTCGCGCAGACTTTCTATGGCGTCCGGCACACTCTAACATGGGTCCCGCAGACTTTCTATGGCGTTCGGCGCACTCTAACATGGGTACCTCACATTTTTTGTGGCGTCCGGCACACTCTAACATGGGTCCTGCACACTTTCTATGGCGTTCGGCGCACTCTAACATGGGTCCCGCAGACTTTCTATGGGCTCCGGCACACTCCAACATGGGTCCCGCACACTTTCTATGGGCTCCGGCACACTCCAACATGGGTCCCGCACACTTTGTATGGCGTCCGGCACACTCTAACATGGGTCCCTCACATTTTCTGTGGCGTCCGGCACACTCTCACATGGGTGCCGCACACTTTCTATGGCGTCCGCTACACTCTAACATGGGTCCCGTAGACTTTCTATGGCGTTCGGCACACTCTAACATGTGTACCTCACATTTTTTGTGGCGTCCGGCACACTTTCAAATGGGTCCTGCACGCTTTCTAAAGCGTTCGGCGCACTCTCACGCGGGTCCCGCACATTTTCTATGGCGTCTGGCACACTCTCACATGGGTCCCGCACACTTTCTATGGGCTCCGGCGCACTCTAACATGGGTCCCGCACACTTTCTATGGCGTCCGGCACACTCCAACATGGGTCCCGCACACTTTCTATGGCGTCCGGCGCACACTAACGTGGGTCCCGCACACTTTCTATGGCGTTCGGCGCACTCTAACATGGGTACCTCACATTTTTTGTGGCGTCCGGCACACTCTCACATGGGTCCTGCACACTTTCTAAAGCGTTCGGCGCACTCTCACACGGGTCCCGCACACTTTCTATGGCGTCCGGCACACTCCAACATGGGTCCCTCACATTTTTTCTGGCGTCCGGCACACTCTAACATGGGTCCCGCAGACTTTCTATGGGCTCCGGCCCACTCTTACATGGGTCCCGCACACTTTCTATGGCGTCCAGCGCACACTAACGTGGGTCACGCAGACTTTCTGTGGCGTTCGGCGCACTCTAACATATGTCCCTCACATTTTCTGTGGCGTCCGGCACACTCTCACATGGGTCGCGCACACTTTCTATGGCGTCCGGCACACTCTAACATGGGTCCCGCAGACTTTCTATGGCGTCCGGCGAACTCTAAGATGGGTCCCGTACATTTTCTATGGCACATTCCAAAACATGAGTCGCGCAGACTTTCTATGGCGTCCGGCACACTCTAACATGGGTCCCGCAGACTTTCTATGGCGTTCGGCGCACTCTAACATGGGTACCTCACATTTTTTGTGGCGTCCGGCACACTCTCACATGGGTCCTGCACACTTTCTATGGCGTTCGGCGCACTCTAACATGGGTCCCGCAGACTTTCTATGGGCTCCGGCACACTCCAACATGGGTCCCGCACACTTTGTATGGCGTCCGGCACACTCTAACATGGGTCCCGCAGACTTTCTATGGGCTCCGGCGCACTCTAACATGGGTCCCTCACATTTTCTGTGGCGTCCGGCACACTCTCACATGGGTGCCGCACACTTTCTATGGCGTCCGCTACACTCTAACATGGGTCCCGTAGACTTTCTATGGCGTTCGGCGCACTCTAACATGTGTACCTCACATTTTTTGTGGCGTCCGGCACACTCTCAAATGGGTCCTGCACACTTTCTAAAGCGTTCGGCGCACTCTCACACGGGTCCCGCACACTTTCTATGGCGTCCGGCGCACACTAACGTGGGTCCCGCACACTTTCTATGGCGTCCGGCACACTCTAACATGGGTCCCGCAGACTTTCTATGGGCTCCGGCCCACTCTCACATGGGTGCCGCACACTTTCTATGGCGTCCGGCACACTCTAACATGGGTCCCGCAGACTTTAAATGGCGTTCGGCGCACTCTAACATGGGTACCTCACATTTTTTGTGACGTCCGGCACACTCTCACATATGTCCTGCACACTTTCTATGGCGTCCGGCGCACTCTAACATGGGTCCCGCAGACTTTCTATGGCGTCCGGCGAACTCTAAGATGGGTCCCGTACATTTTCTATGGCACATTCTAAAACATGGGTCGCGCAGACTTTCTATGGCGTCCGCTACACTCTAACATGGGTCCCGCAGACTTTCTATGGCGTTCGGCGCACTCTAACATGTGTACCTCACATTTTTTGTGGCGTCCGGCACACTCTCAAATGGGTCCTGCACACTTTCTAAAGCGTTCGGCGCACTCTCACACGGGTCCCGCACACTTTCTATGGCGTCCGGCGCACACTAACGTGGGTCCCGCACACTTTCTATGGCGTCCGGCACACTCTAACATGGGTCCCGCAGACTTTCTATGGGCTCCGGCCCACTCTTACATGGGTCCCGCACACTTTCTATGGCGTCCAGTGCACACTAACGTGGGTCCCGCAGACTTTAAATGGCGTTCGGCGCACTCTAACATGGGTACCTCACATTTTTTGTGACGTCCGGCACACTCTCACATATGTCCTGCACACTTTCTATGGCGTCCGGCGCACTCTAACATGGGTCCCGCAGACTTTCTATGGCGTCCGGCGAACTCTAAGATGGGTCCCGTACATTTTCTATGGCACATTCCAAAACATGAGTCGCGCAGACTTTCTATGGCGTCCGGCACACTCTAACATGGGTCCCGCAGACTTTCTATGGCGTTCGGCGCACTCTAACATGGGTACCTCACATTTTTTGTGGCGTCCGGCACACTCTCACATGGGTCCTGCACACTTTCTATGGCGTTCGGCGCACTCTAACATGGGTCCCGCAGACTTTCTATGGGCTCCGGCCCACTCTTACATGGGTCCCGCACACTTTCTATGGCGTCCGGCACACTCTAACATGGGTCCCGCAGACTTTCTATGGGCTCCGGCGCACTCTAACATGGGTCCCTCACATTTTCTGTGGCGTCCGGCGCACTCTCACATGGGTCCCGCACATTTTCTATGGCGTCCGGCACACTCTCACATGGGTCCCGCACACTTTCTATGGGCTCCGGCGCACTCTAACATGGGTCCCGCACATTTGTGGCGTCCGGCACACTCCAACATGGGTCCCGCACACTTTCTATGGCGTCCGGCGCACACTAACGTAGGTCCCGCACAATTTCTATGGCGTCCGGCGCACACTTACGTGGGTCCCGCACACCTTCTATGGCGTTCGGCGCACTCTAACATGGGTCCCGCACACATTCTATGGCGTCCGGCGCACTCTAGCATGAGTCCCGCACACTTTCTATGGCGTCCGGCGCACTCTGACATGGGTCCTGCACACATTCTATGGGCTCCGGCGCACTCTAACATGGGTCCTGCACATTTTCTATGGCGTCCGGCGCACTCTAACATGGGTCGCGCACACTTTCTATGGCGTCCGGCACACTCTAACATGGGTCCCGCAGACTTTCTATGGCGTCCGGCGCACTCTAAGATGGGTCCCGCAGACTTTCTATGGCATTCGGCGCACTCTAGCATGGGTCCCGCAGACTTTCTACGGCGTCCGGTGCACTCCTACATGGGTCCCGTACATTTTCTATGGCGTCCGGCATACTTCAACATGGGTCCCGCACACTCTCTATGGCGTCCGGCGCACACTAACGTGGGTACCGCACACTTTCTATGGCGTCCTGCACGCACTAACATGGGTCCCGCAGTTTTTCTATGGGCTCCGGCCCAATCTAACATGGGTCCCGCACACTTTCTATGGCGTCCGGGACACTCTAACATAGGTCCCGCAGACTTGCTATGGCGTTCGGCCCCCTCTAACATGGGACCCGCACACTTTCTATGGCGTCCGGCGCACTCTAACATGGGTCGCGCAGACTTTCTATGGCGTCCGGCACACTCTAACATGGGTCCCGCAGACTTTCTATGGCGTTCGGCGCACTCTAACATGGGTCCCGCAGACTTTCTATGGGCTCCGGCCCACTCTTACATGGGTCCCGCACACTTTCTATGGAGTCCAGTGCACACTAACGTGGGTCCCGCAGACTTTAAATGGCGTTCGGCGCACTCTAACATGGGTACCTCACATTTTTTGTGACGTCCGGCGCACTCTCACATATGTCCTGCACACTTTCTATGGCGTCCGGTGCACTCTAACATGGGTCCCGCAGACTTTCTATGGCGTCCGGCGAACTCTAAGATGGGTCCCGTACATTTGCTATGGCACATTCTAAAACATGGGTCGCGCAGACTTTCTATGGCGTCCGGCACACTCTAACATGGGTCCCGCAGACTTTCTATGGCGTTCGGCGCACTCTAACATGGGTACCTCACATTTTTTGTGGCGTCCGGCACACTCTCAAATGGGTCCTGCACACTTTCTAAAGCGTTCGGCGCACTCTCACACGGGTCCCGCACACTTTCTATGGCGTCCGGCGCACACTAACGTGGGTCCCGCACACTTTCTATGGCGTCCGGCACACTCTAACATGGGTCCCGCAGACTTTCTATGGGCTCCGGCCCACTCTTACATGGGTCCCGCACACTTTCTATGGCGTCCAGTGCACACTAACGTGGGTCCCGCAGACTTTAAATGGCGTTCGGCGCACTCTAACATGGGTACCTCACATTTTTTGTGACGTCCGGCACACTCTCACATATGTCCTGCACACTTTCTATGGCGTCCGGCGCACTCTAACATGGGTCCCGCAGACTTTCTATGGCGTCCGGCGAACTCTAAGATGGGTCCCGTACATTTTCTATGGCACATTCTAAAACATGGGTCGCGCAGACTTTCTATGGCGTCCGGCACACTCTAACATGGGTCCCGCAGACTTTCTATGGCGTTCGGCGCACTCTAACATGGGTACCTCACATTTTTTGTGGCGTCCGGCACACTCTCACATGGGTCCTGCACACTTTCTATGGCGTTCGGCGCACTCTAACATGGGTCCCGCAGACTTTCTATGGGCTCCGGCCCACTCTTACATGGGTCCCGCACACTTTCTATGGAGTCCAGTGCACACTCTAACATGGGTCCCGCAGACTTTCTATGGCGTTCGGCGCACTCTAACATGGGTCCCTCACATTTTCTGTGGTGTCCGGCACGCTCTCACATGAGTCCCGCACACTTTCTATGGCGTCCGGCGCACTCTAAGATGGGTCCCGTACATTTTCTATGGCGTCCGGCGCACTCTAAGATGGGTCCCGTACTTTTTCTATGGCACACTCTAACATGGATGCCGCAAACTTTCTATGGCGTCCGGCACACTCTAACACGGGTCCCGCAGACTTTCTATGGCGTTCGGCGCACTCTAACATGGGTCCCTCACATTTTTTGTGGCGTCCGGCACACTCTCACATGGGTCCTGCACACTTTCTAAAGCGTTCGGCGCACTCTAACATGGGTCCCTCACATTTTCTGTGGTGTCCGGCACACTCTCACATGGGTCCCGCACACTTTCTATGGCGTCCGGCACTTTCTAACATGGGTCCCGCAGACTTTCTATGGGCTCCGGCGCACTCTAGCATGGGTCCCGCACACTTTCTATGGCGTCCGGCGCACAGTAACGTGGGTCCCGCACACTTTCTATGGCGTCCGGCGCACTCTAACATGGGTCGCGCACACTTTCTATGGCGTCCGGCACACCCTAACATGGGTCCCGCACACTTTCTATGGCGTCCGGCACACTCCAACATGGGTCCCGCACACTTTCTATGGCGTCCGGCGCACACTAACATGGGTCCCGCACATTTTCTGTGGCGTCCGGCACACTCTCACATGGGTGCCGCACACTTTCTATGGCGTCCGCTACACTCTAACATGGGTCCCGCAGACTTTCTATGGCGTTCGGCGCACTCTAACATGTGTACCTCACATTTTTTGTGGCGTCCGGCACACTCTCAAATGGGTCCTGCACACTTTCTAAAGCGTTCGGCGCACTCTCACACGGGTCCCGCACACTTTCTATGGCGTCCGGCGCACACTAACGTGGGTCCCGCACACTTTCTATGGCGTCCGGCACACTCTAACATGGGTCCCGCACACTTTCTATGGCGTCCGGCGCACACTAACGTGGGTCCCGCACACTTTCTATGGCGTCCAGTGCACACTAACGTGGGTCCCGCAGACTTTAAATGGCGTTCGGCGCACTCTAACATGGGTACCTCACATTTTTTGTGACGTCCGGCACACTCTCACATATGTCCTGCACACTTTCTATGGCGTCCGGCGCACTCTAACATGGGTCCCGCAGACTTTCTATGGCGTCCGGCGCACTCTAACATGGGTCCCGCACATTTTCTATGGCGTCCGGCACACTCTAAAACATGGGTCCCGCACACTTTCTATGGCGTCCGCTACACTCTAACATGGGTCCCGCACAATTTCTATGGCGTCCGACACACTCTAACATGGGTCCCGCACATTTTCTATGGCGTCCGGCACACTCTCACATGGGTCCTGCACACATTCCATGGCGTTCGGCGCACACTAACGTGGGTCCCGCACACTTTCTATGGCGTCCGGCGCACTCTAACATGGGTCGCGCACACTCTCTATGGCGTCCGGCACACTCTAACATGGGTCCCGCAGACTTTCTATGGCGTTCGGCGCACTCTAACATGTGTACCTCACATTTTTTGTGGCGTCCGGCACACTCTCAAATGGGTCCTGCACACTTTCTAAAGCGTTCGGCGCACTCTCACACGGGTCCCGCACACTTTCTATGGCGTCCGGCGCACACTAACGTGGGTCCCGCACACTTTCTATGGCGTCCGGCACACTCTAACATGGGTCCCGCAGACTTTCTATGGGCTCCGGCCCACTCTTACATGGGTCCCGCACACTTTCTATGGCGTCCAGTGCACACTAACGTGGGTCCCGCAGACTTTAAATGGCGTTCGGCGCACTCTAACATGGGTACCTCACATTTTTTGTGACGTCCGGCACACTCTCACATATGTCCTGCACACTTTCTATGGCGTCCGGCGCACTCTAACATGGGTCCCGCACACTTTCTATGGCGTCCGGCACACTCTGACATGGGTCCCGCAGACTTTCTATGGCGTCCGGCACATTCTAAAACATGGGTCGCGCAGACTTTCTATGGCGTCCGCTACACTCTAACATGGGTCCCGCAGACTTTCTATGGCGTTCGGCGCACTCTAACATGTGTACCTCACATTTTTTGTGGCGTCCGGCACACTCTCAAATGGGTCCTGCACACTTTCTAAAGCGTTCGGCGCACTCTCACACGGGTCCCGCACACTTTCTATGGCGTCCGGCGCACACTAACGTGGGTCCCGCACACTTTCTATGGCGTCCGGCACACTCTAACATGGGTCCCGCAGACTTTCTATGGGCTCCGGCCCACTCTTACATGGGTCCCGCACACTTTCTATGGCGTCCAGTGCACACTAACGTGGGTCCCGCAGACTTTAAATGGCGTTCGGCGCACTCTAACATGGGTACCTCACATTTTTTGTGACGTCCGGCACACTCTCACATATGTCCTGCACACTTTCTATGGCGTCCGGCGCACTCTAACATGGGTCCCGCAGACTTTCTATGGCGTCCGGCGAACTCTAAGATGGGTCCCGTACATTTTCTATGGCACATTCCAAAACATGAGTCGCGCAGACTTTCTATGGCGTCCGGCACACTCTAACATGGGTCCCGCAGACTTTCTATGGCGTTCGGCGCACTCTAACATGGGTACCTCACATTTTTTGTGGCGTCCGGCACACTCTCACATGGGTCCTGCACACTTTCTATGGCGTTCGGCGCACTCTAACATGGGTCCCGCAGACTTTCTATGGGCTCCGGCACACTCCAACATGGGTCCCGCACACTTTCTATGGCGTCCGGCGCACACTAACGTAGGTCCCGCACAATTTCTATGGCGTCCGGCGCACACTTACGTGGGTCCCGCACACCTTCTATGGCGTCCGGCGCACTCTAACATGAGTCCCGCACACTTTCTATGGCGTTCGGCGCACTCTAACATGGGTCCCGCACATTTTCTGTGGCGCCCGGCACACTCTAACATGGGTCCCCGACATTTTCTTTGGCGGCCGGCACACTCTAAAACATGGGTCCTGCACACTTTCTATGGCGTTCGGCGCACTCTAACATGGGTCCCGCAGACTTTCTATGGGCTCCGGCACACTCCAACATGGGTACCTCACATTTTTTGTGGCGTCCGGCACACTCTCAAATGGGTCCTGCACACTTTCTAAAGCGTTCGGCGCACTCTCACACGGGTCCCGCACACTTTCTATGGCGTCCGGCGCACACTAACGTGGGTCCCGCACACTTTCTATGGCGTCCGGCACACTCTAACATGGGTCCCGCAGACTTTCTATGGGCTCCGGCCCACTCTTACATGGGTCCCGCACACTTTCTATGGCGTCCAGTGCACACTAACGTGGGTCCCGCAGACTTTAAATGGCGTTCGGCGCACTCTAACATGGGTCGCGCACACTTTCTATGGCGTCCGGCACACTCTAACATGGGTCCCGCAGACTTTCTATGGCGTCCGGCGCACTCTAAGATGGGTCCCGCAGACTTTCTATGGGCTCCGGCGCACTCTAACATGGGTCCCTCACATTTTCTGTGGCGTCCGGCACACTCTCACATGGGTGCCGCACACTTTCTATGGCGTCCGCTACACTCTAACATGGGTCCCGCAGACTTTCTATGGCGTTCGGCGCACTCTAACATGTGTACCTCACATTTTTTGTGGCGTCCGGCACACTCTCAAATGGGTCCTGCACACTTTCTAAAGCGTTCGGCGCACTCTCACACGGGTCCCGCACACTTTCTATGGCGTCCGGCGCACACTAACGTGGGTCCCGCACACTTTCTATGGCGTCCGGCACACTCTAACATGGGTCCCGCAGACTTTCTATGGGCTCCGGCCCACTCTTACATGGGTCCCGCACACTTTCTATGGCGTCCAGTGCACACTAACGTGGGTCCCGCAGACTTTAAATGGCGTTCGGCGCACTCTAACATGGGTACCTCACATTTTTTGTGACGTCCGGCACACTCTCACATATGTCCTGCACACTTTCTATGGCGTCCGGCGCACTCTAACATGGGTCCCGCAGACTTTCTATGGCGTCCGGCGAACTCTAAGATGGGTCCCGTACATTTTCTATGGCACATTCTAAAACATGGGTCGCGCAGACTTTCTATGGCGTCCGCTACACCCTAACATGAGTCCCGCACACTTTCTATGGCGTTCGGCGCACTCTAACATGGGTCCCGCACATTTTCTGTGGCGCCCGGCGCACTCGAACATGGGTCCTGCACACTTCCTATGGCGTTCGGCGCACTCTAACATGGGTCCCGCACATTTTCTATGACGTCCGGCGCACACTAACGTGGGTCCCGCACACTTTCTATGGCGTCCGGCACACTCTAACATGAGTCCCGCAGACTTTCTATGGGCTCCGGCCCACTCTTACATGGGTCCCGCACACTTTCTATGGCACACTCTAACATGGGTCCCTCACATTTTCTATGGCGTTCGGCGCCGCACACATTCTATGGCGTTCGGCGCACTCTCACACGGGTCCCGCACACTTTCTATGGTGTCCGGCGCACACTAACGTGGGTCCCGCACACTTTCTATGGCGTCCGGCACACTCTAACATGGGTCCCGCAGACTTTCTATGGCGTTCGGCGCACTCTAACATGGGTACCTCACATTTTTTGTGGCGTCCGGCACACTCTCACATGGGTCCTTCACACTTTCTATGGCGTTCGGCGCACTCTAACATGGGTCCCGCAGACTTTCTATGGGCTCCGGCCCACTCTTACATGGGTCCCGCACACTTTCTATGGCGTCCAGTGCACACTAACGTGGGTCCCGCAGACTTTCTATGGCGTTCGGCGCACTCTAACATGGGTACCTCACATTTTTTGTGGCGTCCGGCACACTCTCACATGGGTCCTGCACACTTTCTATGGCGTTCGGCGCACTCTAACATGGGTCCCGCAGACTTTCTATGGCGTTCGGCGCACTCTAACATGGGTCCCTCACATTTTCTGTGGTGTCCGGCGCACTCTAACATGGGTCGCGCACACTTTCTATGGCGTCCGGCACACCCTAACATGGGTCCCGCAGACTTTCTATGGCGTCCGGCGCACTCTAAGATGGGTGCCTCACATTTTTGTGGCGTCCGGCACACTCTCACATGGGTCCTGCACACTTTCTATGGCGTTCGGCGCACTCTAACATGGGTCCCGCACATTTTCTATGGCGTCCGGGACACTCCAACATGGGTCCTGCACACATTCTATGGGCTCCGGCGCACTCTAACATGGGTCCTGCACACATTCTATGGGCTCCGGCGCACTCTAACATGGGTCCTGCACATTTTCTATGGCGTCCGGCGCACTCTAACATGGGTCGCGCACACTTTCTATGGCGTCCGGCACACTCTAACATGGGTCCCGCAGACTTTCTATGGCGTCCGGCGCACTCTAAGATGGGTCCCGCAGACTTTCTATGGGCTCCGGCGCACTCTAACATGGGTCCCTCACATTTTCTGTGGCGTCCGGCACACTCTCACATGGGTGCCGCACACTTTCTATGGCGTCCGCTACACTCTAACATGGGTCCCGCAGACTTTCTATGGCGTTCGGCGCACTCTAACATGTGTACCTCACATTTTTTGTGGCGTCCGGCACACTCTCAAATGGGTCCTGCACACTTTCTAAAGCGTTCGGCGCACTCTCACACGGGTCCCGCACACTTTCTATGGCGTCCGGCGCACACTAACGTGGGTCCCGCACACTTTCTATGGCGTCCGGCACACTCTAACATGGGTCCCGCAGACTTTCTATGGGCTCCGGCCCACTCTTACATGGGTCCCGCACACTTTCTATGGCGTCCAGTGCACACTAACGTGGGTCCCGCAGACTTTAAATGGCGTTCGGCGCACTCTAACATGGGTACCTCACATTTTTTGTGACGTCCGGCACACTCTCACATATGTCCTGCACACTTTCTATGGCGTCCGGCGCACTCTAACATGGGTCCCGCAGACTTTCTATGGCGTCCGGCGAACTCTAAGATGGGTCCCGTACATTTTCTATGGCACATTCTAAAACATGGGTCGCGCAGACTTTCTATGGCGTCCGCTACACCCTAACATGAGTCCCGCACACTTTCTATGGCGTTCGGCGCACTCTAACATGTGTACCTCACATTTTCTGTGGCGTCCGCCACACTCTCACATGGGTGCCGCACACTTTCTATGGCGTCCGCTACACTCTAACATGGGTCCCGCACACTTTCTATGGCGTCCGGCGCACACTAACGTGGGTCCCGCACACTTTCTATGGCGTCCGGCACACTCTAACATGGGTCCCGCAGACTTTCTATGGGCTCCGGCCCACTCTTACATGGGTCCCGCACACTTTCTATGGCGTCCAGTGCACACTAACGTGGGTCCCGCAGACTTTAAATGGCGTTCGGCGCACTCTAACATGGGTACCTCACATTTTTTGTGACGTCCGGCACACTCTCACATATGTCCTGCACACTTTCTATGGCGTCCGGCACACTCTAGCATGGGTCCCGCAGACTTTATATGGCGTCCGGCGCACTCTAAGATGGGTCCCGTACATTTTCTATGGCACACTCTAACATGGGTCCCTCACATTTTCTGTGGCGTCCGGCACACTCTAACATGGGTCCCGCGACTTTCTATGGCGTCCGGCGCACTCTAAGATGGGTCCCGTACATTTTCTATGGCACACTCCAACATGGGAGCCGCAGACCTTCTATGGCGTCCGGCACACTCTAACAAGGGTCCCGCAGACTTTCTATGGCGTTCGGCGCACTCTAACATGGGTCCCTCACACTTTTTGTGGCGTCCGGCACACTCTCACATGGGTCCTGTACACTTTCTATGGCGTCCGGCCCACTCTAACATGGGTCCCGCAGACTTTCTATGGCGTTCGGCGCACTCTAACATGGGTCCCTCACATTTTCTGTGGTGTCCGGCACACTCTCACATGGGTCCCGCACACTTTCTATGGGCTCCAGCGCACTCTAACATGGGTCCCGCACACTTTCTATGGCGTCCGGCACACTCTTACATGGGTCCCGCACACTTTCTATGGCGTCCAGCGCACACTAACGTGGGTCACGCAGACTTTCTGTGGCGTCCGGCGCACTCTAACATGGGTACCGCGACTTTCTATGGCGTCCGGCGCACTCTAAGATGGGTCCCGTACATTTTCTATGGCACACTCTAACATGGGTGCCGCAGACCTTCTATGGCGTCCGGCACACTCTCACATGGGTCCCGTACACTTTCTATGGCGTCCGGCGTACTCTAACATGGGTCCCGCACATTATCTATGGCGTCCGGCGCACTCTAACATGGGTCCTGCACACTTTCTATGGCATCCGGCACACTCTAACATGGGTCCCGCAGACTTTCTATGGCGTCCGGCACACTCTAACATGGGTCCCTCACATTTTTTGTGGCGTCCGACACACTCTAACATGGGTCCCGCACATTTTCTATGGCGTCCGGCGCACTCTAACATGGGTCCTGCACACTTTCTATGGCATCCGGCACACTCTCACATGGGTCCCGCACACTTTCTATGGGCTCCGGCGCACTCTAACATGGGTCCCGCACACTTTCTATGGCGTCCGGCACACTCTTACATGGGTCCCGCACACTTTCTATGGCGTCCAGCGCACACTAACGTGGGTCACGCAGACTTTCTGTGGCGTCCGGCGCACTCTAACATATGTCCCTCACATTTTCTATGGCGTCCGGCACACTCTAACATGGGTCCCTCACATTTTTTGTGGCGTCCGACACACTCTAACATGGGTCCCGCACATTTTCTATGGCGTCCGGCACACTCTCACATGGGTCCCGCACACTTTCTATGGGCTCCAGCGCACTCTAACATGGGTCCCGCACACTTTCTATGGCGTCCGGCACACTCTTACATGGGTCCCGCACACTTTCTATGGCGTCCAGCGCACACTAACGTGGGTCACGCAGACTTTCTGTGGCGTCCGGCGCACTCTAACATGGGTCCCGCACACTTTCTATGGCGTCCGGCGCACACTAACGTAGGTCCCGCACACTTTCTATGGCGTCCGGCGCACTCTAACATGGGTACCGCACACTTTCTATGGCGTTCGGCGCACTCTAACATGGGTCCCGCACATTTTCTATGGCGTCCGGCACACTCTAACATGGGACCCACACACTTTCCAAGGCGTCCGGCTCACTCTAGCATGAGTCCCGCACACTTTCTATGGCGTCCCGCGCACTCTAACATGGGTCCCGCACACTTTCCATGGCGTCCGGCACACTCCTACATGGGTCCCTCACATTTTCTGTGGCGTCCGGCACACTCTCACATGGGTCCCGCACACTTTCTATGGGCTCCGGCCCAATCTAACATGGGTCCCGCACACTTTCTATGGCGTCCGGCACACTCTAACATAGGTCCCGCAGACTTGCTATGGCGTTCGGCGCACTCTAACATGGGTCCCGCACACTTTCTATGGCATTCGGCGCACTCTAGCATGGGTCCCGCGCACTTTCTATGGCGTCCGGCACACTCTAACATGGGTCCCGCAGACTTTCTATGGGCTCCGGCGCACTCTAACATGGGTCCCGCAGACTTTCTATGGGCTCCGGCGCACTCTAATATGGGTCCCGCACACTTTCTATGGCGTCCGGCACACTCCAACATGGGTCCTGCACACTTTCTATGGCGTCCGGCGCACGCTAACCTGGGTCCCGCACACTTTCCATGGCGTCCGGCACACTCCTACATGGGTCCCTCACATTTTCTGTGGCGTCCGGCACACTCTCACATGGGTCCCGCACACTTTCTATGGGCTCCGGCCCAATCTAACATGGGTCCCGCACACTTTCTATGGCGTCCGGCACACTCTAACATGGGTCCCGTACATTTTCTATGGCACACTCTAGCATGGGTCCCGCACAATTTCTATGGCGTTCGGCGCACTCTAACATGGGTCCCGCACACCTTTTATGGCGTCCGGCGCACACTCACGTGGGTCCCACAGACTTTCTATGGCGTCCGACGCATTCTAGCATGGGTCCCGCAGACTTTCTATGGGCTCCGGCCCACTCTTACATGGGTCCCGCTCATTTTCTGTGGCGTCCGGCACACTCTCACATGGGTCCGCCCACTTTCTATGGCGTTCGGCGCACTCTAACATGGGTCCCTCACACTTTTTGTGGCGTCCGGCGCACTCTAACATATGTCCCTCACATTTTCTGTGGCGTCCGGCACACTCTCACATGGGTCCGCCCACTTTCTATGGCGTTCGGCGCGCTCTAACATGGGTCCCGCACACTTTCTATGGCGTCCGGCACACTCTTACATGGGTCCCGCACACTTTCTATGGCGTCCGGCGCACTCTAACATGGGTCCCGCACACTTTCTATGGCGTCCGGCGCACTCTAACATGGGTCCCGCACACTTTCTATGGCGTCCGGCACACTCTAACATGGGTCCCGCACACTTTCTATGGCGTCCGGCGCACTCTAACATGGGTCCCGCACACTTTCTATGGCGTCCGGCGCACTCTAACATGGGTCCCGCACACTTTCTATGGCGTCCGGCGCACTCTAACGTGGGTCCCGCAGACTTTCTTTGGCGTCCGGCGCACTCTAACATGGGTCCCGTACATTATCTATGGCGTCCGGCACACTCCAACAAGGGTCCCTCACATTTTCTATGGCGTCCGGCGCACTCTATCATGGGTCCCGCACACTTTCTATGGCGTCCGGCACACTCCAACATGGGCCTCGCAGACTTTCTAAGGGCTCCGGCGCACTCTAACGTGGGTCCCACAGACTTTCTTTGGCGTCCGGCGCACTCTAACATGGGTCCCGTACATTTTCTATGGCGTCCGGCGCACTCTAACATGGGTCCCGCACCCTTTCTATGGCGTCCGGCGCACTCCAACGTGGGTCCCGCACACTTTCTATGGCGTCCGGCGCACTCTAACATGGGTCCCGCACTTTCTATGGCGTCCGGCGCACTCTAACATGGGTCCCGCACACTTTCTATGGCGTCCGGCGCACTCTAACATGGGTCCCGCACACTTTCTATGGCGTCCGGCGCACTCTAACATGGGTCCCGCACACTTTCTATGGCGTCCGGCGCACTCTAACATGGGTCCCGCACACTTTCTATGGCGTCCGGCGCACTCTAACATGGGTCCCGCACACTTTCTATGGCGTCCGGCACACTCTAACATGGGTCCCGCACACTTTCTATGGCGTCCGGCGCACTCTAACATGGGTCCCGCACACTTTCTATGGCGTTCGGCGCACTCTAACATGGGTCCCGCACACTTTCTATGGCGTCCGGCGCACTCTAACATGGGTCCCGCACACTTTCTATGGCGTCCGGCGCACTCTAACATGGGTCCCGCACACTTTCTATGGCGTCCGGCGCACTCTAACATGGGTCCCGCACACTTTCTATGGCGTCCGGCGCACTCTAACATGGGTCCCGCACACTTTCTATGGCGTCCGGCACACTCTCACATGGGTCCTGCACACTTTCTATGGCGTTCGGCGCACTCTAACATGGGTCCCGCAGACTTTCTATGGCGTTCGGCGCACTCTAACATGGGTCCCTCACATTTTCTGTGGTGTCCGGCACACTCTCACATGGGTCCCGCACACTTTCTATGGCGTCCGGCACTTTCTAACATGGGTCCCGCACACCTTCTATGGCGTTCGGCGCACTCTAACATGGGTCCCGCACACCTTTTATGGCGTCCGGCGCACACTCACGTGGGTCCCACAGACTTTCTATGGCGTCCGACGCATTCTAGCATGGGTCCCGTACATTTTCTATGGCGTCCGGCGAACTCTAGCATGAGTCCCGCACACTTTCTATGGCGTCCGGCGCACTCTAACATGGGTCCTGCACACATTCTATGGGCTCCGGCGCACTCTAACATGGGTCCTGCACATTTTCTATGGCGTCCGGCGCACTCTAACATGGGTCGCGCACACTTTCTATGGCGTCCGGCACACTCTAACATGGGTCCCGCACACTTTCTATGGCGTCCGGCGCACTCTAACATGGGTCCCGCACACTTTCTATGGCGTCCGGCGCACTCTAACATGGGTCCCGCACACTTTCTATGGCGTCCGGCGCACTCTAACATGGGTCCCGCACACTTTCTATGGCGTCCGGCGCACTCTAACATGGGTCCCGCACACTTTCTATGGCGTCCGGCGCACTCTAACATGGGTCCCGCACACTTTCTATGGCGTCCGGCGCACTCTAACATGGGTCCCGCACACTTTCTATGGCGTCCGGCGCACTCTAACATGGGTCCCGCACACTTTCTATGGCGTTCGGCGCACTCTAACATGGGTCCCGCACACTTTCTATGGCGTCCGGCGCACTCTAACATGGGTCCCGCACACTTTCTATGGCGTCCGGCGCACTCTAACATGGGTCCCGCACACTTTCTATGGCGTCCGGCGCACTCTAACATGGGTCCCGCACACTTTCTATGGCGTCCGGCGCACTCTAACATGGGTCCCGCACACTTTCTATGGCGTCCGGCGCACTCTAACATGGGTCCCGCACACTTTCTATGGCGTCCGGCGCACTCTAACATGGGTCCCGCACACTTTCTATGGCGTCCGGCGCACTCTAACATGGGTCCCGCACACTTTCTATGGCGTCCGGCGCACTCTAACATGGGTCCCGCACACTTTCTATGGCGTCCGGCGCACTCTAACATGGGTCCCGCACACTTTCTATGGCGTCCGGCGCACTCTAACATGGGTCCCGCACACTTTCTATGGCGTCCGGCACACTCTAACATGGGTCCCGCACACTTTCTATGGCGTCCGGCGCACTCTAACATGGGTCCCGCACACTTTCTATGGCGTCCGGCGCACTCTAACATGGGTCCCGCACACTTTCTATGGCGTCCGGCGCACTCTAACATGGGTCCCGCACACTTTCTATGGCGTTCGGCGCACTCTAACATGGGTCCCGCACACTTTCTATGGCGTCCGGCGCACTCTAACATGGGTCCCGCACACTTTCTATGGCGTTCGGCGCACTCTAACATGGGTCCCGCACACTTTCTATGGCGTCCGGCGCACTCTAACATGGGTCCCGCACACTTTCTATGGCGTCCGGCGCACTCTAACATGGGTCCCGCACACTTTCTATGGCGTCCGGCGCACTCTAACATGGGTCCCGCACACTTTCTATGGCGTCCGGCGCACTCTAACATGGGTCCCGCACACTTTCTATGGCGTCCGGCGCACTCTAACATGGGTCCCGCACACTTTCTATGGCGTCCGGCACACTCTAACATGGGTCCCGCACACTTTCTTTGGCGTCCGGCGTACTCTAACATGGGTCCCTCACACTTTCTATGGCGTCCGGCGTACTCTAACATGGGTCCCGCACACTTTCTCTGGCGTCCGGCGCACTCTTACATGGGTCCCGCACACTTTCTGTGGCGTCCGGTGCACTCTAACATGGGTCCCGCACACTTTCTATGGCGTTCTGCGCACTCTAACATGGGTCCCGCACACTTTCTATGGCGTCCGGCGCACTCTAACATGGGTCCCGCACACTTTCTATGGCGTCCGGCGCACTCTAACATGGGTCCCGCACACTTTCTATGGCGTCCGGCGCACTCTAACATGGGTCCCGCACACTTTCTATGGCGTCCGGCGCACTCTAACATGGGTCCCGCACACTTTCTATGGCGTCCGGCACACTCTAACATGGGTCCCGCACACTTTCTATGGCGTCCGGCGCACTCTAACATGGGTCCCGCACACTTTCTATGGCGTCCGGGGCACTCTAACATGGGTCCTGCACACTTTTTATGGCGAACATGATTCCCGCACACTTTCTATGGCGTTCGGCGCACACTAACGTGGGTCCCGCAGACTTTCTATGGCCTCCGGCGCACTCTAGTATGGGTCCCGCACACTTTCTATGGCGTTCGGCGCACTCTAACATGGGTCCCGCACACTTTCTATGGCGTCCGGCACACTCTAACATGGGTCCCGCACGCTTTCTATGGCGTCCGGCGCACTCTTACATGGGTCCCGCACACATTCTATGGCGTTCGGCGTTTTCTAACATGGGTCCCGCACACTTTCTATGGCGTCCGGCGCACACTTACGTGGGTCCCGCACACCTTCTATGGCGTTCGGCGCACTCTAACATGGGTCCCGCACACATTCTATGGCGTCCGGCGCACTCTAGCATGAGTCCCGCACACTTTCTATGGCGTCCGGCGCACACTTACGTGGGTCCCGCACAGCTTCTATGACGTCCGGCGCACTCTAACATGGGTCCCGCACACTTTCTATGGCGTCCGGGGCACTCTAACATGGGTCCTGCACACTTTCTATGGCGTCCGGCGCACAACATGGGTCCCGCATAATTTCTATGGCGTCCGGCGCACACTTACGTGGGTCCCGCACACCTTCTATGACGTCCGGCGCACTCTAACATGGGTCCTGCACATTTTCTATGGCGTCCGGCGCACTCTAACATGAGTCCCGCACACTTTCTATGGCGTTCGGCGCACTCTGACATGGGTCCCGCACATTTTCTGTGGCGCCCGGCGCACTCGAACATGGGTCCTGCACACTTCCTATGGCGTTCGGCGCACTCTAACATGGGTCCCGCACATTTTCTATGGCGTCCGGCACACTCCAACATGGGTCCCGCACAATTTCTATGGCGTCCGGCGCACACTTACGTGGGTCCCGCACACCTTCTATGGCGTTCGGCGCACTCTAACATGGGTCCCGCACACTTTCTATGGCGTCCGGCGCACTCTAAGATGGGTCCCGTACACTTTCTATGGCGTCCGGCGCACTCTAACATGGGTCCCGCACACTTTCTATGGCGTTCGGCGCACTCTAACATGGGTCCTGCACACTTTCTATGGCGTTCGGCGCACTCTAACATGGGTCCCGCACATTTTCTATGGCGTCCGGCGCACTCTAACATGGGTCGCGCACACTTTCTATGGCGTCCGGCACACTCTAACATGGGTCCCGCAGACTTTCTATGGCGTCCGGCGCACTCTAACATGGGTCCCGCAGACTTTCTATGGGCTCCGGTCCACTCTAACATGTGCCCCGCACACTTTCTATGGCGTCCGGCGCACACTAACGTGGGTCCCGCACACTTTCTATGGCGTTCGGCGCACTCTAACATGGGTCCCGCACACTTTCTATAGCGTTCGGCGCACTCTAACATGGGTCCCGCACACCTTCTATGACGTCCGGTGCACACTAACGTGGGTCCCGCACACTTTCTATGGCGTCCGGCGCACTCTAACATGGGTCCCGCACACTTTCTATGGCGTCCGGCGCACTCTAACATGGGTCCCGCACACTTTCTATGGCGTCCGGCGCACTCTAACATGGGTCCCGCACACTTTCTATGGCGTCCGGCGCACTCTAACATGGGTCCCGCACACTTTCTATGGCGTCCGGCGCACTCTAACATGGGTCCCGCACACTTTCTATGGCGTCCGGCGCACTCTAACATGGGTCCCGCACACTTTCTATGGCGTCCGGCGCACTCTAACATGGGTCCCGCACACTTTCTATGGCGTCCGGCGCACTCTAACATGGGTCCCGCACACTTTCTATGGCGTCCGGCGCACTCTAACATGGGTCCCGCACACTTTCTATGGCGTCCGGCGCACTCTAACATGGGTCCCGCACACTTTCTATGGCGTTCGGCGCACTCTAACATGGGTCCCGCACACTTTCTATGGCGTTCGGCGCACTCTAACATGGGTCCCGCACACTTTCTATGGCGTCCGGCGCACTCTAACATGGGTCCCGCACACTTTCTATGGCGTCCGGCGCACTCTAACATGGGTCCCGCACACTTTCTATGGCGTCCGGCACACTCCAACATGGGTCCTCACATTTTCTGTGGCGTCCGGCGCACACTTACGTGGGTCCCGCACACCTTCTATGGCGTTCGGCGCACTCTAACATGGGTCCCGCACACTTTCTATGGCGTCCGGCGCACTCTAAGATGGGTCCCGTACATTTTCTATGGCACACTCTAGCATGGGTCCCGCACAATTTCTATGGCGTTCGGCGCACACTTACATGGGTCCCGCACACTTTCTATGGCGTTCGGCGCACTCTAACATGGGTCCCGCACACCTTCTATGGCGTCCGGCGCACTCTAAAACATGGGTCCCGCAGACTTTCTATGGCGTCCGGCCCACTCTTACATGGGTCCCGCACACTTTCTATGGCGTCCGGCACACTCTAACATGGGTCCCTCACATTTTTTGTGGCGTCCGACACACTCTAACATGGGTCCCGCACATTTTCTATGGCGTTCGCGGCACTCTCTCATGGGTTCCACACATTTTCTATGGCGTCCGGCGCACTCTAACATGGGTCCCGTACATTTTCTATGGCGTCCGGCACACTCCAACATGGGTCCCTCACATTTTCTGTGGCGTCCGGCACACTCTCACATGGGTCCCGCACACCTTCTATGGCGTTCGGTGCACTCTAACATGGGTCCCGCACACTTTCTATGGCGTTCGGCGCACTCTAACATGGGCCCCGCAGACTTTATAAGGGCTCCGGCGCACTCTAACGTGGGTCCCGCAGACTTTCTTTGGCGTCCGGCGCACTCTAACATGGGTCCCGTACATTTTCTATGGCGTCCGGCACACTCCAACATGGGTCCCTCACATTTTCTGTGGCGTCCGGCACACTCTCACATGGGTCCCGCACACCTTCTATGGCGTTCGGTGCACTCTAACATGGGTCCCGCACACTTTCTATGGCGTTCGGCGCACACTAACGTGGGTCCCGCAGACTTTCTAAGGGCTCCGGCGCACTCTAACATGGGTCCCGCACACTTTCTATGGCGTCCGGCGCACTCTATCATGGGTCCCGCACACTTTCTATGGCGTCCGGCACACTCCAACATGGGTCCCTAACATTTTCTGTGGCGTCCGGCACACTCTCACATGGGTCCCGCACACTTTCTATGGCGTTCGGCGCACTCTAACATGGGTCCCGCACACTTTCTATGGCGTCCGGCACACTCCAACATGGGTCCCTCACATTTTCTGTGGCGTCCGGCACACTCTCACATGGGTCCCGCACACTTTCTATGGCGTTCGGCGCACTCTAACATGGGTCCCGCACACTTTCTATGGCGTTCGGCGCACTCTAACATGGGCCCCGCAGACTTTCTAAGGGCTCCGGCGCACTCTAACATGGGTCCCGCACACTTTCTATGGCGTCCGGCGCACTCTATCATGGGTCCCGCACACTTTCTATGGCGTCCGGCACACTCCAACATGGGTCCCTCACATTTTCTGTGGCGTCCGGCACACTCTCACATGGGTCCCGCACACTTTATATGGCGTTCGGCGCACTCTAACATGGGTCCCGCACACTTTCTATGGCGTTCGGCGCACTCTAACATGGGCCCCGCAGACTTTCTAAGGGCTCCGGCGCACTCTAACATGGGTCCCGCACACCTTCTATGGCGTTCGGCGCACTCTAACGTGGGTCCCGCAGACTTTCTATGGCGTCCGGCGCACTCTAACATGGGTCCCGCACACTTTCTATGGCGTCCGGCACACTCCAACATGGGTCCCTCATATTTTCTGTGGCGTCCGGCACACGCTCACATGGGTCCCGCACACTTTCTATGGCGTTCGGCGCACTCTAACATGGCCCCGCAGACTTTCTAAGGGCTCCGGCGCACTCTAACATGGGTCCCGCACACTTTCTATGGCGTTCTGCGCACTCTAACATGGGTCCCGCACACTTTCTATGGCGTCCGGCACACTCTCACATGGGTCCCGCACACCTTCTATGGCGTTCGGTGCACTCTAACATGGGTCCCGCACACTTTCTATGGCGTTCGGCGCACTCTAACATGGGCCCCGCAGACTTTCTAAGGGCTCCGGCGCACTCTAACATGGGTCCCGCACACTTTCTATGGCGTCCGGCGCACTCTATCATGGGTCCCGCACACTTTCTATGGCGTCCGGCACACTCCAACATGGGTCCCTCACATTTTCTGTGGCGTCCGGCACACTCTCACATGGGTCCCGCACACTTTCTATGGCGTTCGGCGCACTCTAACATGGGTCCCGCACACTTTCTATGGCGTTCGGCGCACTCTAACATGGGCCCCGCAGACTTTCTAAGGGCTCCGGCGCACCCTAACATGGGTCCCGCACACCTTCTATGGCGTTCGGCGCACACTAACGTGGGTCCCGCAGACTTTCTATGGCCTCCGGCGCACTCTAGCATGGGTCCCGCACACTTTCTATGGCGTTCGGCGCACTCTAACATGGGTCCCGCAGACTTTCTATGGCGTCCGGCGCACTCTAACATGGGTCCCGCACACTTTCTATGGCGTCCGGCACACTCTAACATGGGTCCCGTACATTTTCTATGGCGTCCGGCGCACACTAACGTGAGTCCCGCACACTTTCTATGGCCTCCGGCGCACACTAACGTGGGTCCCGCACACTTTCTATGGCGTCCGGCGCACTCTAACATGGGTCCCGCACACTTTCTATCGCGTCCGGCACACTCCAACATGGGTCCCTCACATTTTCTGTGGCGTCCGGCGCACTCTAACATGGGTCCCGTACATTTTCTATGGCGCCCGGCGCACTCTAGCATGGGTCCCGCACACTTTCTATGGCGTCCGGGGCACTCTAACATGGGTCCTGCACACTTTTTATGGCGTTCGGCGCACTCCTACATGGGTCCCGCACACTTTCTATATCGTTCGGCGCACTCTAACATGATTCCCGCACACTTTCTATGGCGTCTAGAGCACTCCCCCTGAGATCCCGCACACTTTCTACGGCGTCTGGCGCACTCTAACATGGGTCCTGCACACTTTCTATGGCGTTCGGCGCACTCTTACATGGGTCCCGTACACTTTATATGGCGTCCGGCGCACTCCCATATGGGTCCCACACAATTTCTACGGCGTCCGGCGCACTTCCATATGGGTCCCACACACTTTCTATGGCGTTCGGCACCCTCTTATATGGGTCCCGCACACTTTCTATGCCGTACGGCGCACTCTTATATGGGTCCCGCACACTTTCTATGCCGTACGGCGCTCCTACATGGGTCCCGCACAACTTCCTTAACGTTGAGAGCACTCCCGCTGGGGTCCCGCTAACCTTCTTTGACGTCCCGTTCGGTTGTTTTGGGCGTAACCCTTGTAAAACACAAAAGTCTGCAATTACAGAATGCACACCGTAAACTGACAGACTGACTGACTGACTGACTGACTGACTGGCTGACTGACGGACGGACGGACGGACGGACGGACGGACGGACGGACGGACGGACGGACGGACGGACGGACGGACGGACGGACGGACGGACGGATGGACGGACGGACGGACGGACGGACGGACGGACGGACGGACGGACGGACGGACGGACGGACGGACGGACGGACGGACGGACGGACGGACGGACGGACGGACGGACGGACGGACGGACGGACGGACGGACGGACGGACGGACGGACGGACGGACGGACGGACGGACGGACGGACGGACGGACGGACGGACGGACACCACTCTGCTTTATTACTATGGAATGATTCGAAAACTAGGCGGTTTTGGCTTGATTCCATCAAACGTTATTGGAAAATTCCCTCCAAACTACCGTACAAGTTCCGGTACTCGAATTCAGTATATTTCACGTTTTCTGACGTTCCTTATTCGTATTTTACGTTACGAAATCAAACATTTTTTATCCATAGCTGATCCGAAGGTCATACCTTAGTCGATGTTTATCACGCAGATCCGCTTTGACGACCCTCAAAAGATCTTTTTCGTAGCTGAGTTATTTTTCAGAGCTATCCACAGGAATCATCCTACACTAACGAGTTTTTGGGGCTTTATGTGAAATACGTGATACATTTTCTAAATTCGAAAAGGGTTTTTTGTTGTTTTTCGTTTAGGTTGGACTTTGTGCTTTTTGCATTTGAGCAGTTTCCCATATTTGTGAAGCGTTTGCTCATTTCTCCCAAGGATTGCCGAAACTGCATATCGAATTCGCTACCAGCGACACCATGTCACTTCGGTGCGATCATAGCGGGGGCACTATGGCGCGATGCACTTGGCCACGCCCATTTTACTGTGCCGCACTAAATTTGAGCACTTACCCATGGTTTCCTTCCCCTGCCAAAATCAGGAGAGTCATTGCGGCACGGAAAAATGGGCGTGGCCAAGTGCAGCAGTGCCCCCCCCCCTCTCTGCTATGATAGCACCGGTCTCCGGGGATAATCCCATAGCTTGCTTAGGATCTCCAACTCGCAATGGAAAACGATAGAAGGACTAACCCCATACAATGTGATACGTGAAAGGAGCATAGTCCCTGTCTCTATGCTGATATTCGCACACAGGTCAAAAATGCTTAGAGCTTTTCGGACAAACACTTTTCAACTACTGATTTATTCTCTATTTCCACCCATCCTTCACCGTTTACATTCTGCATAGGCGAACGCGAATAAAACCTTACCATGTCAAAGTACATCTCCATATAAAGGATTCAATACAAATTTTAGCAGATCAGAAAATGTTTTATCATGTCTACAATCTTCGACCAATGAAATTAGAGTGGCATTGAGATACACTTCACATGCGGAGCACCCAAGTTTATATATACAGTTGCAATGTATGGACAATCTTTTAAAATTTCACAGATTCGGTACATCTTCTCACCGTAAGTATCGGCGGACTAGCTAGCGGAAGCTTTACATCACCGAGAAAAAATGCACAATTGCAGAGATTACCAGGTTATGAATAGGTAAAAATAGCGAAACAATGATGTGGTGCTGGCAATCTTCTTCTTCCTCAGCGTTTGTCCCGCTCCAATGCGGGGTCCGCTTTTCTTATGCGCTGGCGCCATTTTTCCCTGTCATGAGCCTGATCAGGGTGCACGCCAGCTATTCTCAGATCGGTGTGCAGCACGTCAAGCCACCGCTGCCTTGGCCGTCCTTTGGGTCTCTTTCCAGGCACGTCAAGGTTAAGCCCAGTCTTGCATACGGTATCACTTCCAGCTCGAAGAACGTGCCCATACCATCGCAATCGAGATTCACGCAGCTTGAACACCAAAACGCTTCCTGATGTCGTCGTTCGTGACGTGGTCCAAGCGGGTGACACCCGCTGTCCAACGTAGCATTTTCGTCTCCATTACACCGAGCCTTCGCTCTGCTTCCTTGGTAGCAGGCCAGCACTCTGCTGCATACAGCGCAACAGGCCGGACCACAGTTCGGTAAATCTTCGACTTTAGGCGATCGGGCATCTTCCTGTCGCATAGCACTCCTGTCGCTGACCGCCATTTCAACCACGCGGCGCTGACCCTAGTGTTGACCTCATTATCTAGACTGCAGTCAGATGTTATCATCGAACCAAGGTACTTGAAGACGTCAGCGCGAGGGAGCTCGATACCATCAATCTTGATAGAGGCAGGCTCACTTCTATCCGTAGTCAGATACTCAGTCTTCTTAACGTTGAGGCGAAGCCCGAATTGAGCCAATCGGTCACTCCAGTTTTGCACCTGTCGCTCGAGATCCAATTTATCTTCAGCTGCGAGCATCACATCATCCGCATACAAAAGCGTCCATGGCGCTGGTCTCTGCAGGTCTCTTGTGATAGTATCCATCACGATGATAAATAGAAGGGGAGAAGAAGCAGATCCCTGGTGCACGCCAACGGAGATGAAAAATTCGGCCGATGATCCAGCAGCAGCTTGGACCCGACTTCTTGGATCAGTGCAGAGAACCTTGACACAGTCTATGAGCTCTTCTGGGACACCGTGCCGCCGCAATGCAAACCAGATTACTTCATGCGAAACTTGGTCAAACGCCTTCTCTAAATCGAGAAAAGCAAGATGGAGCGGCTTCTGTTTCTCGCGGTGTTTCTCAACCAGTAGTCGTGCAGCGTGGATGGCGTCCGTAGTGCCACAGTTGGTAACAAAGCCACACTGATTGCTTGTGATCTCGACGATTTCACGAATTCGACGATCGATAATGCGCTCAAACACTTTCATGGTGTGAGACAGTAAACGTATTGGACGGTAATTAACACAATCCGCTGGATTGCCTTTCTTCTTCCAAATCGGAATGGTCGTGCTTCGTTTCCAGTCCTTGGGCACTTTCTTTCTGCAACGACCCGGTTGAAGAACTGTGCAAACCATTCGGTGGAATCCCAGCATCGTGATTTCCACATCTCTGCCGCCAAATCGTCTGGCCCCGTCACCTTTCCCGGCCTCATACGTCCCAACGCCATCTTCACTTCTTCGGTGGTGATAGGCTGGACAGGACCGCTTGTAGGTGGGTGTTCAGGGATGGGAGGATGGGGGAATTCTTCCGTCGAGATTTTCTCGAAATAGTCGCGCCACCTCCTCATCACCTTACCACGGTCCATAAGCAGCTGACCATGATCGTCATTAACACCGTGGAACTTCTCGATGTCTTCCGTACCACGCTGACGGGATTTCGCAAGTCGGTACACAACACGTTCACCGTCACGAGTATCCAGCTTGTCATACAGATCTCCGTAGTGCGCCGCCTTGGCTTTTGCAACGGCCCTTTTGGCAGACTTCTTCGCATCACGGTATCTCTCCCAGTTAGCAGCCGTCTTATTAGCCAAGAAAGTGTGGTACACTTTCTTCTTCTCTTGGACCGTCATTCGCACGTCATCTGTCCAGAGCCACGTTTCCTTATCAATCTTCCGCCGTCCGGGCTTCGTTACCCCAAGTTCGGACCGCGCCGAATCAATCATTGATTTGACTGCCTTCTGCCAAGATTCGCACACAGTCGTAACTGGCGCTAGCTGAACACGTGAAATGACGGCAGCTTCTCTTTCCTTCAGACGCCACCACTTTATTCGAGGTGGTCCACACCGTTCACCAATCTTACGCCTCGGCGGCATAATGCCTATAAAGCAGATCAGCGGTCGATGTTGTGTAGCGACCGTCTCGTACGGCACGACCTTCGCATCTGTGACCATCTTCTCGTCGCGACGCCGAACAAGCACAAAGTCGATTTGTGTCATGCTGCTGCCACTGTAATAAGTGACAAGGTGGGACTGGCGCTTTCGAAACTTCGTGTTCACAATGACTAAGTCATGTGAGTCGGCATAGTCGAGAATGCGTTCGCCATCGGTGTTCCTTGGGCCGAAACCGAACCCTCTGTGGCAACTATAGCCTTGACTCGCTTCTCCGACGTGGCCGTTCATGTCACCCGCAACAACAACGATATCGTCTGGTGGCACCTCGGCAGTCTTCTCATCGAGCATCATCCAAAAATCATTTTTCACTTGCTCAGAACAACCCGTCTGCGGGGCATACACCGAGAAGAAATGGACTCGTTGATCCTCACTGACAATGTGGTGCTGGCAATGAGTCACGTAATTCGAAAACTGGCGAGCTGTGATAAAAAAGGTACGAAGTAAGCGATGACCGCACCTAAACTCGAGCGACATTTCGGCATATACTCTAACAACATTGAAGACCCGGAAATCTTTCAAGAGAGAACAAAAACTTGTCATCGGTGCAGCGATTACGACTTGCAACAGGTAGCAGACACGGGATTACACAAGTGATTGAATGAAAAATGCCTACTAAGCGCTACAAGCAAATACATATTTCCGGTTTTGCAACCAATGCAAACCCTGTCCGTTTGCGCCCGACCGCAGAGCGCGTGGGCCCACAGTCTACAGCTTGTGTTGCTACAGCGCAACCACTCAGTCATACGAGCATCTTGCTCTTCCGGATCCATATCCAAAGGCAAATCAGGATCGGCCTGATAGCTAAAGGAACAGAATTCGTTCTCTTCAGCGTTCACTGTAATGTCGCGCCGCCTTCCTTCTTTTTCCTTGCTGAAAAAAATTTTGTGTTGCGAAATATCCTATGGAGTAAGAGGCGATGACGTGCATATATAATTTGGCTGGCACAGACGCGGCTTTTAGGTAGCGAACAGCGTCTCAATATCGCCTGTCTATGGGAAATGGAACCACGCCTACCTCATACAACCGTATACGATGCATCATCGGTCTTCGTCCTGCACCAGACATCTCTCCTCAGAAAAATGAAAACAAGTTACTTGTAACATAAAAGGCCGAAAACAAGTTACTTGTAACATATCTGTGCCGATGTAAGTTACTTGCGACTTATCTCAGGTCATTTAAGTTACATGTAACATATCGGCGGGATACTGCGTGCGGTACGTCTCCGATATGTTACATGTATCTTAAATGACCTGAGATAAGTCGCAAGTAACTTACATTGGCTCAGATATGTTACAAGTAACTTGTTTTTGATTTCTGAGAGGACACTGTGTGCATTGCGCCTCCGATATGTTACCTGTAATTTAAATGGCACAATATAAGTCGCAAGTAACTTAAATCGGCCGAGAATATTTTTACAAGGGGGATGTACGACGCACTCGCGGGGTAAGCCATACGACTGGCATTGCTGTTAGTTCAATTACCCAAGTTTGAGGTACTTCACCCCACACTAGCAGGGAAAGCACCCCACAACATTTTGTTGCGTAGTGTGTGGCTTGGAACGCCCTCTCTGCGTCGCGTGTCGTCTGCGTCACGTGATGGCCACCCATAGTGAAAATCCTTATACTTAAGACAGTTATGTCCCGATGTGTGTGTGTATGTATGTGTGTCCCACGGATCCAAGGAATGGCCGATCAATACTTGCATGAAATGGTACCAACATTTAGGTGAGTGGGACATATATCGATTACCAAAAAATCAGCCCGAGTCACCTCTTACGTGCCTCGGGGCAACCATGTTTGTCCGTGGGGCGCACTTTTGGCCGTGGGTCATGATAACTTCTGCGAGTCGTCTAGCGCTAGAAGGGCTCTAATCAAAGCGATAGGTTTCCAGTAGCACTGGATGGGACACCATACAGAATGGCTAGGTTTGTAGAGTGTGCAGGACGTCATCGAAAGTGTGCAGGACCCCCGTGGGGATGTGCAGAACGTCATAGAGAGTGTGCAGGATCCAAGTGGGAGTGTGCAGGACGTCATAGAAAGTGTGCAGGAGCCTAATGGGAGTGTGCAGGACGTCATATAAAGTGTGTAGGACCCCCGTGGGGATGTGCAGAACGTCATAGAAAGTGTGCAGGATCCAAGTGGGAGTGTGCAGGACGTCATAGAAAGTGTGCAGGACCTAAACGTGAGTATACAGAAAGTCATAGAAAGTGTGCAGGACCAAAGTGGGAGTGTGCAGGACGTCACAGAAAGTGTGCAGGACCCCAGCGGGAGTGTGCAGAACGTCATAGAAAGTGCGCAGGACCCAAACGGGAGTATGCAGGAAGTCATAGAAAGTGTGCAGGACCCAAGTGGGAGTGTGCAGTACGTCATAGAAAGTGTGAAGGACCCCAGCGGGACTGTGCAGGACGTCATAGAAAGTGTGCAGGACCTCAGCGAGACTGTGCAGAACGGCATAGAAAGTGTGCAGGACCCAAACGGGAGTATGCAGGAAGTCATTGAAAATGTGCAGGACCCAAGTGGGAGTGTGCAGTACGTCATAGAAAGTGTGCAGGACCTAAACGGGAGTGTGCAGGAAGTCATAGAAAGTGTGCAGGACCCAAATGGTAGTGTGCAGGACGTCACTAAGAGTGTAGAATTTCAAAGAAAATAGGTTTCGTCAATTTTTCCATGCCAAATCTCAACCTTTTTGTAGCAAAGAAATATAGGAAAACACGTATCTCGAGAAGCGTGCGACGCGTTCTGAGGCGGGCGCGGAACTCCGCAGACTTTTCCTTGCCAATCTGGGGAACCAAGCAACAGCTTCCCTTCCACACCTCTGTTCGTCGCCCATTACAACCGCTCAGTCATTTTGATTTACTAACTCCCTTAAACCAGATTTATATAACCCCTTTCATACTCCGAAAACCGCGAAAAAATTGCAGATCTGCAATGGTTAAGCATACCAGAGTATCGCGAATTTTGTCGCTGGCGAAAAAAATCGCACATTCAGGCTGCGATTTTTGACGCGGATTGCAGCGATAAATGTCGCTCATAGTTGTTTTATCGAATTCATCAAGAAATTTTGAGCGATTTTTTTCGCAGCTTTAAGATTTGCGAGAAGAATGGTTGAGATCATTCTTGTCGCAATAGCGTCATCCTAGAGAAGTTAGCAGTATATTTTTGTTAAGCTCGCTGTGTATAAAAGTGCGCAGGACTTCAGTGGGAGTGTGCAGAACTTTGGGGGGAGTGTGCAGGACGTGATAGAAAGTGTGCAGGACTTCAGTGGAAGTGTGCAGGACGTGATAGAAAGTGTGCAGGAAACCAGTGGGAGTGTGCAGGACGTCATAGAAAGTGCACAGGACATCAGTGGGAGTGTACAGGATTTTAGGGGAGTGTGCAGGACACCACAGAAAGTGTGCAGGATATCAGTGGGAGTGTGCAGGACGTGATAGAAAGTGTTCGACCCACCAGTGGGAGTGTGCGGGACGTTATAGAAAGTGTGCAGGACTTCAGTGGGAGTGTGCAGGACTTTAGGGGAAAGTGCAGGACGTCATAGAAAGTGCGCAGGATATCAGTGGGAGTGTGCAGGACACCATAGAAAGTGTGCAGGACATCAGTGGGAGTGTGCAGGACGTGATGGAAAGTGTTCGACTCACCAGTGGGAGTGTGCATTACGTCATAGAAAGTGTGCAGGACATCAGTGGGAGTGTGCAGGACGTGATAGAAAGTGTGCAGGATATCAGTGGGAGTGTGCGGGAGGTGATAGAAAGTGTTCGACCCACCAGTGGGAGTGTGCAGGACGTGATAGAAAGTGTGCAGGACTTCAGTGGGAGTGTGCAGGACTTTAGTGGGAGTGCGCAGATGGGCAGAAACAGAAACCTGGCAGCAACCTGCACGCCCTTCTGCTGCGTGCTGTCTGGTGCTGCGCAGCGGCATCAAACTTCTGCAAACTCTCCGAGCTAGCATGTACGAGTATTTGGATAACAACATCATATTTTTGAATTCTCGGACCGGGCATTGCATTTGTCCCTCTACACTGGGCACGGATCGCACTCGTACTTTGCGATTCTTATTGCGCGTTAGCGCAAACTCGGTGCACATATATTATAACACATCAGTGTGATCCGTGCCAGTATCAGTGCGATGCGTACAGACTGTAGATGGACAAATGCAATGCCCGGTCCGAGAATCTAGGAAAAATGATACTCTGATCCCAATACTCGTACAGGACAGCTCGGAGAGTGTGCACAAGTCTGCTGCCGCTGCGGCAGCAGACTTTACTGGACAGCACGCAGCAGAAAGGCGTGCATTCAAGTTTCTGTTGCTATTCATCTTCGCACTCCCACTGAAGTCCTACACACTTTCTATCACGTCCTGCACACTACCACTGGTGTCCTGCACACTTTCTATCACGTCCTGCACACTCCCACTAAAGTCCTGCACACTTTCTATCACGTCCTGCACACTCCCACTAAAGTCCTGCAAACTTTCTATGACGTCCTGCACACTTTCTATCACGTCCTGCACACTCCCACTGGTGTCCTGCACACTTTCTATCACGTCCTGCACACTCCCACTGAAGTCCTGCGCACCTTCTATGACGTCCTGCACAATTCCCCGAAGTCCTGCTCACTCCTTGCAACACTATCCAATCCGTACGGTGGCCAGAAATCTACTTCTGAAGTCTTGTCGCATTGTACGGAGCATTCACCTTCCCAAACAGGAGAAGGCGCAATTAATGAGTGCAAACCTCTCTCAGAAAGTGGACGAAATCCATCCCCTTCAACACTACAAAGATCCCTCTGCGTCCCTACCCGTGATGTCAGATGGTCCTCGCACGATTAGCCTGTTTCTAGGGAAATCCGTAATACCAGCGAAAAAAATCGCGGATTTCAGCGATTTTTTTCGCGGATTTCTGCGATTTTTTTCGCCGTTTTCGAAGTATGAAAGGGGGGTAAGTTGAAAGTCTGAGCTTATCAAAATCTGCTTCATAAAAAATCAACATCCACGTACATAAGCTCTGGTACATCCCTAGTGACCTGTTGATTTCGATTATCACCAGCAGCGGAGCGGCGGGCCTCGGTGAAATATAACTAGTGATAAGGAGGTTTCGACGAAAAAGCCACCGCTCCGCGCTGTGATAACCGAAAACACGAGTTCACTTGGAATGAAACAGAGTCTACCTAATTCATTCATTGAGAACAAGGGCATGGTGTTGGTCATCTAGGGAAACAGCACCTAAAATACGATCATGACAGAAATGGTAAAGCGAGAATAACCGCTTGAGAGTTTCGCAAATCGGAAGGAAGGGCAGAGGGTTGCGACATAGAGGAAGGAGGCACGGCAGAGGTCGTAAAATTGGTGCCGGTAGCAACCGATCTACCGCTGGCTTCTTATGTTTTGCGGTTTGATCGGACATTTTCATACCCCCACGCCCAGTTATAAATGTCCGGCAGTCTACCATGTTTAGGAGAGTTCATACGGGCAGCAACCTTTGGTTAGACGGAAGTCAGTTGACACCGTTATGACAAACTAATCTGCGTCAGGAAGTTGGCGCACGTAAAAGTTTTCTTGAGCGAAAACTTCGCTAGGTCTCGCTAGTATAAATGTAAGTTACATGTAACATAAGTGTAACTTACATGCAATATAAATTTAAGTTACATGTAATATAAATGTATGTTACATGTAATATAAATGTAAGTTACTTGAGACATTCAAGTAAGTTACATTTATATTACAAGTAACTTGCAAAATTATTCAAAAAGAGACTCCAAAAAGCAGAACGACTGCAAAAGTTGCCGGTTAGCTTTCGGTGCTTAACACCTTCGTCAGACCTGAAAGCAAGCATGTCATTTTCAAAAAATTGATGCACAAATGCGCTATGTTACGAACCAATGTCTGCGTTTGGAGTATCAGGGAATACGAGCACTCAACAGAACGACTGAACGCCGCTACGAGACTATTAATGGTCATCTTTCCCCGCCCATCCCCTTAAATAGCTGCCGCTCAGTGCGATGCCCATAGTGATATTACCGTATCCAAGAAAATGGTGTGATACGGTAGTCACGCGAGGAGTTGAAGAGAATCACCCATTTCGTCCCTGCTATTTATCTCAGGTGATATGCGTCTGATTTCCAGGGCTTCAAGAACTTTCCGCTCCAGTGTGTTTCTTAATGCACGGTGTAGAACGGTGACTGACAGTTGTTTTCTTGGATACGGTAATATCACTATGGGCATCGCACTGAGCGGCAGCTATTTAAGGGGATGGGCGGGGAAAGATGACCATTTATAGTCTCGTAGCGGCGTTCAGTCGTTCTGTTGAGTGCTCGTATTCCCTGACACTCCAAACGCAGACATTGGTTCGTAACATAGCGCATTTGTGCATCAATTTTTTGAAAATGACATGCTTGCTTTCAGGTCTGACGAAGGTGTTAAGCACCGAAAGCTAACCGGCAACTTTTGCAGTCGTTCTGCTTTTTGGAGTCTCTTTTTGAATAATTTTGCAATAAACCTTTTGTAACACCATGAGACTTCGGGACAGATCCATTTTGATATACAAGTAACTTGTTTTGATTTTTCTGAGTCGTCGCGCGGGCATCACCGGAACAGTGTCTTCGCCGATTTCCACGTTTGCAAGACCTGCTAGATCCGCCACCATTGTACTCAAGGTAGCATTCGATTCATCAGACTCCATCTTAGCCAGAGCGCGAATCTTGGCGTCGATCACGGAAAGGTACTGAAAATAGCAGGTTACTAACGAAGACAGCATTTTGGAACAGGGTCAAGCCCACGCGGTGATGGTCACGGAAAGCCGGGAGAGTGATTATTCGGTTGCTACTCAAAATTTGAAGTTATCAAAGCGTAGTTAGCAGCTCCTAAAGAGCTCCTTTCGGAACTGTCACTGCCCCTTCTCTAACCCTGCTTCGATTCGTGTTACCTGCGAAGCCTTTTGGTACAGATGTTGTCGGTTTTCCTTGTCGTTTTGGCGGTGTAGCCATTCAGCATCTGTATCGCTGACGTCATGAACGGGAAGTTCTGCAGGTTCATCTTCCAGTCTGGGGCAGTCGGACGTTCCTTAACATAACTTCTTCAACCTGTCTTTGTAATGCAGCTGAGCGCAAACTTGCCTCCGAACATCAAAACGGCATGCTCGTGCTCGCAGGTTACGCCTGCTCTGGATGCCGAAATGCAATCGCATTTGAATTCGTAAGGGCAAACATGGCAAGCGAAACAGTGAAGATTGAGCTAAAACTATTCCAATATGCTAAGGTCATGATTTGAAGATGAAACTCATACCTGTTTATCACAATTGCAAGGGTTCATTTTTTGTACTCGGTAGGTTTTGCCGTCATTGGCGCCAGTTACTTTCCAAGTAACAGCATCAATCGCCTCAATATTGCTTTCCTTTCCTGTATAGAAAAGGATCGCAGCTTTATGGGCCGCATTTCCCTCCCTAACCCGATAGGGGGTCATCATTCGACGTCGATCCTGAAAACGCTATCTTTAGTAAGGGGCTCTTTAGATGAACTTGTAGCACTTACCGCAATCTCAATTGTTGCTTCGAGTTCTTCATGATGAGCACTTCAATTACATAGTCCATCCTCGCATTCGCGTTCCCGTGCAACGTTTCTGTCTTCAGTCTTTCGTGCCACCTTTCCGCCATCATGGATGTGTTCATAGCCAGACCCGCCCGCCCGAAAGACGCCCACTCCTCGACTCGACCTGTCACATTCGAATTTAATGTAGGGGCATTTCGCGACAAAAGTGAAATCTCACCGAGATAATTCTTTTGCAAGTAGCTGAGAAAATCGACTTCTCCATTCCTGTTGAGATATGTGAGGACTTCTGTGAGCTGGGTCCGAAAGTGTCGCTCATCCACAATTTTGAGGAGTTCACTGAGAGCTTTATTCAAACACCGTTGATTTCCAGCCTGTGAAAGAGAACTTTACGAGACCACAGGCAATTTTCAAGCTACCGAAAGGTCAAGTTCTCTCAAACGAAACGCAAAATGATTTGGTGAGTCTCTGCTTAGCGTGTATACAGCCTCAACATTTGAGAAAATGGCAGTGCATTTCGTGGGACCGATTCGAATACATGAAATGGAATCATGTAAGAATATGTCAATGTATCGAGACTTGGAAGCCAGAATACCTTTTCTTCCGCCTTCTGAAATGATTCGAAAACTGACTTTTTCATCAAGTCCAATAAGGAAAACACATGAACTACTCTATTTTGAGAAAAGTCTGAAAAAAATGAATTCTGGCCTTGTCGGAGACTCGAACGTTGAACAATATAAGTAGTGCCACATGATTACGGTATTCGATTCAGTCCCACGTGTAATCTCTACCTTCACGAGCTTCGTTGCCTTTCTGGTCCATGACTTGTAGATATGATACCTACACAATGTGAGGGACGTCTCAACGTCAGGAAAAACCGCTCTAAACCCGTTATAAAAAGCGCGGGCTTCATCCGACATGAATGCCTGCGGAGCGAAATCGGGAGCCAGCTTTTTCACTTCTACGAACAGGTGTTCTACATCAGTGGACGTCATTGTACTTGATAAAAGGAAACCTAAAAGGGTACAGTTTCCACTAATCTGACTAAAAACCTTCCTGCAGATGACCATTCGAAAACAGGAACAAGCCATGCAGTAAAATGAAGTGCATGGAGCCCGAACAACTCAAACCCTCACGCGAAACCTATGGAGAAGAACGCATATTCATTTGGCATATTAGCCAAGACTATTTCTAGTTCCTGGGAACAGGTGTGGTGGTACAGGCTATAAAACGACGAAATTCACTTGGTTCCTACGCGTGCTGGTGGGGAGCGGAGGGTAGAGACAGTGAGAGAGCGTACGGCAGACGGAGGCCAAGGCGGCGCGCGCGCCGCTCGCGCCTCGAGTGATGTGAATTTCGACGTTTTATAGAGGTTACCTTTCTCAAACTGGAGCATTTACCCAAAAGCACAAAATTAGCACTGAAAGGGTCACATGCGGTAAAATTAGGCTCCGACGGAAACACCACTCGAATACAGTGCTCCCTTTTCCGTATGATCACTCTGCCAAAAAGATCTCGCGATAAGGACAGCTTCACAAATTTGCAATTACTTACCTGCTGGGATCCCTCTGTCCCTTTTTTCACAAACAATCAACGCTGCCAGCTTAATTGTATCTGGTCATATCAAACGTATCATCTATGGCGATTCCACGATTTCCATATCTTCGGATCCACTACAGCTTGAACGGGTGCTATTATCACTGGAATTATTTCTTAGAGAAATCTCTTGATTCGTTGAAAGTTCACGCAGAAAAAAGCGTATATTCCTACCCATGCGGAATAAATCGGAATCGCTTTGCCCCTCTGGTACTTGTAGGCATCGAATTCCGTCAAATTCACGGTTTTCTTCGTACCTCATTAACACAGACTCGATGTCATCGGTATGCCTTTGACCAGGTTGCAGATGATATTTCTGACCCATGTTCCTGTAAGTATTCACTTCACTCTTTCGTTAGAAAAAAAAGAAGAAGTAAACTCACGCGAGATCTTTCTTCGTCAAAAAATATAACTTGGATACCTTGGCGTGGTGGTTCTCTCGCATTTTTTTGATGATGTACATAGTCATAAGAAAATTCTAAAAACAAATTGCTGGCTCGAACCTTCCATGTTAGAGAAAAAATCAACTGACCCATGATCATACTTTTCAGGTATTCCCTTTGTTGCTTGGTCCAGTTGAGAAGTGCCGGCTCTATTTCACGCCCTATATGCGCAAAGCAGCCTTTAGCCTTTACACGTCCGCAATCATCAGTTGTGACCACCATGTGAGCAGCGCAAACCGCAACACGTTTTTTGCTCTCTCGCAACCTTTGTGTAGCAGTGGTATGGTAAGGTCCAGCTCTATGGCACCTGTAACTATGTGTACATCAACTTCGTTCACTGGTGAAACATTTATACATCAAAACTACCTCAAACTAAAAATGCGTCCATTTTTTTCTCTGTGACTTCGATAGAAAGAATGTGCAGTACCGGCTAGACATGTCAGACAGCCACACCTAAGAAGATACTGTTCTGTAGAAGTCTAGCGGAAATTGTTTCAAACCAACACTACCTCAAAGGACTCCATGTCATCGAAAGTTCTCTCAACAATCTCGTATTCCTGTGGTCGGCCTTCTGCGCCTTCGTCCCTGTGCATATTAGAGCAGTGTCTCACAAAAGCAGGGAGATCACCAAACGTTCCATCACACAGTGGACAAGCTATAGTGCTAGAGGCTCGCAAAGTCGTACATCTCGCCATAGTATACTGATGCACATTTCTCAGATGCGCGTACAAATTCTTTTTGAGAATCTCCTTTCCACATACCTCACAACCTTCGATACGATTCTGCGCAAGAGCCGACATTCTGCAAGTAAACGAGGTAATTTTGTGGATGAAACGCAAAGCACTTTCCGTTCAAAATCGGAGAATATCAAAATCCATGCGTGTGCGCAGCGAAGGATCCCGCAAGAGTGTGGGGAAAAGGAAAAGCAAAATATGCGCGCATACGCTTGCGATGGACCAGCTAATTCGATATTCATTTTGGGCAGGTTGCGGGCAGCTCATCCCCAGCAATATAAGACATTTCTCGATTTTCTACGCGGGGTTGTACCCCTGGGGCAGACACATCGCCGATGAAAAAACGGTTTAGCAGCTACCGAAGTGGCGAGATAGTGGCATACAGGATTGAGGAGTGCGCAGTCCGGGGTAAAATTTACCCCGAAACGAAGGTTTCACCTGTGATTAAATCGCACCCTATATGGGCGAACCTCGGGGGCGAACCAAAGGTTGGTGCGAAAGCTTGGAGAAATTTTTCCGTCTTGAAGGATAAAGGGTTCCCAGAATCGCGCGCAATTTCGCATAGGTTTAAGATGGGTGTGGGAACGAGTTGGCAGTGAACAATTCTGGCAGTGCAAAAAGAGAAATGAGCAAGCACTTCACAAGTATGGGAAAGTTTTCAAAAGCACCAAAATTCTCCCAACCTTCCTTGAATTCAGGAAATATTTCGAAAGAAGCCTTCACAGCATTGATAGGTCATGAAAACTGTTTCGAAAGGCGCTAAAGCTGATCTGTGTATCAAAATTCAAATGAAATCAAACATTCGAGGTATATGCAAAATGCTTGGTTTTGATGAGAAACGTTAAAAAACGTGAGATACACTGAATTCGAGTAATTTTAGCGAAATTCCAGTGGAAATCCATGTTGCATGGCGACATCACGACCAAATGCCGTATAATATCAAACATTTGTGGCAGCCACAAAAAAGGCTCGGTTTGAGTGAAGAATCGTAAAAGAAACGCGAAATACGCTAGGTTAATATGGATTTTGGCAAAATGCAAGAATAAGCTAAAGTTGCTCGACGATCAGGCTAATCGTGGCGGGACCCTCCCACGGTTGGACGAGTTACTACCCGCAGCCACCGTGTGGGTTAGCTTCGAGTTTCGAAAAGCGGCGAATTCAGGTGGAAATGGTCCTGATTGTCGCAGTGAAATGTGATTGAAAGATGAAAAGGTTACTGACTCGGTAATCGAAGGGATTTTGAGTGATCAGACAAGAGTTTCAACCTTGTTTTTAATCTATTTACTCTGGGACTGCTCGGTTTCATTTCTTCATTCAGAATTTTGTGAATTTTGACCAACAGTAAGATCAGCCCACACCAGAGGTTTTCCTCCCTTGCCGATTTTTGGTTTCGAATAATTTAAACCACGCCGAATTGCAGCCAACAGTAAAATCAGCCCACACCCGGGTATTACCTCCCTTGCCGGACTGTGCAGCAGAAGGCTGCACCATCCATTCTGGGTTTAAAATACCATTCTGGGTTTCAGATGATTCAAACCACTCCGAATGGCAGCCAACACTAAAATCTGCCCACACCCGGGGATTACCTCCCTTGCCCGACGGTGCAGATGAAGGCTGCACCGTTCATTCTGGGTTTCAAATGATTCAAACCACTCCGAAATGCAGCCGACACTGAAATCTGCCCACACCTGGGGATTACCTCCCTTGCCCGACGGTGCAGCCGAAGGCTTGGTTTTTGGGTTTGAAGTGATTTCAAAATGATATCATTTTCCTTGCCTCCGCGGCTGCACCGACAATCCCTTTTCCACCGCCGAAGAACCGTTCCTATGTTAATGTTTGCTGAGAATCCGGTTGCTCAGACTTTCGGAGAGTTGAACTGTAGGGGAAGATGGCGTTCGAGTTGAACTAATTGCGTCGCGTGCGAAGTGCCGACAGACGACGGCTCCGACGCAATGTTGAACGCCAAAATCGAAACCAGCGGCACATAAGGTGCGTACGAAAGAGAATGGCGGCCCATGCGGCCGGCGTGCTTGGCAGGCGACCATCGCGTTCGCCGCTCTCGGACGAGCATGCGAAAAGTCCTCACCGCCATCGACTACGGACGGGCCTGCACTGGCTAGCAGCAAGCACTGCGCTGATCAATCAGCTCTGCAGACGGTGGGAGAGGGGACGGCCGTCGTTGAAATCCACCACTCGTCCGAGGGCGGCACATGCGACGGTCGCCTGCCAAGCACGCCGGTCGCCATTATCATTCGGGCACACTTTACGAGCCGTCTCGAGGTGGGATTAGACCGATTCATTTCATTGTCAAGAGCTTACTCCTCGGGCTCTGCCTTCGAGTTGGGTGGGGGTGCGAGTGCCTGCACTTGCGTGCTCCTGCACCAACACGGGTGCTCTATCATGGGAGCAGGGAAGAGGCGGAGCACTCGCATTTCATTGATTTTTGTTGAGCACAGGAAGTGCACACCTGGTTAGGGTCCAGGTGGGGTTTGGTAGATTTAAATGACATTCAATTGTAGGGAGAAACTAGGTGAAACGTGTGGAAAAAACCCATGCAGAAATTATTTGAAATTCTCTCCAATCAGCACTTCTGTCCAACTTTAGTGGAAATCCATATCAACTACCGAACAATTTCCGTTGAACTAACGGGGAAATTCTGCTGATTTCCAGTGTGGACATCAATTCAACGGATTTTCCACGGTATTTGAATGTAGTAATATCGGAGTGCATTGGTATTACACGCGTGGTTTTCGGTGTGTCTTGTGTAATTGCACCATACCCTGTAAATTACGGCTATCGTGGCAATTTGTACCGCACGGTATTTTTCGTCTAGTGCAGTCTCATGCCGAGCACTCCAAAATCATCGACATTCAGAGGAAGAACTGAATTCAAATTCTGAAAACGCGAAATGCCGGACCGGGCATATTGCCAGTACCGTATCTCAGGTACTCAGGGCGACGGCCGGCGAGCCTCTATGCCGAAAGCGACGGCAGGCGCCCCATATTTCGAGGATGCCGGCCAGCGGCGAAGCATGCTGGATGCGACGCTCACTCAGCGCGAATATTGGCTCGCCCGCGAGCCACAAAACACGCCACACCATCTTCAATTCGGCCGGTTGGAAAGACCATTGATAATGGTCACGAATGATCACGTCGTAACGTGCTTATCACGTGCACAGCCGGTATAAAAGGCGCCTCATCTTACTCAAGTCCTCGTTCGGCATTCTAATGCCGGCCCTGGAAGGTGGCTTCGAGTCAATTTCCGGAGGCCAGCATATTTTTGACCGCTGAGGGAATATGGGTTTCCTCACGGCTGGGGGAGGGAAACTTCCGCGGCGATCCGCGGGGAACGTGGTCCCTCACCGCAGACCGCGGCGATGATTACGTCCTTGTGGCGGACTGAGGCTGGGTGCTTCTCCGCCATGGCCCCGGGGTGAGATGCTTGAGGTAAGTAATAATACAAATAATTATCGCGGGCCATGTGGTAATGGTCGGCGGGCCGTCGACATGCTGCTGGCCGGCGAACCAAGCGCGGGCCATCCACGGAACAGGACTGCGAGCCAGCTGAAAAAGGTCGGCGGGCCATCGACATGAAGCTGGCCGGCGGACCAAAAGCCGGTGGCCGGAGGACGGAGACCTCGGGCCAGCTGGGAAAGGTTCGCGGGCCCTCACCCTGAGTACCTGAGACGATACCAAGGCATTAGACATTGATTCGATGTGATCAACGTCGAATCGGTCAATGGGTTGGTCATATCAACCAGAAGCCAATAGCTCTGGGTTTTCCTCCTGTGAGGAACGGTGGTGCACCGTCCAAATAAGGGTGAAACTGATTTCCACAACCGAAATACATTATACACGTTGATATGACCAACACACCCGTTGATCACGTCGAATGAATGGCTAGTGCCATGGTATCATACCGCACTGGCAAAATGTCCGGTCCGGCATTTCTCCTCCAGTTGCAAACTTACCAAATAAAAACAGTTGAACAATGAAAGCAAGCACTCCATTCAGTGTTTTCACTAGATGAAGACATAAATATTCGAGCTGGTCAGTCCGAAGGTTATAATGTTCATTGAATGAAATTCGATTTCAAGCCAGCTGATGTTCGTGGTAATAGAGATCATCGATGCCGATGATGTGGAGTGGGCTCGTCCACCATCAAAAGACAAGAATGTTCAGGCTCCAAGTTTGGCCCGAAACAGCGTTTTTTCGCGATTTCCTCTTATAGGTCCTACTACTCTAAACCCAGAAAAGGGTTTAGAGAGGAAAAAAAGACAAGCATATTTGATCGCGACCACTGCCTTTAACTGCGACTACCTCACATGCCTCAAAACAGGCCAAAGGGTTCCTGAGAGAAACTCCAGATCGAGGGCTATCAGAAACTGACCAGTTCACTATTTTTCTCATGGTTCATTTGTTTCACTCATGCTTCTAGAAAACAATAAGGGTCATCGTTTCAGAGGAATGCTCTCACTCTTGATCACTCTCCTCGTATGCGACACTGCTTTCGGAGACGACCCGTACAAGCCTTGCACGGGATGGATAAAAAACTTTGATTCAGGAAAATGTGTCCAGGTGACTGCGAATTTCAGAAAACGTGGCTAATTTATTTCAGCGATCAGAAAAAGATGTGGGAGAAAATCATATTTAGGTGTGAAGCTGTAGTTAGGGTTCCATTTTCTCGAGTGCCCCCCCCTAACTAGTTCCAAGCCCACATTTAATCTTGAGTTTCTTCCATTAGAGGATGGACGCACCCCACAGTTCTATTTTGTTTTCATTACTTCTATCTGGTGCAAAGCATAAATCTGATCCAAACGGAAAATCCTCCTACATACAGAATGGTAGAGGATGGCGTCCGTCCTACCATTGTGGTAGGTTTGCATTCTGTTAGTGTACACATCTTAGATTGACCAAATTGGTACCTATCCCTGGAATTATCCAGAGCACCTCACAAACGAAATTTTGGCTTCTGAAATGTGCCTGTACTTTCGGGGCGAAAAATTAGTGGAAAAGTTTTCTCAGCCCTTTATTTCTCTTCATTCGCAGTCGGTCGAGAGAGCGAACCAGAACGAACAGACAGACCGGCAAGGGAGTGAAAATGGAAGACGCTATTGAAATTCATCCGTTTACCCACACATCGTTTGGGAAGTTCCTGAGAACGACGACGGGATTCCCATCGATTCCCAATGAACTTCTTTGAATTCGAGGGAAGGCGAACGGGCCCTCCCAACTGCAGAGTAGTAGGGAAAGTTGCCCAGCACGTGTTTCCTTGTTCTCCTGAGTTCGTGTCATCCCTATAGCGTCGCAAACCTACATCCGCTGATCAGAAACCAGTTCGCCGGAATTCGCTGCTCTCAACAGTTCCCATCCCTCAGAAAGCCGGACAAATTATGCCTCTCTGAAATCAGATTTTACAGAGAAGCATCCTGTCTTCCTCATACTCTGGCCAGAGACATCCTATACAGCCATTGAGATGCAGCTCTGAGCCCACAAATTGCGCAGTGCGATATCACCTCGAGACTAGGCCATTTGCGTCACCGTGTGAGTGGGGGCTTTGTTTTCGAAAACATTATGCTTTAAGGAAGGCCTCGAAGAAAAGTTCCCTTGTTCTCCCCCACTCAACTGTTTTGAAGGTCCTTCGTAGCGAATGATTGGAGGGGAGGACGATCCTCACGACGGATCCAGTTGAGCACAGCGCCCGTTTGGATGCCAATGGGATAGAAATCGCATTCCCGCTGCTCGCTACCCCAAACTGCTCGGTCTTGGGCTCGATTCATCGCTCATATTTCACAAGAATACCGAACAGAAGCAGGCCGTCGCCGAAGCGCAGCTAAGTGTTCTTGTCAGGGCCCTAACAGTGAGGAAAGTATTCTTACAACGTAAAAACCATTTTCAGCTCGCCCTAGAGTACCCTGCACCGTTCTGGCAGCAATTTGCAAAGTCAGAGCTGAAAGGACCGCGTCTGTTGCGCGAGGAGCACACCCAATTCTTTTGGTCTCATCTAGAAAAGGCGACCATTAACCTCATACTGTAAGTAGTAAAGCTTCCGGAGTATAACGCCTAGCTTGCTCAGATGAGTCCGGGCGGAGTGCAGCGAAACGGTCTGTCATGGCAAAATATAACAGTGATAAGGAGATTTCAACAAGATAAGCTCGGTAAGAATTACTTCGACCGGCTCAAAATGAGGAAGCTAGGCTATACGTCTGTACGTCCGAAGAAGGGCCAGATGTGCTCTTGCATCGCTGTGCTGTGGTCTTACGTTGATGAGGTCGACAGTAGCAAATCCGATGTTTGCCAGGTCTGCGGTTGCCTAAGCCATCAAACCGCGAACATTTCAATTTGCCGGACAGACCCACCAAGTTGACTACAATGGACCTAAGGACGAATCCAACCGTGGTCGCTCATTTTCTGAACCTATGACAAAACCTCTCCGCGGCTGAAACAAAGATTAAAAAGAAGGGAGGATTGTGGGACGTCCGCTTTTGAGAGGACGCAATACCCGTTTTCCCCTCGACCGAGGGATAACGCCCAAATTAGGTCTATTCTCCTTGGGTACATCCCCACGCATCTGTGAGTTCCTAACCGTCATTGAGTTCGAAAATCAATAAAAATGGTATGACACGAGGTGGTCGCTTTTATCTCGCTTATTTGGAGGAATCGAGATCTACAACTTGGCAAGTGTTATACAGGAGGTCACAATTACATGAAAATCACAAAATTCATATCTGGGAGTTTACCGCGCCTTTGATGACCTTTTTTGAAAACAATACTGTTCACCCTAAAGGCGCAGTCCAACATCAGAAACGAAGTCCGAGATTTCCACACAATTGTGAAGCAAACCGTCTGGATTCTCAAGTGCGAGCTCTCAAACTCTTCAAATGAGCGAGACATAAGAAGGAGCCACTCTGACAAGCCCACTGCAGGAAACCGCTTTGGTGCGCCTGCTGCGACGAACTTTCGAGGTCAGAAAGGCCAGATGTGCAATGGGTTTCATCCTACAAACCCGTTTTTTTCCTTCCCTATTTCTCATCCTCCTCTCTCTTCATTCACGTCCGCTCCCGTGCGTGGATTGCAAATGACGGGAACGCAGACCTCTGTCAACTCGTCCACAAATTTTTCGTCACTCAAATCTAGGCTTTTTTGAAGGGGCCATCGATTGCCTTGTAGAATGTTTGAGAGATTCCGAGTTGATTGGGTAGTCTGAAAAGTAATATCTTGGGTCTACTATGCCTTTAAGAACAGTACACAGTGAGGAAGCTTGTTATCTTTTCTATGGAAAATTGAAGGCAGGGTAGTCGAAAAAAAAAGAGCAGGCGAAGGAAGACCCAATAAAATTCATCCCGAAGCACTTTAAAACAGCGCCCCTGAGAGTATAAACTGAGCTTTTTCAATCCATAAATGAGAACTCACGTTGACGAAACAACTGGTTGTCACGAGAAGTAATCATTTTAGTTGGAAGCTGATAAGATAAACTGCCTGATTATACTGAAAAGCATCAGTAGCCCACAAGGTGACAGAAAAGTATAGACGCTCGAGAACAAAGACCGTCTAACAATATTTTTGTTCGACAGTTTTTGTTTTCTGCTTCTTTATTCGTTGAGCGTTCATGAGAACTAAAAATGCATAGGAGATGGTGCGCATCCCGCCATAGCTTCGTTGGGTGGAGCCGGGTACTCCACCAACTTCCGGGCAGGTGAAGGGGGGTACATTCACCATTGAGAAAATCGGTTACGTCGGGGGAAAAGCCTCGAAAAAGAATCAAAGTGACCCGAGATTTGTGCCAGTTATTTTCAAGACTAGATGGATGTCTATGCTGCTTTTTCGTCCATAACTTTTTTCACCTCGGAGAGAGACCTTTGGTGAAGGCTGTCTGTGGAATACCCATAAAATTCTGCGTCGACTGACGTTTTCAGGTACAGTGAATACATTCCCACTCTTTCAGCCGATTTCAGTTTATAAAGTGAATTTTTTACCTGAAGCTATCGGTTTTTCGTTCATAACTTCTTTACGTTAAAGGCAGTGTTCACGATAATCTTGAATTTTGAGATTGTTCGCTATATTGAATAAGTGCCCCCGGGTAAAACTAAAAAGACGTAGAAATTGAGAAAAACGAACCAGAAGCACATGATATCCTAACATCTCATCCCGCCTCTTACGTATCACAGGAAGTGTTTGTTGTAACAATGAAATCTTTTGTGGACCCGTCCTTCGCGATTCTGTACTCTCTAATGCTTCGTACTTTCCTTAGGGCCCTAACTAATCCTGCTTTGCATAGTATATTCTTCTACATATTTTCGATTGACCCAATTTTCCACCGGTGACAACCACCATGAACATGTTCATCTAACAGAACCATGTTATAGAATAATGTCACTGAAATACGACTGTTTAATGCGTTTCTTCGCCGTTTCTTCGTAATTTTGGTAAAACTTGGAGGCCAACGCATTGTTTTATGTGAGAACCTCAGAGACGGAAATCATCGTGAGCCCTGCATTGAAGAGATGGACTTTTGGTTAAGATTGTTCTCCAAGTCCGGATAGAATTATGCGTCGACCAGTGTTTTCAGGTTCGAAAAAGAATGTCCTGAATCTTCAGCCTAACCCGTTTAAAGACAGGGTTCTCGATAAAATCGGTTGTTGTGCTATACCCATGGAATCGTAGATCTGGCCATCACAAAAGTTAAACTGAGTAAAAAATTGGAGAAAAAACGCTCAGGAGCAAGTTATGGCTTGGTGTCCTCCCGCCCCCAATTATCGAGATTTGGGTAAAAGCTTGCTTTTTCAACTTTTATTTTGCTTCCAAAGAAATCTCTGAACATGTATGGAGACTACTTATTACTGTGACAGCAAAATAAATGTGGTATAAGCAAGTATTAATGAAAATCGCGTTAATTAGGGGCCGGCCGACACCGGTAATTAGCTGTTCTTCTTTGTTTTTGAGCGCTTTTCCCGCGAATTTCTGGGTTTTTTCACTTATTTTTACTTTTGTGATGGCCAAATCTATATTCCTATGAAGAGAGCTCAAAATTTGTTTTTATCGCGAACCCTGCCTTTAATGAATTGCCAGTTTTCATTTATAACTCTTCAAACGTTATAGATAGTCTAGTGGTGAAGGCTGTTTTAGAAATCTCCGTAAAACTCTGCGACGAATGATATATCGGGTTCCTGACATCACTTGCTCCATTAGCCAGCCAGCTCGGTGGAGCCAAGCTCCATTGTTGGCTCCAGTAGAACACTGCGTCTCTCATTTACATCATACAGGCGAAAACACCCTATGGAGATTAAAGGCAGTGGTCGCGATCAAATATGCTTGTCGTCTTTTTCTCTCCAAATCCTTTCCTGGGTCTCGAGTAGTAGGACCTATAAGAAAAAATCGCGAAAAAACCACTGTTTTGGGCCGAATTTGAAACCTGAACTTTTGATGGTGGACGAGCCCTCTCCATATCATCGGCATCGATGACCTCTTATATCAAGAACGTCAGCTAGCTTGAAATTGAATGTCAATCAATGAACCTTCGAATTTATGTACACATCTAGTCAAAAACATTGACTGAAGCGATGCTTTCATTATTCAACTGTTTTTATTCGTTAAATTTGCATTCATTTCGTCCTCTGAATGTCGATGATTTTTGACTGCTCGGCATGAGACTGCGATCTGTTTCGTCATCGCTGTGCACGTGTGCACGAACTAGCTTCTTTGGGCCCTAGAAACTCTATTTGTAGACCGTTTTTCACCGCGCTACCTTCATAGTTTTTCAGCTGTTTTTCATCTAAGCTGATTTTTGTAGTTTTTTCGATAACGTTTTTCATCGTGACCACTGCCTTTAATATGAAGCTTAGCTCCACCGACCTGGCTGGCTTATGGAGCAAGTAACGATAGGAACCCAACATATCGTTCGATGCAGAATTTCACGCAGATTTTGAAAGTTATCTTTACCATGACTTTATCTCCAATTGTGTTGAAGAGTTATAAGTGAAAAACTGGTATTTCATGAATTGAACTAGGCTGAAGGATTGGGAAACTATTTTTCAAAAATAAAACACTAGACGACACAGAATATTATAGATATTCTGAAAACTACCTTTACCGGAATTCCACCTTCAAAGATTAGAAAGTAATGAACGAAAAACCGATAGCTTCAGGCAAAAAAATGCACCTTAGAAACTGAAAACGGCTAGAAGAGTGGAAACGTATTTTTTTTCACCTGAAAACGTTCTTCGGACGCGAAACTTTATGAGGATTCCTAAAACGACCTTCATCGAAGTTCCCTCTTTAAGGTGAAAAAAGTTATATGCGGAAATTTGATTGCTTTAGGTAGAAGAAACGTATTTCTTAAATCAAAATCGGAAACGTGATTTTCTCAAATTGAAAACATTAATAACCTTTAATTACCCATTACCCATTTATTACCCAAGTTTGAGGTACCTTGCTGTTCTCCGGCCTAATATATATATATATATATATATATATATATATATATATATATATATATATATATATATATATATATATATATATATATATATATATATATATATATATATATATATATATATATATATATATATATATATATATATATATATATATATATATATATATATATATATATATATATATATATATATATATATATATATATATATATATATATTTATATATATATATTTATATATATATATATATATATATATATATATATATATATATATATATATATTGTCAACGTCTACTAACTGCGAGTACCTCTGTGGCGGGGTGCGAAATCATATACTCGACTTTTCAACAAGCCACCATCACAGGTCTATTAGCTTCAACTCATCTGTTTCGGAAGTATGCCTGGCCGTGTTGGCCGCTCTCCTGTTCAGACGCGAGCATCAGCAAGTCGCGGCGGAGAAGTTGGATCACAAGCACCGTTGTATTTTGCTAGTGCTGTTGTGGAATTGATGAAGGATGCAACGCTTTCAACGCATTTGAAGCTTGTGATAAGCGAATTCTCGTCTATGAGGGAGAAGTTTGATTTAATCATGTCGAAGAATCTTGAACTTGTAGATGAGAATAGGTCGCTAGCCGCTAAGAATGCCCAGCTACTTCAGGATAATGCCGTATTACAAGCTGAAATTGTTGCTCTCAAGTCTGAGCTTTCTCACAACTTAACTGTGCGCTCATCCTCTCCTGTTAGGCCTACTAATAACTGTGATTGCACGTTTGAGAAACGTGAGAGGAAGCGGTCGGTAGTGATCTCTGGTATTGATGAATCTTCCGATGTCACTTCATCGGTTAGGGTATTACATGATGAGAATTGTATTGCTAAGATATTATATCATTTGGAGGTTGAGTGCAGGCCCACATCCATTTATCGGATGGGTAAGCCGAGTTCTGGTAGGTCACGCTTGATTAAGTTGGTCTTGCCTACAACATTTCACGCTAATCTTGTCTGTCGTCGAGCCCACTGGCTCAAATCTTTCTCCTCCAGGGGGGTCTTTATAAAGCCCTCTCTCTCAAAGGAGGAAAGGGACAGGGTCAGGGCTCAACGGCAGCGTCCCAACTCTAGTTTCAGGAATATCGTTGCTCCTGTTAATGTAAATTATGCCAGCACCTCGAACATTGTAACTGATCCTCCTGCATCTTTCCTGGGTGACCCAGTCCTTACGGGCTCGGGAAACTGCTAAACTCTCCCCGGATAAATTTGTGCCGCCTTACATGTATTGCCACTAACATTCGCTCACTAGTAAAGAACGTTGACGCGGTGAAATTCTTGCTTCGAAAATTCGACACGGACATTATCTCTTTAACCGAAACATGGTTGAACGGTGGGGTTGGGTCGGTTTCTCTACTGGGTGACTGGTGCTCGCATTACGAAGTTCTGAGTTAGGACCGTCTTCGCAAAAAAGGGTGGAGGAGTTCTTTTTCTGGCTAGGAAACTTTTTTGTCCAGTTCTTGTGTTCCAGGATTCTGTCCCTGATGCATATGAAATCCTTTGCACGGATTTGGAAGTCGACTTGAAACCCACCCGGTTTCTGGTTGTGTACAGGACACCATCTTGTACTTCGAATTTGTCTGAGCAACTATTCAGTACCATCGGCGACTTATTTCTTGTAGCTGGCCTTCTATCATCACAGGCGATTTTAACCTCCCGGATATCAATTGGAATGAACCATCTGCTTTTGCCAATGTGAGCTCCATCTCAAGAAGTTTTTTAACTGTGTGCTCGAGTCATAGCCTTGAGCAATTTGTTAGGGCGTCGACCCGTGGTGGTCATGTTCTTGACCTAGTTCTGTGTAATGATAACTGTATGGTCAATTCAGTAAGCATTTCTCCGCCGTTGGGGTCCAGTGATCACTCTACCGTTCATTTTGCACTTAACTATCCGAGGTGTAATGCTCTCGTTGTGTATAGAAGGAATTTTAGGAAAGCAAATCTCGATGCTATTCGTAACCATTTACTTCATGTACACTGGTTCAGGTTCCTTGGGCACTGTTGTCAGTGTGGACGAGAAGTACGAGCTTTTTCTTTCTATCATCCATCATTGCATTGATACTTTCGTTCCCCTCGAACCGTGTTACCGTAATAAACGAAGACTCCCACCTCATTTAATCAACCTTGAGCGGTTGAGATCGGAGGCGTGGCATTTGGCTAAAACTCCGGACTGTGCTGAGTTCTGGGAACGGTTCAAAAAAGTTAGTGAACGTTTTGCTAATAAATTGAAAAAGTATAATAACCATACTGAGAAAAAAGCTGTCGAGTCAAGTGATGAACATTCCTTCTTCAGATTTATCAACTCTAAACTCCGGGAAAAACCAGGTGTTGGAGTTCTCAAAAACCCCAATGGGGCAGTGGTAAGGAATGCTAGTGATAGAGCTGATTTGTTGGCAGACGTATTTCAAAAGTCGTTTGCTGAAGTCTCTTCTATGGACAGTCTACCTGTCTCCAATTCTTTCGCTGTTATGGCTGATTAATGTTGGTTTTACGAAGATGAAATTATCAAGGAACTTCTTGCCTGGAATTCATCCAACTCTATCGCTCCCGGCGTCATACCACTCAGCTTTGTCAAGCAGATCGCTCTTGATATTGCAGGTCCCCTGGAGTTTATATTCAATCTGAGCTTCCTGTCTGGTGAAGTCTGCATCAAATGGAGGCAATCATTTGTTACCCCCATTCCAAAAAAGCCCCTTTTCACAGACCCTGCTAATTTCAGGCAAATCAGTATAACATCTATTTTCTCACTGCTGTTCGAAAAAATTCTGAAGAAGAGAATCGTTTGTCACTTGGAAGCGAATCAGGTTATCTCTCCCTTCCGACATGGTTTCCAGGGAGGGAAGTCCACTGTGACGGCAACCATAGAAGCGCTAATCAAGTTGACGGCTTTCCTAGATGTTGGGAAGAGTGTTGATGTTGTGTATTTTCATTTTGCTAAGGCTTTCGATAAGGTTCTTTATGACAAATTATTGCAAAAACTCTCAATGGTTGGTATCCATCCGCGAATGGTTTCATGGGTACGTTCGTTCCTAACTGACAAGACGTTCTCGGTCTGTGTTGACTCTTCTCACTCAACTCCAAGGCCAGTCCTGAGTGGTGTACCACAAGGCGGGGTATTGTCGCCCATCCTTTTCAGCATATACACTCACGAAATCGCCGGTCTTGTCACTTCCTGTGGCACTTGGCAAAAGAGAAAACGAAGGTTCTCCACTTGGGGAATATGTAGCAATGCTAACTAACAGTAAATATACTGTCAAGGGCTGTCAGATCCAAGAAGTTGACCAAATAACCGATTTAGGTTTCACTATTACTACAAGTCTGAGTTTTGATAAGCACTGTGAATCTATCTCGAATAAAGCAACTTTTGCTATGAATAATATTTTCAGGGGTTTGTCAACTTGCAATCCCTCTGTGCTTATCAGAGCTTACACCACGTATGTAAGGCCTCTACTCGAGTACGGTATTCAACCCCGCCAAACTCAAGAACATTAACAGATTGGAAAAGATACAGAACATTTTCACTAGAAGAGTTCTTATCAGACAGCATGGCTTCATTTATGGGCAATTACCCTCCGCTGCTGACAGAAATGCACTCTTTGGCCTTGAGCCTTTGGCTCTCAGAAAGGAGAAGAATGATTTGTTTCTGTTCCATCATATCCTTTTCAATGGCAAGTTTGGTCTTAGGCCTGGGGATTTCAAAAGGAAAGAAAAGAAAGATTCGGTAACCCGGGGGTCCGATTAAATTCCACCGTACCGTGTCAAATCTTGAGTGTCGGCGCTGCTTTTTCACTAATAGAATTGTTCCGGTATTCGAAGATCTCAGTAGGAACGATACTATTCCTATAAACTTCGGCGCCTATAAGAACTTAGTGCACATGAAACTGGCTTCCGGGGAGCGGCGGAGTGACCCTCCGTAGTGCTGGGTTGCTCGTTTCCCTGTGCTATTCTTCGGACTGATCCATCGTTGTTCTCGTTTCATTGGTTTACAGTATCTTTGCTTTGAATATTCCGTTTGAGGTTGATTCTTTGTTTTCCTGTTTTCTTTTTTTTTCCACAGAGTGTAAACTTGTGTAAATAAATAAATAAATAAATAAATAAATAAATAAATATACATATATATATATATATATATATGTATATATAAGTATATATAAATATATATATATATATATATATATATATATATATAATAGTTGTACACGAACGAAATTTTCGAAAAATTTTCGTAAGATTTTTCGAAATTTTTTTTGTTCGTTTTCGTTCGTTCGAAAATTCGTCGAAAGAATTTTTTTCAAATTTCGTTCGTTCGAAATTTCGTTGAACGAAATTTTTCAAATTTCGTTCGTTCGAAAATTTTTCGAACGAAATTTTTTCGATTTTCGTTCGTTCGAAATCCGATTTTTCGAAAATTTTTTAAAATTCGTTCATTCGGAATTTTTTCGAACAAATTTCGAAGAAAAATTCGAAATTTCTGACAAGTTTCGAAAAAAAATACGAAATTTCGAAAAAAAAATAGAAATTACGATTTGTTTCGAATTTCGTTCGTTCGACCTCCGAAATTTCGAAAGTTTTTCGAAATTTGTTCGTTCGAAATTTTTTAGAACGAAATTTTTTCAATTTTCGTTCGTTCGAAATTTTTTGAACGCAAATTTTTCGATTTTCGTTCGTTCGAAATTTTTTCATTTTTCGTTCGTTCGAAATTTTTTCGAACGGAATTTTTTCATTTTTCGTTCGTTCGAGAAGGTTTCGAACGAAAAAATTTCGATTTTCGTTCGACATTTTTTTCGAAATTGTATAACTATAATATATATATATATAATTCGAAAAACAGGTGTTTTTTTTTTCAAAATTCGCTTGAAAAAAATTATCCAAAAAAATTACTTCAAGACGGCTCAAAGAAAATCTTTCATGGCCTCGGCAGAACATTTTGTTAAGAAAAAAGAATCTTGAAAGCGGTCATCTAATACAAAATGTTTCAAAATTAATAATAAGAAATAAAAATATATTGAGTGCAAAAAAGAGGATCAAGAAAACGTTAACTTTTCAAGTTGCAGGTCTATAGGGATTCTTCACCATTTCCCCCTAAGATATCCTGAACAACCTTCACCTCTCGAACTGCTGTCTCCACCCCGAAAAAACCTATGATCGCCGCCCACTGACCGTCGCACAGACTGAGGCTACCCTGAGAAAGTTTGCTGCGGTAGTTCCGGGAAAGTACCGTGACCCTCGACTGTGCAGCGATAGTTGCGTGGGACTATCACTGCGGCTACGAACTCATCACTGTGCCAAGACGATTCTGTTGCCGTGTGTTGAGCCACAACGACGCCTCGACAATGCCGCGATATTACTGCAGCGGCTACACGCGAATCAGGGCTGTGCGTAACTGAATTTTGTAATTTCGTAAATCGTAATTTTCAAAATTCTTCGTAAATCGTAAATCGTAACTCGTAATTCGTAACTGATAATGAGTAATAATCCCACATATAGCCCGAACCTCACTCGATCTAGGAACGTCTCAGAAGTTTAGTGAATGAAGTGTTTCTATATAGAAGGATGTTCGAGGTTGAGGTTCAAAATGCAGTACTTGAAGAAATTTCCTGCATACATAAGTGGGATAAATACCAGTGAAATAGACAAAACTGGAACTCTACGCGTATTCAAGTACCAAACCTGCGCCACGTCTGCCCAAGTTCTGAAATATATAGAAGCACAAAAACATAAAGAATCATCACCTCACTAAACACAGTTCAATCTAACCCCCCTTTCATACTTCGAAAACGGCGAAAAAAATCGCAGAAATCCGCGAAAAAAATCGCTGAAATCCGCGATTTTCGTCGCTGATATTACGGATTTCCCTAGAAACAGGCTAATCGTGCGAGGACCATCTGACATCACGGATAGGGACGCAGAGGGATCTTTGTAGTGTTGAAGGGGATGAATTTCGTCCACATTCTGAGAGAGGTTTGCACTCAGTAATTGATCCTTCTCCTGTTTGGGAATGCTCCGTATAATGAGACAAGCCTTCAGAAGTAGATTTCTGGCCACCGTACGGAGTGGATAGTGTTGCAAGGAGTGAGCAGGACTTCGGGGGATTCATGCAGGACGTCATAGAAGGTGCGCAGGACTTCAGTGGGAGTGTGCAGGACACCACAGAAAGTGTGCAGGACACCAGTGGGAGTGTGCAGGACGTGATATAAAGTGTTCTCCCCTCCAGTGGGACTTTGCTGGACGTGATAGAAAGTGGTCGACCCACCAGTGGGAGTGTGCAGGATGTGATAGAAAGTGGGCAGGACTTCAGTGGGAGTGTCAGATGAACGACAACAGGAGCCTGAATCACAGGCTGCACGTCTTTCTGCTGCGGGCTGTCCAGTAAATCGCAGCGGAAGCAGACTTGTGCACACTCTCTGAGTTGTCCTGCTCGAGTATTGGGATCAGAATGTCATTTTTCCTAAATTCTCGGACCGGGCATTGCATTTGTTCATCTACAGTCTGTACGCATCGCATTGATACTGGCACGGATCGCACTGATGTGTTATAATATACGTGCACCTAGTTTGCGCCAACGCGAAATAAGAATCGCAAAGTACGACTGCGATCCGTGCCCAGTGTAGATGGATAAATGCAATACACGGTCCAAGAATCCAAAAATATGATGTTGTTATCCCAATACTCGTACAGAACAGCTCGGAGAGTCCGCAGAAGTTTGATGCCGCTGCGCAGCACCAGACAGCACGCAGCAGAAAGGCGTGCAGGTTGTTGCCAGGTTTCTGTTTCTGCCCATCTGCGCACTCCCACTGAACACTTTCTATGACGTCCTGCACACTCCCACTGATGTCCTGCGCACTTTCTATGACGTCCTGCACACTCCCCTTAGAGTCCTGCACACTCCCTCTAAAGTCCTGCACACTCCCACTGTTGTCCTGCGCACTTTCTATGATGTCATGCACACTCCCCCTAAAGTCCTGCACACTTTCTGTGGTGTCCTGCACACTCCCACTGATGTCCTGCGCACTTTCTATGACGTCCTGCACACTCCCCTTAAAGTCCTGCACACTCCCACTGAAGTCCTGCTCACTTTTATACACAATACTCTATGCGAGCTTAACAAAAATATGCTGCTAATAACTTCTCTAGGATGACGCTGTAGCGACAAGAATCATCTCAACCATTCTTCTCGCAAATCCTCAAGCTGCGAAAAAAAATCGCTCAAATTTTTTCGACGAATTCGATAAAACAACTGTGAGCGAAATTTATCGCTGCAATCCGCGTCAAAAATCGCAGCTTGAATGTGCGATTTTTTTCGCCAGCGATAAAATTCGCGTTACTCTGGTATGCTTAACCATTGCAGATCTGCGATTTTTTTCGCAGCTTCCGAAGTATGAAAGGGGGGTAAGCTATGGAGGTCAACACTGTGATGAGGAAGAAAATCGCGGTTCGATATTTTTAGACAAATAGTTTTAGACATGATCGATCAAGGGAAGGACACTTGGACAAGGTGGTTTTTTGAAGGGGATACATGAACGTTTCCGAAATCACTTTCTGAACAATTCGAGTCTGCCCTCTACATTTATGAAGCCTTACTCAGAATGCATTTATTACCGTTCCTTCCCATAAACATAAGTTTGTTGCGGTGGAGATAGCGGTTCGCGATGTTTAGGTTGCTTGGGAATCTGAAATGCAAAAAGGTGAAGGTTTCCTCGAAATCTCTGATTCCAAAATGACAACATTCTTACTCTTCCTTTTCTTTGCATTTGCTTTGAATTTGCTCGAATTCCCCACTTTAAAATCATGCGATGAAATTTTTGAAAAGATGATAGACTGCAGTCATAACTTTTCCTGAAACTTTCCTCATCGAATCGGAAAATTATCAGTTTTTCTCTCGCAGCTGACTTGCCTCTGGGCACAGATATCTATCGAATCTTATTCCAGGAATCCCCGTAAAACTCTTCGTCGAATAATGTTTTCAGGTTAGAAAAATATTCTCCTGATCCTTCAGCAGATTTCAATTCACGAAATAACAGTTCTCGCCCGTAACCTTTAGACCGGTGAACATTCGCGGTGAAGGTTGTGGGCTCTAAAATTTATTTGCTCCATAAGCCAGCTAGGCCTTTAGAGCCGAACCCCATATTTAATTTCTATAGCGGAATGGAGCTCCAGGCCGCAGTTGCAGACGATCGCTTCTGCAGGCTGCAGTTCGACGATAAACGTGCTGGGACGAAGACTAATCGTGCCAGGACCTCGAAGTCCCAGCATGCCCCTGTTTGCAATAAGTGTTGCAGCAGTCGCAACTCCGGACCGAAATTTCGCTCCGGTATAGGTGGTAGCTCTACTATATGTCTGCGTCTCTCGTGTTCATGATGGCGGACGAGAGCATTCCATGGAGATTAACCGTTGTGGAGCTCGGCTCCGTCGACCTGGCTCGCAAGTGAAACAAGAAAAGGTTGGAACTCTTCAATACTTCTGATTCAGTCAGCGTGAGAAGCAGAGCGGTCGGTTATACCTGACTTTTGTTATCAACTATTATATTACGTTATGTCATATTGTCTACGCTTGGCTGGGAATAACAAGGCTTAACCGAAAACAGAGATTTGAAAGAATGATATCAGGAATGTGAAAGAAGTGCTACATTTATCTATGCTCTGGACCGCAAACTTATATTGTTCTTTCAACCGCATTTTCACGATTTGTTACGATTTGTTACGATTCGTTACGATTTTCAAACAAAATTTCGTAAATCGTAAATCGTAAAAAAATTGCCAAAAACACCCGTAATTCGTGAATCGTGATTCGTAATCCGTAATTACGGACAGCCCTGACGCGAATGCATAGGTGAAACCGGGTCAACTACAATGCACTGTCCTGTGTTGTGAAACGAGATTGTCGCCTGCTCAATTTCCCAAGTTTGGAGTATCTCCTTGGTCGGCATAACGAGGACACCTTCTGTCCTCATCACACAAGGGACGCAAAAGCCGCAGGCGAGTATTTTTGTTCGTATGTAGGCCCGCCTAATTGTATAATGATTCATAAATAATTTCCTATGATTTACTCGCAGCCGTTCATATCTTTGTAAAGCCACGGTCACCAATCGTGGAGCCGCTGCGACATTGGCGCTGCGGCTGCGCGATAGTGCTGCGTTGGTGCTTGTATACTCTGTTTATCTTTAATTGCACAAAAAACGGTCCGCCAATAGTCCTCTAATGGGCCGGCTAGTACCGTAGTTTACGTCCACGACGCGTTCTCGGCAGACCCGGGTGTGCAGCGGGGTGTGCTGAGCGATCGATTCCTCAATGCCGTCACTCGGCCACCCACCCTGCCACTGTGCATACCCGGGTCTGCCGAGAACGCGTCGTGGACGTAAACTACGGTACTAGCCGGCCCATTAGAGGACTATTGGCGGACCGTTTTTTGTGCAATTAAAGATAAACAGAGTATACAAACACGGCCTATACACTATATTTAGTATCCGAATCACTCCTTTTCGGATATCCGACCGGATATCCGAGATTCGGATAATCCTAAACCGAAAATTCTAAAAAACGCTCTATCTGAATCGAACCAATGTCCGGAAAATTCAAAATCGGCATTATCTGAATCGAACCATTATCCGAAGGGTAGAAAATTCGGGTAAATTCGGATAAAATTCGGATAAATTTGGATAAAATTCGGGTAAAATTTCGGATAAAATCGGATAATTTTCGGATAAAATCGCATAAAATCCGATAAAATTGCACTAGACCACGCCGCTTTTCCGTACCGCCGTCTATTTAGTACATCAACGCAGAATTTTCCTCCTCCTTCCGAAATCAGAAGAGCCGTTGCGGTGCCCAAAAATGGGCGTGGTCAAGTGAGATGACCAAGTGGCTAGTTATTCAGTGTAGAATTTTTTTATAGTTGCTTTGCATACTTTTCACCAGCTAGTTGTCCTGAAAAAACCTGTGTTAGGATAATACTGTGCCTCTCAACGACGATATAGTAATTGAAGGTTTGTTCGCATATTTTTATCAGTATGCATATATGAAGATTGAATTTTGTATTTTAACATGCTGCAAATGCAATGAAGTACTACAGTTTGTTCAATTATGGATGTTTTCAAAGGCTCGCCTTGAGTACCTGGTTTATTTTTCACTGTTCAACTTTGTTCCAAAAATATCCGAAGTTATCCGACCGGATATCCGTATCCGAATCATTGGAAAAATGGCATTATCTGAATCGATCCATTATCCGAATTTTTAAAAAGCGCATTATCTGAATCGAACCAATATCCGGAAAGTGTAAAATCGGCATTATCCGAATCGAACCATTATCCGAAGATTCGTCTTCCGATAACCAGTATACTATACACACGTGGGCCTGGCTCCAAGTCTAGTCAACAGACGCGGCCCCAGTGCGCCCGCGACAGCAGGCGTACATTTTTGTTTGTGAATAGCGGCGCTTCGGTGCCTGTAGGAGCGGGGGCGACCTTATCGCGGAGCCGCAGCGGTAATTTCTATGAGAGCATCCCCTCATGGAACCCACACTGCGCCGTGGTTAATTGGCATCCGGGGCGTCTCGATTCTTTTCGATCTAATTTCGAGAAGCAACAGCTGTTGCGATTTTCGGTTTCTTACGATCTTTTCTATGCAGCCTTCAATGAAAAAGTCAATAGCTCCATGGGTTGCCGGGACGTGTGCTCAGCCTTAGGGTCCTTTATAGTTCCGCCGCCGAGCGGCGCGGCGAAGTGCAATGCTCTAAGTGGTAGTTTGTACTCCCGCGGGCGAGCGATGCGGCACAGTGCATTTCTGTAATATTGATCATGCGACGCGGCACGATCAATATCATAAAATTGCGCTTCGCCGCGCCACTCAGCGGCGGAACTATAAACGACCCTCCAGGCCAAAGAGCTGACGACCTTTAGTGTATGGAAGCATTTCTTGTTTTGCTTTCATGAAATCCTCGAATCAGGGAACACACGTTGTTTGGGAAACTAGCAGATTATTGCACACGGGTGACCTATGATGATGGCAGAAGATAAAATGAAATATTTGATTCGTCACAACACGATTCAAGGGTATTCAAGGGTGCCCCTAAAGTCTATTCCACGGTTTGATCGCCGCTCGACGCGATGGGATGATAACAATAAACATCGATCGAGATCGCGTAGCACGCAGATCTGTATTAAAGACATATCATCGCCGCGATGAGCGATGGAATGGTAAAATACGCCTAAGGAAGGAGAACGCATATTCAAAATCTAAGTGGTATGTGACTTGAAGTCTCTGCTCTCAGAAATTCTGCCAATCAACTACTCGTGATAAAGCAGTGGCCCATTGTCAAGCGAAGAAAGGAAACCTGGTCACAATCTGTTCAGACGAATCCAACATGTTCAGCTCAAGTGAGTTTCGGAAACAAAACTCTTTTCCACTCGTAGTTAGTCCGTTTCATAACTGAACAATGTTCAAAGAAGGTCAAGCTTTCGCGGACGCTAACACCTTTCCAGCCGCTCCCGAAGTGTGATATCAATGCAGCATGAATAAAAACGGACCGAGAATGCTCGCTCACGAATGCTGCGACGTAGTGTCCACAGATTGACTTTGAGGGTCACCACAAATTACTTCGCTGAGATTATCACCGTTCCACAGATTCCCACTGTATGACCCTCGTCATAGTCGGCCGATAAGCTGTAGCCATTCAGGTCGATAAGTATGCAATGCATTGCGCACTCAGGTCGAAAAATTCCCTGACGTGTCCGGAGTGCACCCGTCCGCTGCGTCCTGTCCCGTTCGTGTCCGTCCCGCTCGATATGTATGCAATACATTGGTAGAGATCCCCCCCCGATGTGTCCGTCGTGCGCCTTCCGCAGTGCGCTCGAGTGCACCAGCCTACTGTGCTTCTCTGGGCCAAATTCCGGCCCGCAATTGCGTCTCGACACGCTTTGCGGCCGCGCACCTTCGAGTCGGAAGAGTTTCCAGCTCCGCAGCCCCCGATCTGTTGACTCTAGGTGGGTTTTAGAAACTGGAAACTAAATAAAATTAGAGAAAACTGCATAAAAAACCATATCGAGTCGGTTTTGGCGCTTGAAACTCGACTGACTCAAGCGCGTGCTGCTGCAAAGCGTGAAGAGACGCGATTGCGGACCGGAATTTGACCCACAGAAGCACAGTAATCGATACGATTTTCTACGGGGTTGTTCAGCCTCCTGAATCTAGGGTCCGTTTTTTCGATATTCTGTGGCTCACTGAAGGTTACGGTAGATATAAAGCCATTTATATGTAGTGACCTACTCAGACAATGGGGTGGACCGACCGCGGGCGAAAAGTCGCGCCTCGTACCGACCGCGTGCCACTATCGTACTGACCGTGTGCAAAAAATATATTCCGTACCGAACGCGGCATTTGCGTACTAACCGCGCAAACGAAATAGTGCACGCGGTCGATACGCCTGAGCTCCGTACCAACCGCTAGCGATTTTTCGTGGAGGCGTACTGACCGCGCGCAGTCATCTTTGCGTGCGGTCAGTACGAAACATGACTTTTCGCTGCGGTCGGTACGTGAGCACACGCAGTCAGTACGCAAGTTCTCGCGTTCAGTACGCAACCGCCTGCTATCATCACGCTCGAAAACTGGTCGGTGAGGTCGTTCTGTCAGTTTACCTGGTCGGTACGAAACTGTTAGCGTTCAGTACGCAATCGCCCGCGTACAGTACGCAAGCAAACTGGTGAGTGAGGTCGGTTTGTCAGATTGCGCGGTCGGTACGCAAGTGTTCGTGTTCAGTACGTAAATGCCCGCGTTTAGTACGCAGGCGAACTGGTGAGTGAGCTCGGTTTTTCAGTTCGCGCGGTCGGTACGCAATTGCCCGCGTTCAGTATGCAGGCAAAGTGGTGAGTGAGGTCGGTTTGTCATTTCGCGCGGTCGGTACGCGGGTGTTCGCGTCCAGTACGCAATCGCCCCGTTGAGTACGCAAGCAAACTGGTGAGTGAGGTCGTTTTGTCAGTACGCGCTGTCGGTACGCAAGCCCAGGCAATCAATACGCAACCGCCTAGTACGCAATGAAGTTTGAGCTAGCGGTTGGTACGTGTTGACAGTGTGTACATAGCTTCGGGAATTATAGCGCCATACCGACGTTTTGCGACGTTGTCATTGTAGAAGTTGAAACACTTCCCCTGATCACCCTAGAATTTGCCTGTTGGGTACCCACACGTTTTCTTCCATTAGAGAAACCCATTAACTCGGCTCAGAGAAGACTTCAGAAGCCATAACCATAGATTTGAAAACATCTCTGAAAGTGCATTAATTGGGATAGTTTAGTTAGAAACGTTTTTTTACCACTAGTGTTTCCAGAGTTTAACAACTTCTCTTATCCTTATCTTGACCATGCCGCTAGCGCAGAGAACAGCTAAACATAAGTCGGATTTACAATTTTTCCCATCAATTGCTTTTGTTAGCTTGTGACAAAAGAAACTCTGTGAAGCCGACATGCAATACTTTCGTTCTCTGAGCCCTGTTGTGGCCAGCAATAGCTGACTACGGCTGTTGAATCACGCGACACGATGACAATCGTGCTGGGAGAAAAGTGAATCTGCCGGTACCAAATGGTCCCAGCACGACCATCATCCTATTGTGTGATGCAACAGCCATCGTCCGTTAATACGGCTCGGGATTTGGCTTCGAGAACGACACTGCATAGAAGTTAAAGGCTAGGTTCGGTCAAATTTTTACACTACCGAAATTTGGGTTAAATAGATTGGGCTGGCCTAGCTGAACATCGTCTGAACGTTCCACGAACTCTGAGTCCTTAGTTCTGGAGAAAACAGCCTCTAAGTCAGGGATTACGGTTTTCACAGCATGATAATCATGGCTGGAATGACCGATAATTACACAGCACTTTTAAAGAATGCGTGGACAACCGCTAAAATATGGACGATGGCCACACTTTTCTGACTTTTCTGGATCATCGGCTCACGGAAGGGGTCTTAATATTTTGAAGAAGACCGGTTTTAACGCAGTTTTCGCATGTTCCTTCGGACTACCTGTAGCAAGAGCGCTGATTTAGCGGGAAATCTCAAAATCGAAATTCTGCCCGGACCCTGCCTTTAAAGGCATCGTGCGCGCTGAGAACCGAATTCCTGTTTTTGTGTTAAATCGTTCAAGTGGGCCTTGATAAGGCCACTCACGAAGTCTGTAGTCTTAAAATCGAACCAGAATGGAGTTATCTCCAGCTGAAAACGTCTTTCTGGGTTTGGGGGTTGGTCTTTGGGTCGATCATCTGTTACGTCCGTTCACCTAATGGGGAACGAAAGGAATTGATAAAAAACAGATTAAGTAAAAATGCGTGGAAGTTGATGAAATATATCATATGATTACGTCATGAATGCCTTTTATGCACATATCGGACAACCTTTTCTCCCTTGAAAATCAGCGGAAAGAAAGATGAACGGGATTTGATCGGGAGATCACGGGTCAGCACAGCGATTCGTAGCGGTCAACTCTTCCACTCTCGTGCGTCGATTGGTTGAATGGGGTCTGAAAACGAAGAAAAAAGGGGTCCGGAAAAGCAGTTTTCAGCAACTTTTTAGCGGTTTTTTGAATGTGGCTGTTGTGTAAGGTACTAAAGCTTCCTAAATATAGTGAAAACTCAGAAACAAGTTCCATCGCGAACGATGCCTTTAAGAGAAAGAAGTATAGAAAATTTTGTGGAAGCGGTAATTTTACATGGTATCATCCCCGAGTCTTTCTAAATTTTTCAAATCAGAACAACGGTTATGTTAATGAACTCCGAAATCGAAGTCGGACATACTGCGGTAGTCGGACATACTGACGAAAAACGGAAGAAATCGTTTGAAAAATTTTCGAACGAACAAGAAAAGAAAATTCGGTCGAAAAAAATTGAACGAACAAGAATCGAAAAAAAGTCGTTCGACGTAGGTCCGAACGAATGTAACTTTTTTAAATTTTTTTTCGAAAAATTTCGAGCGAACGAAATCCGAAAACCTTTCGAAATTTCGGAGGTCAAACGAACAAATTTCGAAATTAATCGGAATTTTAATTTTTTTTCAAAAATTCGTTCGAAATTTCGCGCTCAAACTAATCGAAATTTCGATTGTTGTAGAAACTCGTTCAAAATTTCGAATTTTTTCAAATTTCATTCGAAGTTCAGGATTTCTTTGAAGACTTCGAAATTTTGGATCTTTTAGCGAATGACTGTCTCACACGTGTTCGATTTCTACTCCAGTCGCGAGCATGTAAAGCCTTTCTCCCTCATTTCAAGCGATTCGAAGTGGTGCTTATCGTGCCTATCCTGTCGAAGTCCCCTAATCAGTGATATATTTTGCCATGACCGATGGCTCCACTGCTTGCTCCTCCCGGACTCATGTGAGCGAAAAAGGCTTTATATCCCCAGTCCCAGACATAACTATTTGAGCCGACGAGTTGTTCGCTCACGCCCACGACAACTCGTTCCAAAAATGACGAAACAGCGTAACCTAGGGTTCAAGGAGCGATTTGAAAATCGAAGGAATTTTGGAAAAAAAATCTAAAAATTTTATTTCGAACGAACGAAAATTGACGAAACTTTGTTCGACGAAATCTTGAACGAACAAAATTTCGAAAAAAAATCCCTTCGACAAAGTTTATAACGAACGGAAACGAAGGAAAGCAATTTGAAAAATCTTTCGAGAAATTTTCGAAATTTTTGCTCGTGTACAAATATACTCCCCGGGGTCATATGCTCCGAACTTCCCTCTGGGGAATTCCTGAGGAAAGCGCAGGAATGATACCACGCGCGCGACGAAACAGTCTGACTTCTTCCCATAGAACGTTATCAGCTGTGACAGTGACAACAATGCAATGTAGATCATTGTTCTGTATCGATCAGATTCCCCCGACTCCCTCAGCATCCATCCGCACTCTCTTGAACAATTTGAGAGGATTTACTCCTTTCTGATTTGTTGTGTTCGTTTTTCTTTTGTTGAATCATTCTGGTGTTGTAGTTTATTGTGATTCATTAATAATATTCATTTCACGTGGTTTCCTCACAGTTTAAGGTTGTTGAAGCATTTAAGCCTCCAATTTCGAAGTTCTGCATCTGGAAATTGTTTTTTTTTGGTTGAACTCCTTTTTTGTTGAAACGCTTTCAGACTTGCTTTGAGATTTTTTGCGAGATTTCAAGCGCGCTGCTTAGTTCTAAAATTATCAAAAACCAGCTGATGGCAGGAGTTTCTATCGGTAGTATTCACCTAATTTTTCTTTCTTGCACACTAAACGGAGTTATTATCACGGAAAAAGGTTTGATTTATTATTTGCGGGCTCGGTGGCCCTGACTCTGAGAGATTTTGCCGAGAAATGTCCGCAAAATGATTGCCTGCCGCGTAGTAGCCGCGAAATAGCCGTCAAAAAATGCTCGCCGGGAAACAACAGAGAAATAGTGCTTTTCAGGTAAGTATACGACGCATCCCAGAGGCATGATTTTGATTTCAGCACCTCCGCCGGATCGGTCACCCAAGTTTGAGGTACGGACCTCGCTCAGCCTCTGGAGACCCCGCCCAACTATCTGGCGGTTCCGGATGGCGGCTCGGCAAGCCGGCGACGGCTGCGTCTTGGTCACTTGTGGTTATTTCTCGTCATTTCTCGGTTACTTCCATTTCTTGTCCTTTTCGTGAAAAGCAGCGAAATAACCAACCACGAGCCAATGCGGAGTCTGATGGGCTATTTCGCGGCAATTTCTCAGCCAAAACTCTCAGATGAGTTGGGTTCTATTCATTCCGAAAAGGGGAAGTATTTTTTTCATTCTCATTGTTTTCGTTTTGCAAGTTTATTGGACTGTTGCGTATTCGTGGATTAACACCTGCTAAAATTATCCGCTCAGCGATTTGCGTACAAATCAACTTTCACCCAAAAAAGAAAAAACCCATCAGAGCCCCACCTCTGGCCACCAAGCTCTCCCGACCAATCGTGTTTTGTTGTGGAGTAAGGGCATGATATATTTATAGATATGAATATAGGATTTCGAAAAAACAGCTCATTTAGCTGCTTTCCTCCTTCCGAAAATGTTGAGAATAAAAAGTACGTTTGAAATCACGCTTTTCACTCTCGCCTTTTGGGAAGCCGGAAAATAGCCGAAAATACATAGTTTGTATTGAATCGAATACAAAATCAGAAATCGAATCAAAAATCAAACGATGTAGAAAATTTAATTAACCAAGAAAGTCAAAATTATGTCTTGGAAAAAGATATTCAAATTTAGGAGCCAAAAGCTCAAACGACATCGAACACAGCCTTACTTTCCGTTCCTACGTGCGTTTGAACCAAAAGCGCCCTATCACACGATCTCAACCACTGAAGAGCTCCAACTTTCTAAGTGAAGTAACCAAGGTAGGAAGGGCGACGCGCATGCTCGTATGCGAAGGTTGTCAAGAAGTCCCTAATTTGAGGTGCTTAACTAAAGCATAGCTTGAGGCAAGATTAAGGTCCACGGCAGAGCATCAGAATTGTTATGGTGGCGTGTAATCAACACTCTGAAGCCAGATTCTCTTAAAGAAAAACCAGAAATATGAACTTAGTCTAACCTGACGTTTTCTGGCTCCCACACATGCTGCGTAAAGTCAGTCCGAATGAGACTGTTCGCCCACGCGGTCTGCGTGCGTGCTGATTGGCGGTTGCAAAGGTATTTTTGGAACTGTGAAACGATTAGCACGAATATCAGACGAATAGTGAACAGTATCCCAGTCAGCTGTTCCTCAGTTGTGGGTAGGTTCGTTCGAAAAATGCCCTAGTGACGTCCGCTCGACACGCTCGTCGACCGCGTGGGCGGACAGTCGCATTCGGATAGACTTTAGCTGCGCCGCAGCTAAAGTCACAAAATTACACGGATCATGTAACGACTGAGAAAATTTCCAAAAAATTGATAAAATTGGACAAGAAATTATTGAGTTTGATCCCAGTTGTCCTTCGCACGCCAGGGCTGAGGTCAGAGGCAGCGAGACCGCGTTGCAATGCGTCGGGATTGCGTCGCAATGAGTCTCAACCGCGTGTGAATAGCGTACCGACAGTCTGATAGTGCGTATCGACCGCGTGGCAATGCGTACTGACTGCGTGGCAGTACGTATCGACCGCGTGGCAATGCGTATTAACCACGTTACGTTGCGTCCCAACCGCGTCGCAAGACGTACCGACCGTGTGGCAGTGCGTACCGACCGCGTGGCATTGCGTACTAATCACGTTGCATTGCGTCCCGACCGTGTCGCAAGACGTACCGACGGCGCAACAATACATACTAACCGCGCGGAATGACGTAACAACCGCGGGGCAGTGCGTACCGACCGCGTGGTAATGCGTACCAACCGCGCGGCAGTGCGTGCCGACCGCGTGACAATGCGTACAGACCGTGGGGCAAGACGTATCGATAGCGCGGCGATGCGTGCTAACCGCGTGGCATTGCGTACTGACCGCGTGGCGCTGCGTACCGACCGCGGTTGAATTGCGTTCCAGACGTCGCTCATCCCGCCGTCGGTACGCAACCTGTACGTGGTCAGTACGGAACATGTCCGCGGTTGGTCCACCCCATTGTCTGAGTACCTTATTTTTATCGGAAATCGACAAATGACTAGCAAATTCGGGTTTAGCACCCCGATTAAATCCCACAGAAATCTTTTCACCCAAATCTGAGACTTTCACAAACCACCGTATATCCAACGTAACGTACCGGCATCTATCAAAGATCGAGAAACGGACCACAGATTCGTGTTGTGCACTCCAAACAATCTTTGCAAAAACGTTTCGGGGCGAATCCGTTGTAGCGTTCGGTAAATCAGAAAAAGTCACATTTCGCTCTGAAAATTCACCCAGGTGGGAGGCTTCGAACCAAACCTGTCGACGTTTTTAGAAAATCGTCTAGTGGTCATCAGTTTCCTGTTCAGCAGTCCATATAATCCCCCAAAGAAAGTCCGAATTATTTGTTACAAACACCTAAAAATAGCCTGATTCCTGGTAAACGTCTTGACTCAAGTGAGAAAACCCTTCCGTAACTCTGCTCGGATATCCCTGAGCAGCTACAAATTCGGATCTGGTAACACTCCTAGAAGTACTTTTGATTGGAGAATACTTTCTCGCAAACAGCCAAATCGGTCAGTAGTACATCCCTAATCAGTTATTCAGCGTACGTGTGCTGAATGAGCAAAGAGGTAGTAAGAGCGAGTGGGAAAGATGGAGACGTACGGGCGCACACGCGCGCGATGCTCAGGAAATTCTTCTAAAGTCACATGCGACAGCTTTGTTACACGTGAACTTAAAGTAAGTTGCGTGAAGCCATCATGCAACTCGCGTTAAAGTCTCAGGTAACTTGTTCAGAAATTCCTGAGTGGACACGAGCCTCTCTTGTTCCGAAATACGGTGCGTCGTTTACACGTCTTTCGCAGAAAACAACCATACCGACGGAGTGTTTCGCGTCAATCACATAATGAAATGTTTGATGCGCATTCCATGACTGTCTAAATTCTGTCCCAAAAACACGAAGATGAAGGTGTAGTCGAGATATTGAAAGTTTTGAAGTTTTGGATTTGCTAAAGGCAGCGTTCAAGATGAGGTAATCTGTTGACCTTTCTGTTTTCTATGAAGAACTAAAGGTTGGATAATGACTCAAGCATACAGTGCGTGATCACGACGGTGCGCATATTATATATGCGCACCGTCGAAACGCTCCTGGCCTTCTCGTGAAGTTTCTTGAAAAGCTGCTACAACCATACGAATCAGCGAGCCTCAAAACCATACTAGCTATAGTGAAATTGGGAAACACACCGAATAAGGCGAAAATAGGGGTAACCCTGAAATTGACCGTCTCATAATTGTATGCGCACTTTGTGAAATTAAAGGAAGCCACAAATGTTTCCAGAGGGGTTTTGTAAATGAAGTGTTTAGTAGGTAGGACAAGGTGTTCTCACCTTACAGCTGAGATCCTCATAGGTTTTTCATCCTCCAAGTCCGAGCGAGCCGAATTGTTTGCAGTGAGTCACACAGTTAAGACCAACCAAAGAATCGATTAGCATTTCTGTCCTCCTTCGACTACGAACAGCTCTAATCTGACTTCTAGGGGAATAAGACGAAGTACGAAAGAATGAGCAACCCGATTGCGGTAGAAGTTCGTAGTACCGGAAAGGCATGTACGGCGGCTGGGGTAGGTACACGATACGTCGCGCGTACGCTCCATAGTTTCAATGGAAATCGTGACGCGTGTGTGCGGCGTCGCGCTCGCCGCCGCATTCATGCATGCCAACCCTGACCGACTTGTCCCATGTACACCTACCTACGCCCTTTCTCCAAGACGGCTTCATGGAGAAGCACAAGTCCGTCTTTGCACCACCGCCTAGTTTGTTTGGTTTTCCTGGTCTTGGTCTTTGATCCTGCTTTGATTCATTTTCGGACCGATGAATCTGTCCATTTCGTCCATATCGTGTCAATAACAATAACAATACACTCCGTTCAATGTCAAACTTTTCTAAGCTCCAAAAAGTCATCCTTTTTCGCGACCTCGAAAACTGTAGTGTTAGATTTCTTTGTATTATGTTGTAACATAAGTCTTGGAAGATTTTTTAATCTTTATTGCTTCACACATTCAATCCTAATTATAATCACCATAACTATCTACAACCTTACTCCATCTAATAGGCAAGTCGCTGATTCCCTTTTCCCAGAACCCAGGGGTGGTAGTAAACCAGGCGAGAGCGAGACGTAGGAGAGAGCTTAAGGTGCAGTTTTTGACACATTTTCGTGGAATTGTTAATTAGGGTGCCAGAAAAATTACACGAGAGCTCGACATTACGTCGACCTTATGAGGACATTTCGCAGCCATTTCCGGGGGGTCTTCTCGCTTACATGAGGGGCACAAGAGCGTCATCTCGTACTCTGTGCGAGAGGACGGAGAAACAGTGTGTCGTAGAGGAGGGAGACACGGCGAGGTCGCCATCTCCGAAAATCTACTCCCGAGTAGATTTTGTTCGCTCTCAGAGCCAGTGTCTGTTGATTGGAGCAAAGTTCACGCTCCAGCCGTGGACACTATACTTTGACCGAGTCGAATGATTCGAAAAATCATTCGATTGAAAAAGTCGACTTCGAATTATTCGAAAAGTCGAATATTCGAAAAAGGCTAATTCCCGAATTATTCGAAAAATCGAATATTCGAAAAGTTCAAAATCTCGAATTATTCTGAAAGTCGAATATTCGAAACGTCAAATTTCCGAATTAGTCGAAAAGTCGAATATTCGAAAAGTTCAAAATCCCGAGTTATTCGAAAAGTCGAATATTCTGAAAAGTTTAAAAGCCCAAATTATTGGAAAAGTCGAATATTCGAAAATTTACGGAAACATCTCGAATGAATTCGATAGTCGACTTTTTCGGATAAATTGATTCTCCAAAACATTCCATTGACCCAGGAGCAGGTTGCGCGCCAAGGATGCACACTGACGCAAATCTTAGATGTGTTAGATGTGTTTCGAAATCAAGGTGGAGCGAAACTATCAATGATGACTCACTCATGTGTCACGCGACTCGAAAGGAGTCCTCATCATAAGGGTGTTCAGAGCTCATTCGCGGCGTGACGCGACGCTGTAATTAAGGCTTCGGCATAGTGACAAAGGTGCGAGCGAGAAAATGGGGACGTGGCCTTAGAAACTCCGCGGCTTAGTCGCCGGCGACCCCGCAAAGTTTGATTTTGATTAGAGCTGCAGTTTAGAGACTTTCATTCCATCATTTTGGTGCTGCCGAGATATCGTACGTTTTTGCCGTGGCAGTGTGGAGGAAAGAGGTAATCTATCGGGATAGACGACCCACTAGAGAGAGAAATTTCATGAGAAATGTTTATCCCACGGAAGCCGTCGAATGAATTAGACTTTTTCAAACACACTGAACTGTTCGATGTTACCATCCGAGCGGTAGGTCATGCCCGAACAATCGCTAATTTCATTGTGTCCTTCAGTGGGTCGCCTATTCCGAAAGAGCACCAGGAAGGAAGACCACCTCCGTGCAAACCGACGTCAACTCCTCTTTCAAGAGGGTTTTTGTCATGGGAGAGGTACTGGCTGGTCGCAGCTCTCCTAAAGATTCTGCTACAAAGGGTCGGCGTCGAGAGGAATCCAAGGCCCGCTCAGAAGTACCCATGTGCCACTTGCAGCAAGGATGTCACCTGGAATGGAAAAAAGTGTCCAATGCTTTAGATGTCAGAGGTGAGTGCACCTCTCCTGTTCGTGCCTCAGTTCTGTGAGGCATCACGATCCTTCATTCCGTTGTGTTCAGTGTTCTGCCCCAGCAACTCTAATTCCTCATTCTCCAACCGCCCCCTCTCTATTGTACATATTAACCTCAACAGCCTTCGAGCCAGGCTATCTGAACTCTTTCTTTTCGCACGCACTCATCATCCTGGTGTTATGATGGCTCAGGAAGTCAAGCTGTCTCCTTCCGCTACCGCTCGACATCCTACCATTCCTGGCTATACTGCTTATCATGCTCCAGGGTCATCTCTCGCCGGAGGAGTTTCTACTTTTGTATTATTAAATCTAGCCTCATCTCATACCAAACACCCCCAAGGACGGTGCTCTTCAATACCTACCTATCCATCTCCCACTTGAAACACCTATATCTCTTTAATATCTCTATCCCTCCTACCACGTCCTGTCCCCAATCTTACGACCCTACTCCTTGACTCAAACAGTTGTAATGACTGCTCCCTTTCACCCTCTGCTGTCTTCGAAGGCGATCCTCTAGTCCAGACATATCTCTTGTATCTTCTAATCTCTCTAGCGCCTGCTCTTGGTCGACCGCTACAACTCTGTCCAGTGATGATATCCCCGTCTTTGTCCATGTCGATCTCTCTAATTCTCTAGCTCCTTATTCAGGTATCAGTCGAATATCTTATCTTAATATTTCCTTGCAGAATGGCGCTTGTTCAGGGAGGTAGCACTTCCCCTTGTGGTTCACTCCGCATGGAACAGAAACGTGCACCAGAAAGAACGTCACTTGACCGACGCGATTCGCAAGGCCATGAAAGCAGCCATTCCAGAAGGCCGAGTCAAGACCTTTTTTTGCCAATTTCACCAGGGAAATCTTGAAGCTAAGGACAGGGGATGCAAAGAGAGTCGCAGATCACCTGATCCGACAATCGCTGAGCTGATAGCGAGCTTCAGCGAGATCTGGACAAGCACAGGAAGGAGTGTTGGGAGAAATTCACGGAGAAGATGAATTTCAAGAGTGACGGAGCATCAACTTGAAAGTTCTAAAGAAAATCTCAGGCAAGAGCACTCCACCAACTATTCTACGATCGAGTTCGAGATTGGAGCCTTCAAATCGGGAAAGGAGGCTGCAACTGCTCTCAGAAAGAATTTTTTCATAACTCAGGCTAAGAGAGGGAAACAGAATCGAGTGACCGTAAGATAGCTCTGTAAGTTACCACTTATGAATGAAGCAGAAGCTGTGACCCCCGCGCAAATTGAGAAGGTGGTCAAAGAGATGCACAACTCGAAGGCTGTAGGGCCGGATGGTATTATTCCAGCGGTCTTGAAGAAACTGCCGAGTGAGATTATGCCAATCCTGTATACTTAATAAATAATATACTATACTCAATGTTATGTTACATAGATAATATACTATGCTATACTTATACGTATATACTTGATAATTCGTAATTTTTTCTTATATAGCCAACCGTCTCGTAAATATATAAGGTGCGTCCGAATGAGAATGGCTGCCCATGCGGCCGGCGTGCTTGGCAGGCGGTCGTCGCGTTCGCCGCTCTCGGACGAGCATGCGAAAAAGTCCCCCACCGCCATCGACTACGAACGGCGCCGGCACCAGCTGGCAGCAAGCCCTGCTCCGATCAATCAGCTCTGTAGACGGGGGGAGAGGAGACGGCCGTCGTTGAAATTCAACACTCGTCCGAGGGCGGCACATGCGATGGCCGCTCGTTAAGCACGCCGGCCGCGTGGGCCGCCATTCTCATTCGGACACACTAGAATAATTTGCTTCTCTATTCGACAGTTTAGTTCAGTCCCAAAAGAAGGATAGAATATGCTAGCTGAAGTAATTTAGCTTTTTTCTGGAAAGTAGTGGAACGACAAAATATTTTTCTGACTTAATCAAACAGTCGAATAAAAAAAATTCGGAAAAATCATTCGACAGTCGATTGAAAAAGTCGACTTTTATTCGAAAAGTCGATTATTCGAAAAGTTCAAAATCCCGAATTATTCAAAAGTCGAATATCTGAAAAGCTCAAAATCCTGAATAATCTGAAAAGTCGAATATTCGAAAAGTTCAAATTGATTTATTCGAAAAGTCGAATATTCGAAAAGTTCAAAATCCCTGAATTATTCGAAAAGTCGAATATCTGAAAACTTTAAAATCCCGAATTAATCGAAAAGTCGAATATTCGAAAACTCTAAAATTCCGAATTATTCGAAAAGTCGAATATTCGAAAAAAATCTGGGAATGTAAAAGTATAGTGGACACCCGTTTTCCTCGGGATCAATATCTCTTGTCTTTGGCATTATTTCCTTCATCAAATTCTCCTTCGTTGGAGTATTTGATTCCTCATTTCATTGATTGTTCTTTCTTGTTTAGGCCTTCATGAGTAAACTCTTAATCATTCGATATTTTCTACTTTTTGTGCCGTTTTGTTCCCTAACACGCAATGACACCCTCTTTTTCAGGACTCGGTATTGTCAATATAGCGAACATCGTCATGCACCAGGCGTTCCCTTCACAGTGGAAAGGTTAGCCTTATACTAGTTGCTCTCCCCATTTGCGTGTTTTCTTTTTTATCGTGTCTTGTTTTTTTTTGAGCTATTGTTGTGGTACTTTGGTTGACTAGAGCAGAACAGAAGTTCGTGAACCGTTATTGTTGATACTATACTTGGGAAAAACTGTTGAAAACCCCAATTTTTCGAATAAACTCGAAAATCCTTTTTTGCGAATTCCAAATTTTCGACTATATTCGAAAACCAATTTGAAAACATTTTTTTTCAAATAATCTTTTCGAATTTTCGAAAAAATTAATATTTTTCGGACAAATTTTCTCTAATTTTCGAATGATGAATGTCACATCACGTGACTTTGGTGAATTTCGCGCTCGCTCGAAAGCTTCAAGAGCACAGTTTCAAAGAATTCAAAATGGATTAGTGGTCGAAGAATCCATGAAAAAAGCCCGAGTTGGCTGCTTAGGCGCTATTCGTACTCCTCAACGCCAGCGCGTGATGCGCGGGCGTGGCGCTGAAGCATGAATACTTTCTGCGCGCACCACGCTGTTTGTGGAGACCGAATGCTCCGGCGGCGACGCTATGTCGGAGCCAAATAAAGTGGGCCTCAACTTAACCAAACAAGCGAATTTTGTACACGCGTTCGCCATCATGGCAGCGCAGTGTAATACTGGAATAAATTATCATAAAACTGAATGAAATTGATGATGGACTCTTAATGATGAAAAAGTCGTTAAGGGCCGTCGCCGCCAAGGCGGAACGGGCGCCACGTGCCGGCTTGACGTCAGGATACTCATACTCCAACGCCACGCCCGCCCGTCACGGGCTGACATTGAGGAGTATGAATAGCACCTAAAAGATAAAGATTCATGTTTCGCTAAACAGCGTACTGGTCATGTGAGAGGAGCATGGTTACAGGTCTGCGAAGCCACGACGATGAATGGGGGATCAGCAGCAGCATGTCTTTGAAGAACACCTCTGTTAATGTTGAATGTTAACTTTGAGTAAAAATAAATCAGTCTCAATCTTAAATTCCCTCTGTCCCTTCCATTGTAGCTGTCGCTTGAGTATAGTCAGGCTATCAGAGCAATAATTCTAACGAATTTTCGACAGCTGAGGTAGGTATCATTAAATAAGGGGCAGCGCGGCGGCCAGCCTGAGGTAAGTAGTGGTTAAGGAACACAAATTCTGATTTTGCGGGTGCGAGGATTTCTCGCAAGTGTGAGACTCTTAAGCAGTGTTGGCGGCAACCTTTTTGCGGGTCTGTGCTTTATGCTAAAGACTTAAGGTCCATGCATAGTCGGGCGACAAAAGCCGCGCCGCCACAGTGATTGGTAGAGGACAACTACACAGCCTCGCGCCTGTCATCCAATACCCAACATTTTGGCGTCATTTTTGCCGCCCGACTATGCGTAACCTTATAGAGAATGTGCACTGCATAATAGAGTGAGGACTTTTTAAAAAGAGAGCGAACGAACGAATTTCGAACAAATTCGTTCATTTTTTATTTCGAACGAACGAATTTCGAATAAGTTCGTTCATTTTTTATTCCGAACGAACGAATTTCGAATAAATTCGTTCATTTTTTATTCCGAACGAATGAATTTCGAATAAATTCGTTCATTTTTTATTCCGAACGAACGAATTTCGAATAAATTCGTTCATTTTTTATTTCGAACGAACGAATTTCGGATAAATTCGTTCATTTTTTATTTCGAACGAACGAATTTCGAATAAATTCGTTCATTTTTCATTCCGAACGAACGAATTTCGAATAAATTCGTTCATTTTTCATTCTGAACGAACGAATTTTGAATAAATTCGTTCATTTTTTATTCCGAACGAACGAATTTCGATTAAATTCGTTCATTTTTTATTTCGAACGAACGAATATTCGAAATTCGAAAGACGAATAATTTAAGCATCCATAGCATTATCGCGCAACTGCGAAGTGAGCGGCACTAACAAGTTGAATTCTTCTTCTAGAGCTTTATTTCCGCTTACAATTGGAATTAATAAGGCACGACTCATCTCTAGACCTGTACGGGCTACAACGCAAAGAATGCTACAAAATCAACTTTTCCTCTGTAGCTTAGCCTAAGGAGCTTATTCGAGGACCTTACCAACTTTGCCTGCCCCATAAGCCAGCGAGATTGGTGGAGCCGAGCTCCATAGTTATCTCCAAAGGGTGCTTTCGCCTCTATGGTTTAAAGGCAGTGTTCACGATAATCTTTAATTTTGAGATTATTCGCTATATCGATTAACTGGCCCCCGGGTAAATCTAAAATGACGTAGAAATTGAGAAAAACGCAACATAGGTGCGCAAAATCCTTAAAGGCAGTGTTCGCGATGAATATCGCACTCGGATTTCACCTAAAAATGGTATGGTTTGGTCGTGAGGTAACTAATAGTGAAGAAACAGGGAAGAAAAATGTCCAGAATAAGTCAAAACAGCGGTTTCTTAATTCAGAGCGTGGACGAGAATCATGGGCCCTGCTGATTTCGGCAAGCGCGCGCTAATTGCGAAATCTGGGCGAATCGATAATGCTAACTGCGGCAGAGTTGCTTGGCAATTTGCCATCGAAACGTGTGCGGCGCCACTAGCTCGTCCGATTGGGGGCGGACCGGGATGGGTAGGCGCACCGGGAGAGCTTTCAAGGCCGTTTGTATTTATTTCTGGCCAGTTTTCGTTGCTTTCTTCGACCCTATCCTCTCCAGCATCTGCCAACTTAGTGTGTCACACCGAGACCTCGAGAACGAGATTTATCGTGAACACTGCCTTTAAGTATCACCCCGCCTCTTAAGTATGACAGGAATTGTTTGTTGTGACAATGAAATCTTTTGTGGACGCGTCCTTTGCAATTCTTTACTCTATATTGCTCCGTTCCTTCCTTAGAGCCCTAACTGATTCTGCTTTGCATGAAATATTCTTCTATTTTCGACTGACACAGTTTTCCAACGGTGACAACCACCATTGACATGTTTATCCGACCGGACAACTGGCCCATGTTAAAGAATAATGTCACTGAAATACGACGTTTTAATGCGTTTCTCGCCATTTCTTCGTAATTTTGGTAACACTTGGAGGCCAGCGCATTGTTTTATGTGAAAAACTCGCGGATGAGAATCATCGTGAACACTGCCTTTAAATGAGAGGCGCAGAGTTCTGATGGAGCCAACAACGGGGCTCGGCTCCACCGACCTGGCTGGCTTACTCTGAGAGAATCTTTTGCGCTAGTACCGTGATGCTTCCGTGATTCGCGCTCGTTCCGCGATAGTTACCCAATCGACTCATCCGTTGACATTCTCGTTCTCATGCCGTGATAATACCGCGATCGTTGAGAGGTTTACCGCGCTAATACCGTGGTGCACTCGCGATCCGCGATGGTACCGTGATCGTCTCCCCCCGCTCCCGCGTTCTCATGTTGCGCAGATTTGTAAAGCAGCGCGAAATGCGGCGAGGGCAATACCTTATAGCTTCGTGTTGATCTGATAGGCAACACTCGCTCGGGTGAAACATCGAGAGGGCCTGGATGCGGTACCATCAGAAGGCTGGAAGAATCTCGCGATCGTCCCGCGATAGTTCCAAGCTCGGTTCTTCGCTGATCCGCGATGTAACGCCCCGAATACGTCAATGTATAGACGAGATTTGCCTTCAGGTTGAAACTGGTAGAATCTCGAAATCGTTCCGTGATAGGCCCAGGCTCGACTCCTCGCGGTTTTGCTATAGAGCATAGTGGGAGCATCGATGAACGAACGCGGTACACTCTCGGTTTGAGACTGGCAGAATTTCGCGATCGTTGCGCGATAGCCCCATGCTAGAATCCTCTCGGCCCCTATCAGAAACCGGAGATCCTATCGGTGAACGATCGCGGGGGATTCTCTCAGAGTATGGAACGAGCAAAATTAGGAATCCGATATATCATTCGACGCAGAATTTTACGTAGATTTCAAAAACAACCCTCACCAGGTTAAAGAGTTATAGGCGAAAAACCGGTGTTTCGCAAAATGAATTAGGCTGAAGGATCGAGAATATTTTTCCAAACTGGAAGCACAAGTTGACGCAGAATTCTATCTCCAAGCACAAAAAAGGTATGGACGAAAAACCGGCAGTGACACCCATCCAATCTTGAAAATGACTTGCATGAGTGTTGGGTGACTTTCATTCTTTTTCAGGGCGCGTACTGGGGGGAGATCGGAGTACGGGGCGGAGTTTATTGCTCCGTCGGCCAATCGACAGACCCCTCTCAAAAGTCGCTCCAAAACGAGTCATAGCAAATGAAATGTGCTGAGTTCAATGAAATGATTCTTGAAGCGTGAAAATTCCAAATTCATTCCGAAATTGAAGAGAGAAATCTTCAAAAAAATTAAATTTCGAAAAAAATCTTATCCAAAAGAGATCCAAACAAATTCATTGCGCTGAGTTTGATTGAATGTAAAGTAACAAAAATGTAAAGTCCCATGTAACATAAAACGATTTTACACTGGCGAACGCTACGAAATTAACTTTTAGAAATTCAAAAGCGTTCTTATGAGGATGGAATGTGTAACCAAACCGACTGAAAAGTAAAGGAAGTATGCGTAAATATACCCAATGGGAAAGGATTGCTCATCATCAATCATGTACCCTCTATAAAACGTCGTAATTCACTTCATTCGAGGCGCGAGCGGCGCGCGCGACGCCTCTGCCTCCGTCTGCCCCCGCTCTCTCACTGTCTCTAACCTCCGCTCCGCACCAGCATGCGTAGGAACCATGTGAATTTCGCCGTTTTACAGCCGGTATCCGTATCACCTTAACTTTTCGAATAACATACCTATGGACTTCTATGTGCAACCAAACTTATTGTACCATTTTATCCATTTTTTCGTGAATTCATGAAATTTCTTGAAATTAATTCTAATAACTAGAAACTGATAAAACTGATAATTCATGAAATGGATTTTTTGAAATGTAATAATGTAATAATTCGCATGTAATAATGAAATAATCTGCATGTAATAATGTAATAATTTGCATGTAAAAATGTTACAAATTCCATGTAATAAATACTTAAACTTCTGCAATTTAACTTTCACCCAGGTAGAGCCCTAGAATACCTGATTGACATTAAAGTGCGTTGAAACAGAACCTCGCTTGAGTTTTAAAACCATTACAGATAGATTAAGCTTGAAAAACTACCCCAGCTTCATACCTCCTATGAAATTCTAGCCCATATTGGTAGAATTGGCAGTGAGCCAAGAAGAGAGGGCGTCACGATTCAATTTTGGTCGATAATGCGGATAGCACAGCCACGTGACCCCGTTTGGGTCACTGGCATGGAAGGAGAGGGGATACGATACCATCTCGGGTGTCAATAATACAAACTACAGTATCCTACAGTATTACTGACAGCCGGCTTGCTGACAGCCGCTAGCAGGTGTACTCAAAGTCTCCCGTCCGTCTCTCTACCCCTTAGGACGTGGGTGATTGGTCAACGGAGGGATAAACCCCACCCCCACGTATTCCCATCTCCTCCTGTGCCTCGGGGCGTTTCAACGGTTGTCACCGGTTTTCCCAATGATGGAGGTTCCCCCATCACCTGCCCAGAGGTGAGGGTTGGTGGAGTACATGGCTCCACCCAACGAAGCTATGGTTGGTGTTATCATTGCCCAGCGGCATGGAAAAATGGGAGTGGCCAAGTTTGATTGCCATGTGGCTCCCCCTGCTAGAACCGCCCTAGTAGCCTTATCAGACGGTGTGGGGAAAAATTTAGCTCTTGCGTTCGGAAAAATGGAACAATGGGGTAGTGAAGAGAATGAATTCAGTCTTGAAAGGTATGTCGATTCCTTCATACATTAGAGCTGATTTTCATATTTTTTGTTAAACCAGCTCGGGTATTCAAATTGGAATAACGTTCGAATATTCACCTCTGCGAATAATCGAATTCGAATAATATTCGAATATTCATCTTTCCCGAATAGTCGAATTCGAATAATATTCGAATATTCACCTTTCCCGAATAGTCGAATTCGAATATTATTCGAATATTCACCTTTCCCGAATAGTCGAATTCGAATAATATTCGAATATTCACCTTTCCCGAATAGTCGAATTCGAATAATGTTCGAATTTTCACCTTTTGCGATTAGTAGAATTTGAATAATGTTCGAATTTTCACCTTTTGCGAATAGTCGAATTCGAATAATGTCCGAATTTTAACCTTTTGCGAATATTCGAATTCGAATAATGTTCGAATATTCACACTTTTCAAATATTCGAATGTTCGAATAAAAATTCGTTCGAAAAATTCGAATATTTATTTGAACTCGAATATTCGGTCCTCACTCTACTGCATAAGTGGCCCCGCAGAGAAGCAGCTATTATCGATCAGACGAACTGTTCCGCGTTTGCTCTACCGGTGAAGTTTTGTGATTATTCGGTGTAATCGAAATGTTGAACGCCGGTATATGGGCTGTTTCTATACACCGAGGAAGGAGTTGTCTTGCCTTCTGCTGCTCTAATTCCACTCGGGACCACTCCGCTTGAATTGAGTAGCGTCACGTGTCAAACGGCATAAACCGGACAACTCTTCCCTCTCTGTGCGTGTAGAAAGCCCCTATCCCTTGAACGCCTGAAAAGGGACTGCTTCTCCAAGGTTTTTATAAAGCGCAAACATTAGTGGTGGCCATAAGCATATGACGACTGGCCTCCTTATAAAAAACTATCTAAAGAAGAAGATTAATAATAAATCCGATATTAATAAAATGATTATTTTGACATGAGTGGTAATAGTAAGAACAATATCGACAATGCTAGCAAAAATAAGAATAATATCGACTATTATTAATATTATTATTACTGTTATTATTATTATTATTGTCATTATTATTATTATTATTATTATTATTATTATTATTATTATTATTATTATTATTATTATTATTATTATTATTATTATTATTATTAATATTATTATTATTATTATTATTATTATTATTATTATTATTATTATTATTATTATTATTATTATTATTATTATTATTATTATTATTATTATTATTATTATTATTATTATTATTATTATTATTATTATTATTATTATTATTATTATTATTATTATTATTATTATTATTATTATTATTATTATTATTATTATTATTATTATTATTATTATTATTATTATTATTACTATTATTATTATTAGTATTATTAGTAATATTAGTCACTGTCCATGTACGACTTACAATTAATCTCGGCATTGACGAAGTTGATATGGCAGTAGTTTTCTGCAGCTTAGAACCGAGTATGGTACAGATTTATTCAACTGACGTTACGGCGTTTTCGCCTTCTTCGGAGCCTTAAACTGAGCCGACGAGCTGAACAGGTCACCCTCAGACGGGACAAACGCAGGGGAACATCAGCCGAATAAATCTGTACCATACTCGGCTCTAAGCTGCAGAAAACTACTGCCATATCAAGTAATATTAGTATTAGTATTATTATTGATATTATTATAGGAGTAGCATTAACAATAAAATGTTAGTAGTAATGGTAAAATTAGTAGTGGTGTTGATAATGCTATGCCTGGAAGTTTTTTTCGGAACAACGTCACTGCTCCATGGCGATTAAAAACAATTCATTTAATGCTACTCATCATTGCAAGCGAGCACTCAATAATTCCTGGCACCCCGCTACGCTCTAATAATTTTCAAGTTCACCTTCGATTCCTGAAATAAGATAAAATGCAATCAATTTGTGTACTCGACGGCAATTCTGCTGGTCACAGTAGACGTAGCTCGCGAAACCTGTGCACACAGTCGATTTCTTCCACTCGGCAATGCAACTGGCCTTATGATCGCCTACATAGATGGCATTTCACATAGCACAAAAGGTAGAGGACGAGATAGCGTAGTGGCATTGCTCCCCGTTCTGAGAGAAGCGGGGAGTGGATCGATCTCGTGCATTAGCTAGGTTCTGATTGGGGAGCGAAACTCAGTTTACCGTCTTCTGTCCATCATGTCACCCTCTGAAAACTGAAGTTGCACTCAATAGAGTGAGGACCGAATATTCGAGTTCGAATAAATATTCAAATTTTTCGAACGGATTTTTATTCGAACATATTCGAATATTTGAAAAGTGTGAATATTCAAACATTATTCGAATTCGACTATTCGGAAAAGGTGAATATTCGAATATTATTCGAATTCGACTATTCGGAAAAGGTGAATATCCGAATATTATTCGAATTCGACTATTCGGAAAAGGTGAATATTCGAACATTATTTAAATTCGATTATTCGCAGAGGTGAATATTCGAACGTTATTCGAATTTGAATACCCGAGCTGATTTAACAAAAAATATAAAAATCAGCTCTAATGTATGAAGGAATCGACATACCTTTCAAGACTGAATTAATTTTCTTCGCTACTCCATTGTTCCAATTTTCCGAAAGCAGAGGCTAAATTTTTCCCCCACACCGTCTGATGGGGCTACTAGGGCGGTTCTAACAGAGGGAGTCACATGGCAATCGCGCTTGGCCACGCACATTTTTTCATGCCGCTGCGCAATGATAACACCAATCATAGCTTCGTTGGGTAGAGCCATGTACTCCACCTACTTTCACCTCTGAGCAGGAGAAGGGGGAACATCATTGGGAAAACCGGTGACAACCGGTGAAACGCCCCGAAAAAGAATGAAAGTGATCCAACACTCATGCAAATCATTTTCAAGATTGGGTGGGTGTCGCTGCCGCTTTTTCGTCCATAACTTTTTTTGCGCTCGGAGATAGAATTCTGCGTCAACTTGTGCCTCCAGTTTGGAAAAAAATATTTTCTCGATTCTTCAGCCTAATTCATTTTACGAAACACCGGTTTTCCGCCTATATCTTTTTAACCTGGTGAAGGTAGTTTTTGAAATCTACGTAAAATTCTGCGTCGAATGACATATCGGGTTCCTAACTTTGCTCGCTCCATAAGCCAGCCGGGTCGGTCGAGCCGAGCCCCGTTGTTGGCTCCAGCAGAACTCTGCGCCTCTTCTTTAAACCATAGAGGCGAGAGCACCTTATGGAGATAACTATGGAGCTCGGCTCCACCGATCTGGCTGGCTTATGGGGCAAGCAAAGTTAGATAGGCACCTCGAATAAGCTCCTTAGGCTAAGTTAGAGCGGAAAAGTTGATTTTGTATCGTCCATCACTGGATGAGGGATCGCCGCGACGCTGCTTCGAGGGAAAAATTGCGCGATCAATAGCCACTCTCCCTTCGTTTTCCCGCGCGCAATTTTTCCCGCCAAGCAGCGTCGCGGAGATCCCTCATCCAGTGATGGACGATAGCATTCTTTGCGTTGTAGCCCATACAGGTTTAGAAATGAGTCGTGCCTCAATAATTTCAATTGTAGGTGGAAATAAAGCTCTAGAAGAAGAATTCAACTTGTTCAACTCACTTCGTAGTTGCGCGATATTGCTATGGATGCTTTGATTATTCGTCATTCAAATATCCGAATTTCGAATATTCGTTCGTTCGAAATAAAAAATGAACGAACTTATTCGAAATCCGTTCGTTCGGAATGAAAAATGAACGATTTTATTCGATATTCGTTCGTTCGAAATAAAAAATGAACGAATTTATTCGATATTCGTTCGTTCGAAATAAAAAATGAACGAATTTATTCGAAATTTGTTCGTTCGGAATGAAAAATGAACGAATTTATTCGATATTCGTTCGTTCGAAATAAAAAATGAACGAATTTATTCGAAATTCGTTCGTTCAGAATGAAAAATGAACGAAAATATTTGAAATTCGTTCGTTCGAAATAAATAATGAACGAATTTATTCGAAATTCGTTCGTTCGAAATAAAAAATGAACGAATTTATTCGATATTTGTTCGTTCGGAATGAAAAATGAACGAATTTATTCGATATTCGTTCGTTCGAAATTAAAAATGATCGAATGTATTCGAAATTCGTTCGTTCGAAATAGAAAATGAACGAATTTATTCGAAATTTGTTCGTTCGGAATGAAAAATGAACGAATTTATTCGATATTCGTTCGTTCGAAATAAAAAATGAACAAATTTATTCGAAATTCATTCGTTCGAAATAAAAAATGAACGAATTTATTCGAAATTCGTTCGTTCGGTCTCTTTTCAAAAAGTCCTCACTCTAGCACTCAACTGCATTTTCGATATTCATGTTAATTGGCGATTTCAAGAGGTTTACTACCACCCAGGAGTCTGTGCATCGAAGAAGTCTGCGACGTCCAGAAAGGCATCATCAAGTTTGGAATATTTTTCTCCTCCGCTCCAACAGGAAGGACTTTCTGGAGGATGTGGTGACTGGAGATGAGAGTTGGATACTGTACGACGCGGGCGCACGCACAGCCTTCTGGCTTCCTCGAGGAGAACAGCCGCCAACTCAGTCAAAACCGGACCTTCATTCCAAGAAGGTTTTGCTTTGCTGCTTCTGGGATTCCCGCGGTATGCTTTTCTATGAGCTACTATCGGAAGGACAGACAGTTACCGCAACAGTCTACAGTGAGCAACTTCTGAAGTCGAAGGAAGCAATAGGAGAAAAGCGGCTAAGAAAGACTTCGGTACACCTGCTGCATGATAACGCTCGACCGCACATCTCATGTCACGCGGGACAAACTAACGGAGCTCGGCTTGAATACGGTTCCTCACCCACCCTATTCCCCTAATCTAGCTCCCTCTGATATCATTTGCTCCACCCTCTCGAATCGTTCCTAGCCAAGAAAAAATATTCTAAACTTGGTGGTGTATTTCTGGCAGTCGCTGACTTCTTCGATGCACATACTCCTGGGTTCTGGGAAAAGGGAATCAACGACTTGCCTGTTAGATGGAGCAAGGTTGTAGATAGCTATGGTGATTATATTGTGGATTGAATGTGTGAAGCAATGAAGATAAAAAATTTTTAAAAATCTTCCAAGACTTATGTTACAACCTAATAATATTAAACACAGGAGTCGGACATGATTCTCGACAGTGACATAAGTGTGTGAACACTTGAAAAAATTTGTAATGCCCGGATTTCTTCAGAAAAATTGTTTCAATCACGAGATGCAAATGCAAAGACCGAATAAAACTGTACAACATACAATTTTCCGTGCCGTTCCCTTTCCATTCAAAAAGGGCAGTGGCAGACTAGGGCTTTCCACTTAGTCAGTCACAGTCAATTGGAGCGCTCCGCTGCCTGCTTTTCAAGATTTCTACACGATCCTGACCCTTGGGCAACGCTTGCTAGTCCGTGTCATCCTCGTGGTCGAATGAACTTTGAAATTCAAGGAATGATCGTAGGTAGAGATATGGAATTCATCTCCAGTCTTATGTCATACCTTCCACTGAGCGTGCCGAGAAGAACTGTTCCAAGTTCTATTCAAAGCATTGATAACATACATGGGAACTTGAGGAAGAGAGTCTTCCGCCAGGAGGAGCGCCACCAGGTCCCACGGCCAAAATCACTTGCATGAAAATGGAAACATGGTGCACTTCCTGGGCTGCTTCGATTGGAACGCTCTGCGATTCCACAAAGTATTTCATTACGCATTTGTCGAACAAAAAAAAAACAATATTTTCCTACATCTGTGGCTTAGGACAATACTGAAGAGTTCTCAGAAAAGAACTTTTTTTTTGGTCGGAGGAACATCGTTGAAAAAGCGGCATTGCCAGGGCGGCATACCGTAGTAGCGGAACCTGTCGGTGTTATTTCTGCGAGTAGTATAGTGGGCCTCACGCAGTACCAGCGAGTATATGTATTTCGGCAACTCGAAGAAATTTTTTCGAATAATTCAGTTTTGGATTGATTCGATTTTTCAGATTTTTGAATATTACGTTTTTCTGTGTCAATGCAATCTTGCGAAAATGTCCTGCAGTGAGAAGTGTCTGCGACTAGTGCCGAGTTTTTGAACTTTATTAGTTATAAGATGGAGGTGTTGACTACGGTGGGATAGGGGTCCTTTACACACCGAGGGAGGAGTTGCGGCTCTAATTTTTCTCGGGACCACTTTGCTTGAATTGAGTAGTCAAACTGATTTGGCTTGACTCAATCGGTTGGCTTTCGCCTGACGCGGTCATTCCGCATCTTCACCGATGTGTGCCGTCCTAGTAGTCAGCCGTGTCCATTTTTCACGGTCTTCAGCCACAATTTGAACACATTTCATCCAGCTCTCACTAATCCATTTCCTGCGAAACGAAACATCGCGCCTGAACTGTCTTTCGATGCCAAGTGACTTCAAATCCTCTTTAACCACATCCGTCCAGAACTTTCGCCTACGCCCATGTGGCCGTTTCCAGACAGGATTTGGAAGCATTATTAAAGCGTGTTGTACGAGACGATCCGGCGTTCTTCTTAGAATAAGCCCGAGCAGTCGAAGTCGACTTTCCATTGCTGCTTGAGATGGCGTTGAAAGATGCTGGCACCTCTCTCGTGTCAAGCGCTGATGTACTGCGTCGATTTCCTTGTAAAGATTTTCGTGATGGCATACACGCGACCAGAAATATCCAAGCAAACGCCTAAAAAGCTGCCTCTCCGTGCAATCCAACCTTTCCATCTGCGTCTTCCGTGCTGCCCACGTCTCCGATCCGTACATCATGATAGGGCGAATAGCGGATAGGTAGACGCGCAACTTGACTTCCTTCGCGATGGGGGTAGACCGAAAACACTTGGTTAGAGAATTAAATGCAGACGTAGCTTTCGCACATCGTTGTCGAATATCCGCTGCATGCCTACAATCGTTCTTCAGCAAACAGCCCAAATAACAGAAATCGTCCACCAGTTCGATACGTTGTTCGTCCACACAAACTCCCGTTGAAGGCCTCTAAGAGACCCACATCTACTTGGATTTGTCGGGACGAAGACGAAGTCCATAGGCTGCGGTATACTTCGAAACGAGGTTCACAATCCTTAGCAGTTTTGCGTTCTTTTCAGCGAATAACACAATGTCATCGGCGTACTCCAGGTCGACAAGGGAGCGTCCTGATCAGGGATGAGCGGAAATTTTTTCCTGAATTGCGGAAGTCGGAGATCGGAAATCGGAAGGACTCTCTAAAATTCGGAAATCGGAATTCGGAAATCGGAACGGCAAAAACCATCGAAAATCGGAATTCGGAAATCGGAAATAGTCAGCGAAATTCTTAACCCTCCCCTGGTGATTGTTCCTGCCAAAACACTTGGGCTTATCCTACTTTATTGATAAGGTGTATGCCCACGCGTACTTGTAGGCTTGTATCGTGACGCTCAGAATCATTGCAGAATCAGTTAGGTCCCACACACTTTTCCAGGCGCCTGCAGCACTTCAAGTCGGTTCAACACAGTCTCTCCGGCGAGCGGTACACTTTTATTAGAGTCCCGCAAACTTTTTTTCCTGGCACATGGCGCGCTCCTAGTTGGGTGCAACACACTTTTCTCGGCGCTTCACGTACTCCTAGTTGGGGTGCTACACACTTTCGCCGGCGCTTGGTGCCCTCCAAGTTGTGTCCAATACAGTCTACCCGGCGCTCGACGCACTCCAAATTGAGCGCAACACAGACAGTTCCTCCGGCGCTCGGCGTACTCCCAGTTAGTCCCCGCACACCTTTTCCAGCGGTTTGCGCACTCTAAGTGAAGCCCAGCCCACTGTTTTGACGCTTGACGCACTTCCACTCAGAAAATGCTGGGCAAGTTACCTGAGACTTCAACGCAGGTTGCAAGGTGGCCTCACGCAACTTACTTTGAGTTAACAAGTAACTTGAAGCGATGTTACGTGTAATTGTACGAGATTTTTGATTAATGTAACATACGCTTATAATAAATACACAACATTGCGAGTAACTCGTACTGCTGGTACATGTTACTTGACACGTACCAGCGACGTGGCCGGCACACTGACAAGCGACGAGGCCAGCATACCGTCACGCGACGGAGACTGCTCGGCGAGCACGACTGGGCCGGCAGCGGTCTGTCAGGCGGGGCCTCCAGCCGGTGTGCGGGGCCAAGTACCTCAAAACTAGTGTAACTGAACGGACGACGCTGCCTGCATCTGAGTCCTGCCTCCAGGGTGCAACGTATACCTCCCTAGGGAACGGCACGCCGCGTAGATAAGTTACATGTGCGATAACATACATAATACATTTAGGTTACACGCCAGTGCTTTATGTCACGTGTAACTCAACTCGCACCGTGGAGCATATATCCAATGTTTAAGGTCAAATGTAACTTAAAGTTGTAAAGGCAGGTTGCCGAGAGCATATCTAAAGCCGAGAGCATTAGCATGTAACTCTGTCAGAAATTACTTACCAGTGAAGTCCCGCACACTCCCCTCGAGAAACTCACAGCGGGCCTTAAATCTCAAATGAAACCGTTCATGAACTCTTTCAGCAAGCTTTTATATAGGGAACTGATCGTGTTATCAGTACACGCCATCACACCATAATAACAACAAACCGAATGGCTTCATTGTTGAAAAAAACCACCGAATTTCCGTTCATTCTCACAAACACACACAGACACACACACATAGTTAGGCAAACATATGTAGACAGTAGGATGTTATTGAATAACTTTCCTGTAGATGCACTCAACCTTAGCTTTCTGTAAAAGTGAAGACGGGCCTCGAATTCGAATTCAGCGCTCCAGATATCCCTAAGAACTTGGCAAGGAAAAGGGTTCAAAAACCTCAACTCCGATATTTCCGATTTTTTCCGCATTTTTAGGCTTTTTTTTTCGGAAATCGGAAATCGGAAGGCCAAAAACCATCGGAAATCGGAAATCGGAAATCGGAGTTCCGCTCATCCCTGGTCCTGATGGTGTTAGGATCACATCCGCAGGAAACTGTTCTGCAACTCTACGCATAATGTCTTCAACGGCGAAGTTGAAAAGAAAAGGTCCTGCTACGGCTCCTTGCCCTACTCATGTTTTCACCTCGAAAGCTGACGTAAATCCGACAGGTGTACAAACTGCTGCTGTTGTTCCTTTTTTCATGTCCTCGATTAACCGAACATACTTTTCCGGGACTCCATCTGCTCGCAGAGCATTGAGCAATCGATCACGATGAGGAGAGTCGAACGCGGCTTCAAAGTCCAAAAAAGCAAGCTGTAATGGCTTCGAATACCGCTGCCACGATTCGATTACTCTTCTCACGACGAACACTTGGTCGATGGTCGATCTTCCAGGTCGAAAACCGGCTTGCTCATCTGTGGTCGTTCCTTCACGATGTTTGATAAGTCGCTCGAGAATGATGCGTTCCAAAACCTTGTACATGACACCAAGTAGAGAGATTCCTCTGTAGTTCTTAGGATCCGTGACGGATAGCTTCTTGTGAAGAAGTACGATGATCGCATGTCTCCACGAATCGGGTATCCTTTCGCTCATCCATATGACATGAATGGTGTTGGTCATTTCACGAATCCCAGACGGAGGAAGAGCTTTCAGCATTTCAGCAGTGATGTTGTCATCTCCACCTGCCTTTCCATTCTTCAATTTCCGGACACAATCCAAAACTTCAATCTCAGTCGACGATTCCTCACTGACATCGTGATCAGCTCTCTGAACATGCGGGAGCTCAGGTACTGATGGCGCTGGACGATTCAGTAGTGAACTGAAGTAATCCTTCCATATTGGCAGCGTCGCATCACCAACTGCAACTCCATTGGTAGTGTTCAAGACAGGAGAACATCTCTTGATCTTCCCGCTATACTGTCGCAGAAACGCATAGGCTTTCCTCGGATTCTTCTCCTCCCAAGCCTTCTCGAACTCCTTAGCTCTACACGTCCACTCTCATTCGCGGTCACTTTGAAGCTGCCGACGCAACTTCCTCCTCAGACGCTTCTCCTCCACGAAGTTTCCTGCTGTTCGGAGAGCACATACCTTGCTGTAAGTATACGTCGTTTCCTCTGAGACGTACGCGAACTTCTTCTTAGGCTGTACAACCGGGAGTGCCTCTTTCAAAGCGTCCTGGATGCACTTGAAAAAAGAATCCGCGTCGCAAAGTTTCTCCTTCGTTCGTACTCCGATGTGAATAGAAACGCTTTGTCTAAAAGTCCTTCTGCATTCTTCATCTCTGAGACTTGTCATGTCAATCCTCTGGAGAGGCTGAGCTTCTCGCTTCCTCTTATGAATCCTCGCAGTGAAGTTCAACAGAACAGGAAGGTGATCAGAATCGAATGCGACATCCCACACAGCTCTAGATCTTCGAATGTCTGATACTGGAATATTCCTCGTCAGGACATAGTCAAGCTGTAGTTTCAAAGTTGTCATCTTTCGCTTCCGCTGCTCTTCTGGAGATAGCTGGGTTGGTCCCTGCCACGTAAGCTGATGGCGGCGATGATTCCTCTTGAATGTCAATGCAATAATCAGCCCACTGCGTTCACAAAAGTCGACAAGGCGGTAGCCATCGTCCGATGTTTGCTCCACTGGGTAGAACCATTTACCGAGTACTTCGGATTCCTGATTAAGTCCCATCTTCGCGTTTGCGTCAATCCCCACGACAACAGCATGTTGACAAGGTATCCTGGCCAGCAACGTATTGAGTTCCTCATAAAACGCATCCTTCGAATCGTCCTCGGCGGTTTCAGTGGGCGCATGAGCACTCACTATCCACAGGTTGAATCCTCTGTGATCCCGCAGTCGTACCAATGGATTCCGGGACGACGTTGAGCCAAACTCCTTGACCATACCATTGAAATCCTTCCTTACAGCTATTGCACAGCCTCCCACTCTCCTATCGTCAGCGTTATCGCAGTAGATGGTGTACTCTCCCACGTTGATGACGGGTCTATCCTTGAGGCGGGTTTTCTGCAAAGCAGCAAACGGTGCATGGAAATAGCTCAGAAGTCTGGATAGCGCAGTTTTTTGGATATCACTCGACAGCGATCGACAGTTCAGGGTGGCGAAATTGTGGCTTGTGGCCAAAGACTCCCTGACTCCTTAGGTACGGATCCTAAGGTGTTATGGACCATAGGCCTTAGTGCGCCGGACGGCGACACCTTTATGCAATGTATGGGACACTTTCGCGATATCGTTGTGCACGCTATATCGCTCGAACGTTCCCTGTGTACACTCAAACGTCTGCTGGGTTCAGTAGAAGCAGGGGCACCAACGAGCAGGTCCCAACAGACTTGTATACACACCCCCGTCTTTGCAGTCAAACTGTAAAAACGGGACAACTCCTTCCTCTGTGTGTAAAGAGCCCCTAACCCGCCTACGGTAGCTGAAAAGCATTGCAACATTACACGTAACCTACCGCAATCTTATGAAAAAACAGGAAACGAACGCTTGATGCATTTTCAGCGCACAGAATTGGTCGTCGGCTCAGTGTATTTTTCCGCAACCTGCGCTCTCATGAGTCTATGCTTGCGACGCAGAATCTCTATACCTTCTCGCAATCTGCGACAATGTACTTATGCCTCCGGCAAAATACACCAAACCAGTGAACAAGTCTGCGTCAGCTCTTCTTCGTTTCGCTCAAATCGATGGACAAACCTAGAAGCGCGCGCGTCAACGAACCCGCAGCAATCGAAAACTGACCAGTACCGAGGTTTCAATGGTGTCCTTTACGTAGGTTGGCCAACACGTTTTTATATTCTGAGACGCTCACGCTAATATCTGTTTGAGAGATGAATTTTGATGGGTTATAGACATTGCAGTAATGGCACTGGTTGGCGGCGGCTCTCAGTACAAGGTGCGAACGTTCATTGGTTTGACAAAAAAGGACAAGGATGGCTCAATAGGTGGACCTTGGATTTGGGATAGCGGAGACACATGCAGTTACCGTGCTTGGACGAAACACCAGAAAACCCCTGACAATTATAATGGAAACGAATGGTGCGGCGAAGTGAGTTCTTAACAGTAGCCTAATCTACTCTTTCATTAATCACTACAATTACCATACTGCTCGTGAAATTCGAGCAGGAGATGCGGGGGAGCTCTTTTTTCGTCTTTAGCGTCCTTTTTTATAACTCCCTTCGAAATGATTTGTTCCGTATCTGAATCTCACTCATTAGAGTGATCCAGATAGCCCCTTCATTGCGAGGGAACATGGCGCGTCCCCATGTTCTGAATAAGGCGTTAATCGCGGACAAAACCAGCCTGAGGCCCCTGTCATATCCGGCCAAGCGGCTGTAGCCAGCCCGGACGATAAGTATCTACTGTCGTTCTCGGAGCCGTATTCCGGCCCACAGTTGCGGACTACCGCTGCTGCATCACGCGAAACTATGATAATCGTGCTGGGAGAAAGGTGAATAGGATCGGGACCAAAAGTCCAAGCACGATTATTATCCTGTTGCGCGATGCATCAGCCGTTTTCCGCAAGGGCTGAACGAAATCTGACTGCGAAAACGATAGTACATCATGCAAATCGTGTGTCAAAAAATCCACCTGCTGTGACCAAACTGAGCACGCCTGAGCCAGAAGTGGTCGTTCCGGTAGGCCGAATCATATATTTCATGACATTCGTTGGCTCGATCATACGCAGTCGTGGGTGGCTGTGATGGGGCGTGTGCAGACTCTATCATGCACGTCGATTTGATCAAAAGCCTTCACTTAAAGGCAGTGGCCGCGATCAAATATGTTTGACGTCTTTTTCTCTCTAAACCTTTTCTGGATCTCGAGTAGTAGGACCTATAAGAAAAAATCGCGAAAAAACCACTGTTTTGGGCCAAATTCGATCCCTGAACTTTCATGTCTTTCGATGATGGACGAGCCCACCCTATAATTGTACACGAACGGAACTTTCGAAAAAATTTCGAAAGATTTTTCGAATTTTCTTCGTTCGTTTTCGTTCGTTCGAAAATTCGTCGAACGAATTTTTTTCAAATTTCGTTCGTTCGAAATCTGATTTTCCGAAATTTGTTCTTTCGGAATACTTTCGAACAAATTTTGAAAAAAAGTTTTGAAATTTCCGACAGATTTCGAAAAAAATACGAAATTTCGAAAAAAATCGAAATTTCGGTTAGTTTCGAATTTCGTTCGTTCGACCTCCGAAATTTCAAAAGTTTTTCGAAATTCGTTTGTTCTAAATTTTTTCGACCGAAATTTTTTCAATTTTCGTTCATTCGAAAAATTTTCGAACGAAAATTTTTTGATTTTTGTTCGTTCGAAATTGTTTCGAACGAAATTTTTTCATTTTTCGTTCGTTCGAATTTTTTAATTTTTAGTTCGTTCGAAAATGTTTCGAACGGCTATAAAATGTTTCGAACGGCTTATAGCCCCATTGAGAATTTGGACGACGAGAATGTTGTGGACGAGTTGCCTTGGTACTGTTTTTTTTCTCGTGATTCGCAGTCATCGCACTGGAGCAGAACAAAATCTAGACAGATAACAAATCGGGGAACATGAGATTGAAATCCAACGCGCGTCCCGTCCCTAATGATATCGGAAACGCGTAAGTAAGCGGGCCCCATTTTTTTCTTCTCTGGAAGCGGGCTCTTCCCTGGACTTTGATCTAATTGAAATTACGAGCTTGACAGAGTTGCTATATGCGGCGGCCGGACTATAATATCAAAATTCACCCTTGAGGTTGGACTGTGCCTTTAAGCTTTCCTCGATAGTCCATCAAGAATAGAGAAATGTGTGAGAAGGGAACCCCGTACTATGGCTTCTCGGTACCACCGCAATTGTGACTTGAACTTATGCCATACGATTTGAAATTGAATTTTTTAGATTTGGACGAGTCTGCACGTTGCTCCTATCGTTTGGAACGACATCCGGTGCGATACATACGATAATTTCCTTTGTGAAAGAGACTGCAACATTGAAGACTAGATACCCCCAGTGCTTTCAGATGAAACTTCTTTATTTGATTGTGTTTTGTATATTCAAATCAACTATTCCAATTGAGTTTCAATGTACAGCTCTGAATCGATCGAGATGGACAGTGTATGTATATAGTGGTTTACTTCTGAACGTGTTATACATATATTGATTAGTTACAACTAGGCTAAAAAATTAACTTTGATCGACTTGCATGAGGTCTGGAGCATTTCTGAAGAGTTCTCGATTTCGAATATCACCAGCAGCAAGCTGTGTTTTTTTTTTCGATACATCCTTATCACTAGTGGTATCTTGCCCATGGTCCATCAACCCGTTTCTGATGATAATCAAAGTTGGGAGCTGTCTTAAAATATCCCACAGTTCACCTAAAACTTCGTGAACATCCCCACTATCACAATTTGACGGACGACGACATCCGACACGTTATAAGAGTGCCGCAGTGCGAGGGAAGTTGCGGTGAACAACCGTCAGTTCCGACTCATCGGTACAAAATGTAAGGCGAAACCAACACGTTTTGACCCGTCATAACTTGCTCCGACGTCGTGTCATTGATTTCACCGCACTGCGAAGTCGGTCGGCCGATACCGCAGTGCGGGTCTCACCGACGCTGCAGTCCTATCTTATAACATACCGGACGGTCGCGCTGCGGCACGATGCGGTGCAATGCCGCAATCGAACAATGCGTGGCATTGTTCGACGACGGACGACAAAAGAACTATGAAAGGGGCTTCAAGCTCCGCCCACTTTGCTTGATTTCTTGCATGTTTTAAAACCCTAGTCCATTTGAGAGGCGTTCCGTTAACTACATCTGAGGTCTCGCCCCATTGTCCTCTGATGCACGCTGGCGTGTCTGCTATTTGTCAGTTTCGAAACCTCAACAACTGCAGACGTCTCGCAAAAATTAGCGGCAGCGAGACTCCATCGGCTCTCCAGTCTTCCGCTCAGTACTTGTCTCGAAATCCATTTTACACTCCCAAACTTAGTGCATTTGGAGAGAGGAGTCTGGCGAAAAGAACAGAGTATACAAAATGATTAGCGACGTACACATGTAGACGCCACGAAGTAAGAAAATTTTGTCACCATTTTTGGAAAGCACTGTAAATTCTTGAAGGCAGTGTTCACGATGGAAAAGTTGCTCGTTTTTTGGCGGAAACGTAAGCTTTGGGTCCCTCTGAGAAGAGTAAGTACGGATGTGCGACGGAAAACGGCCGGGAGGTGAGTGAAATTCTCGTGGTCCAGCCAACCTATTGGTCACCCTGCCTACGTCATACAACAGCTGTCCTGCGTTCCTTTCACCAGGGTGGCAGAGGCGGAATGTTTGGATACTTTTTGTCGAGAAAGATTCTAACAGCCAAGCATGTGCATTGACCCATCCTGTTCTTCAGGAATTTTTGGTACAGGAAACAGATAACGAAGAAGCCCATCACCCAACGATTCCAAAGCCTAAAACATTTGCGACGTTTGGTTTGACGTTTTTCCGCCGAGCACAAAATACACCAGCAGGCGTGAATAATTATTCAATAGTTTTTTACCCATTCACGACCACGTATCCCACCGGTGAGACACGCTTTCCAAAAATCGATTTCTTTGCCACAAGGACGAATTTCCAAACTTTCTCATCTTCAGTGTATTACCCTATCCTAGTCTTGACTACGGAAGTCTTGGTCTGTCGGCAGCTCCACTATAGCACAATGTTCAAACTTTTGCGAAAATAGCTGGGGCTCATTACGAAAAATTCGTCGCGAAAACAATTTCTCGAGCACATTGTGAGTTCACTTTTCTTTTACTACCATTTATCAGCTTTATCAGCCGGAAACCTGAGCAGGAATCACGCTCTGCTCACCTGGAAACGCGCCCCTAGCATGAATAGACCTAACTTGACCCCGAAACACAGATTTTCTTCAGTTTAAACCTTTGAACCCACCTTGACTGAACCTTCAGAATTTGTAAACAGTTAGCAGGTTTCTGAATTGCATTCAAGGAAGACTCATTCAAGTGAATGTCACCGGAGCAGTGGTGGCAAAATAATATTCCCGCTTGACCCTGCCGTGACTTCAGGCAGTTGTTTCTGATGATAGAAAGAGTTTCACTAGCGGAAATTCTGGTATAATGCGAACTTTATTGATTGCTCAACTATGAACGCATGAAAAACGAAAGTCGATTTATTGTGGCGCGCCATTCGAGCTCGCGTGTCCCACCGTTGGGGCATGGTATATCGTGACGCAATATTGCACGCGGTCCGAACGTGCAGTCACCCAAAATTAGGCGTGGTCTTGCATGGGTTTAGGGAATTTTTCTCTGATTTTCAAGAATTTCATGGAGGCTTCTCCCTATTATCCACTATTCCGTAAACTCGCCTACTCAAAAAAATAGAAAGCGCCTAGGTGCAGTTCGGCTGGCTAAAACGTTGACCGCAAAGTTAAAGCGGCAATGTGAAAGCCGCGGCTTCGCTACGTTCGCGTCCCATGTGCCAGCCAATCTTTCCCTAAGCGCTTTCCACTTTGTGTATTCGCCCAAAAAGCCTTCTAGGGACTATTCATACTTCCAACCTCCCGCTCTGCTAGAGCGGCCCGCGCAGACGAAGAGGTGAGTATGAATGAAATTTCATGCCTCCCGCGGCTCCGGCCTCTCCCGCCACGCCACAGCGAGGTCGCTTGGCCATTCATACTTCCCTCTCACACCACCGATGTACAATACCGTCACTATCCAAGGGTAAAAAACGGGCGAGAACGCCAAAGTGGGCAACTTACATAAGCATCCTTCAACCGCAACTCGCTCAATAGTGCTCAGTTTTGAATTTTGAAAACGTCGAAATGTATACATTATACATTATCTTATTTTTGACAATGCTAGAGGTAGCGTACGGCTGTTTTTCGCCGAACTTGTTCGTTAGCTTGTGAATTCATTATCATATTCATAACCAACTCCACCTTGAAAAGCGGTTACATTAATAAATTGTAGTTGGATAGAATGTGGCACGGTGATCATTTCGGTCCTTTCAAAATTGAAAACAGAGCACTTTGAGGCCGGTTGTGAACGGAAGACGCTTTAGTTTGCCCATTTTTTACCTTCTGATAGTGGCGGTATTGTATTCGTTGGTAGCATTACTTGTTGCACTAAATTACGTCATCTAAGTGTAGCGAGGCCTCAGGCACAAGTTCAAGCTTGGCACGACAGACTGGCAGAATTCGGCTTGCGACTCAATAAGAAGAAAACCGAATAAATGACAAATGCGAGTTGTGACGATTCCATCCAAGTCGACGACACAGTCTTGCCAAAAGCGCATACGTTTCGATATCTTGGATCAACGCTTAGCGATGATGGGACGCTGACGGCTGAAGTTGACGCACGCATCAATGCTGCTTGGTTGAAGTGGTGTACCGCGAGTGGAGTGCTCTGTGATAAAAAGGTTTGCGACAGGCTCAAGTCAAAGATTTATCGTTCGATTGTGAGGCCCGTCGCACTGTATGGCACAGAGTGTTATCCAACGACCAAGGAAGCAGAAAGACGGCTCGGCGTGATGGAAACGAAGATGCTCAGGTGGAGTTATGGATTGACCCGATTGGACCGAGTTCGGAATGAAGATGTGCGTGAAAGATTCGGTGTCGCGCCCATTTCGGACAAGCTTCGCGAAAATAGCCTAACAAGGGAAGTATAAAAAGCGTAGGTCGGATCTGCCAAAACGACTAGTATGGTTAGTATCTCTTCTGGCTCAATAGTAAAAATGCGCAATATCCCGCCGCGAGCCGCAGGTTCAAAAAAGTTATGAGCATTTTTTAAGCCTGGAGAAAAGGCAAGCGTACCTACCCATCTTGCATTTTTTTGGGGGTTTCAAAACATTTTCTCGGATTTTGCTCAAAAGTAGTATGTAGAGGTAATCTAGGGTGATGAACACGAATCTGCAGTCCATTCGTCGAAATTTAGAGGTTTACTGTAGGTTACCGTAGTTAACATGTCATTTAGGGGTCAAAACCCACCTTAGTATTTTGAAAATCGACAAACGGACGTTAAATTCGTATTCTCCACCCCGAATAACCCCCGTATACAAAATTTGAGTAAAATCTGAGATTTTGACCAAACTACCGTATACCCACCGTAATCTACCGTAATCTGCAAAAAATCGATAAACGGACTCCAGATTCGTGTTTAGCATTCCAAATAACCCTCAGCAAATGATTTTGAGACATATCTAACGTAGAAAACCGGAAATCTCGAAAGTGGCGTTTTTCCCTCGAAATTTTCCCCGGTTGGGAAGCTTCAAACGAAACTAGCCGAAAACTTTTGAAAATCGACTAATAAATCACAGAATCGTGATCAGCGCCCCAAAAAACTCCCCTGGGAGAATTTTCAGTCAAATCTGGAACATTTTTCTAAAACGCTTCCAGAGCCCTCAATTAGTAGAAATAAGCGCCCAACCGAAAATCCGTACAAGTCCAAAACGCTGTTAGTCTGGACAAAGTACGGAAAAAGTGCGTTCACCCAAGATTTGCTCAGGGTGGTAGTTTTGGGTGCTGAACACATTTATGAGGTCCGTTTCCGGATTTTCCGAAGAATAACGCGATTTTTGGAAGGTACAAAAAGCACAAAAAATGAGCTTTTCAAGCTTGTAACTTCTTGGAACCTGCGGCTCGCGGCGGGATACTGCGCACTTTTACTATTGAGCCACAAGAGATACTAACGACACTAGTCGTTTTGGCAGATCAGACCTACGCTTTGTATACTTCCCTCGTAAGATGGTATGGGCACGTTCTGCGAGCTGGAGAACACTCGATAGCGAAAGCGGCTATGCAGCTCCAAGTGACGGGCCAGCGACCAAGAGGACGACCTAAGCAGATATGGCTGGATGACTTTTAGAGTTTGACGATATTGTAGAAGGGAAACCCTTGTAAAAAGTTGCGAAATTTCTGAAAGTTGGGCTCCGCAGAAAAGGTCAAGGATTTGGCATTACTCTAAAAAGTCGTGAAATTGTCCCATTCGATTTCGCTATCAAACTGATTTTCTAAATGAGGTGAAATTGTTGAATTGATATGGCTGTTGTTGGTATATGCAGATAACATAATCATTAAATGTAGTGAAATTGTTGCAAACGGATTTGGCAGGAGCTCTATGAATTATCACAGTCAAATCACGCGTCAGAAGGGGTTTTTCCGGGAGCGCATATTGAATCAAATGAGAACAAGAATAAGACTAGCCGCAAAAACGTTTCCATACAATGTGAACCGTGAAAGCGTTGAGGACACGGAGACATAGCGTTAGTAGCTAATAAATTGCGTTAGATTTCGTTTTCATGATTTTTATCTAATCGGTGAGGGAAGGTCTGGTACCTTAGTGGGTGGGAGCTACACTGAAAAGGCAGAATAACATTCGAAAACATTATTTCTAGTCCATAAGGCCACATTTCGTTCAGCATTGTTAATTGATTAACAGCTTTTTCTTTTTGTCTTCATTCGCTCGCCAGAGGACTTTCTGACGCGTGATTTGGCTGTGATAATTGATAGAGCTCCTGCCAAATCCGTTTGAAACAATTTCGCTGCATATAATGATTATGTTATCTGCATATACCAACAACAGCCAAATAAATTCAACAATTTCACGTCATTTAGAAAATCAGTTTGATAGCCAAATCTAATAGGACAATTTCACGACATTTTAGAGCAATGCCAAATCCTCGACCTTTTCTGCGGAGCCCAACTTTCAGAAATTTCATTTTTAGGATTGAATCTTAGAAGGCCCCCTTCAACTAGATTTGAGCCAAGATTCATTATGGCACGACAACCTTGTCAGTTTCTTGCGTACCTTCCGCGTGGAGGCTTGCATTTTCACCCTTGTATTGCACATTCAAACCTAATTGCAACTTCCCGAGCAACTGCGCACGCACCCTCCTTTCTACGACGTCCTGCGCGTTCGAACTGAGATACCGTACCCTTTCTAAGGCGTCGTGCACCCTTCCCCTTGGGTCCCACATACTTTATGCGGCGTCCGACGCACTACACTTGGGACCCACCTACTTTCTTCGGCGAACCCCGCACCCCCACTTGGGTCCCACAAAATTTACTCGCCGTCCGGCGCACTTCCACATGGGTCCCACACGCTTTCTACGGTACCTTGCCCAATCCTACTGATTTCCCGCGCACTTTATTTGGCATATTGCGCGCTTTCACTGAGGCCCCGCTACACTTCTTCAGCGTTTGTCCCGCAATGTAGCAGGGTCCGTTTTTCTCGAAAGTTGCCGCCATTTGACCTTGTCGTTCGCGTTGTCAGCATGGAGGCCTGCAATTTTCAAATAGTTGTGCAAGACATCCAGCCATATCTGCTTAGGTCGTCCTCTTGGTCGCTGGCCCGTCACTTGGAGCTGCATAGCCACTTTCGCTATCGAGTGTTCTCCAGCTCGCAGAACGTGCCCATACCATCTTAGGCTCTTAGCCAAAATCCGAAATTTTTCATACAGAAAATCTGGACTTTTTCATTTCTCGATGCATAGAGCTTTTTTCAGTATTGTTGGCGATATCCTCATCCCCTCAAACGAAACTCAAAGGATTTTCGAGAGCTTTACCTTCGTTCACACCTACACAATGACGAAAATCCTGAGAAATTCTGTGTGATATGCACAGAAAATCTGAAATTTTTCATACAAAAAATCCGATTTTTTTCTTTTCTCGATGCATAGAGCTTTTTTCAGTATTGTTGGCGATATCCTCATCCCCTCAAACGAAACTCATGGGATTTTCGAGGGCTTTACCTTCGTTCACACCTACACAATGACGGAAATCCTGAGAAATTCTGTGTGATATGCACAGAAAATCCGAAATATCTGGGAAAAGATTCTGTGTGATATGCACAGAAAATCCGAAATATCCGGGAAAAGATTCTGTGTGATATGCACAGAAAATCCGAAATTTTTCATACAGAAAATCTGGACTTTTTCATTTCTCGATGCATAGAGCTTTTTTCAGTATTGTTGGCGATATCCTCATCCCCTCAAACGAAACTCAAGGGATTTTCGAGAGCTTTACCTTCGTTCACACCTACACAATGACGAAAATCCTGAGAAATTCTGTGTGATATGCACAGAAAATCCGAAATATTTGGGAAAAGATTCTGTGTGATATGCACAGAAAATCCGAAATTTTTCATACAGAAAATCTGATTTTTTTCATTTCTCGATGCATAGAGCTTTTTTCAGTATTGTTGGCGATATCCTCATCCCCTCAAACGAAACTCATGGGATTTTCGAGGGCTTTACCTTCGTTCACACCTACACAATGACGGAAATCCTGAGAAATTCTGTGTGATATGCACAGAAAATCCGAAATATCTGGGAAAAGATTCTGTGTGATATGCACAGAAAATCCGAAATTTTTCATACAGAAAATCTGGACTTTTTCATTTCTCGATGCATAGAGCTTTTTTCAGTATTGTTGGCGATATCCTCATCCCCTCAAACGAAACTCATGGGATTTTCGAGGGCTTTACCTTCGTTCACACCTACACAATGACGAAAATCCTGAGAAATTCTGTGTGATATGCACAGAAAATCCGAAATATTTGGGAAAAGATTCTGTGTGATATGCACAGAAAATCCGAAATTTTTCATACAGAAAATCTGGACTTTTTCATTTCTCGATGCATAGAGCTTTTTTCAGTATTGTTGGCGATATCCTCATCCCCTCAAACGAAACTCAAGGGATTTTCGAGGGCTTTACCTTCGTTCACACCTACACAATGACGAAAATCCTGAGAAATTCTGTGTGATATGCACAGAAAATCCGAAATATCTGGGAAAAGATTCTGTGTGATATGCACAGAAAATCCGAAATATCCGGGAAAAGATTCTGTGTGATATGCACAGAAAATCCGAAATTTTTCATACAGAAAATCTGGACTTTTTCATTTCTCGATGCATAGAGCTTTTTTCAGTATTGTTGGCGATATCCTCATCCCCTCAAACGAAACTCAAGGGATTTTCGAGGGCTTTACCTTCGTTCACACCTACACAATGACGAAAATCCTGAGAAATTCTGTGTGATATGCACAGAAAATCCGAAATATCTGGGAAAAGATTCTGTGTGATATGCACAGAAAATCCGAAATATCTGGGAAAAGATTCTGTGTGATATGCACAGAAAATCCGAAATTTTTCATACAGAAAATCTGGACTTTTTCATTTCTCGATGCATAGAGCTTTTTTCAGTATTGTTGGCGATATCCTCATCCCCTCAAACGAAACTCAAGGGATTTTCGAGGGCTTTACCTTCGTTCACACCTACACAATGACGAGAATCCTGAGAAATTCTGTGTGATATGCACAGAAAATCCGAAATATCCGGGAAAAGATTCTGTGTGATATGCACAGAAAATCCGAAATTTTTCATACAGAAAATCTGGACTTTTTCATTTCTCGATGCATAGAGCTTTTCTCAGTATTGTTGGCGATATCCTCATCCCCTCAAACGAAACTCAAGGGATTTTCGAGGGCTTTACCTTCGTTCACACCTACACAATGACGGAAATCCTGAGAAATTCTGTGTGATATGCACAGAAAATCCGAAATATCTGGGAAGATTCTGTGTGATATGCACAGAAAATCCGAAATATCTGGGAAAAGATTCTGTGTGATATGCACAGGAAATCCGAAATTTTTCATACAGAAAATCTGGACTTTTTCATTTCTCGATGCATAGAGCTTTTTTCAGTATTGTTGGCGATATCCTCATCCCCTCAAACGAAACTCATGGGATTTTCGAGGGCTTTACCTTCGTTCACACCTACACAATGACGAAAATCCTGAGAAATTCTGTGTGATATGCACAGAAAATCCGAAATATCTGGGAAAAGATTCTGTGTGATATGCACAGGAAATCCGAAATATCTGGGAAGATTCTGTGTGATATGCACAGAAAATCTGAAATTTTTCATACAGAAAATCTGATTTTTTTCATTTCTCGATGCATAGAGCTTTTTTCAGTATTGTTGGCGATATCCTCATCCCCTCAAACGAAACTCATGGGATTTTCGAGGGCTTTACCTTCGTTCACACCTACACAATGACGGAAATCCTGAGAAATTCTGTGTGATATGCACAGAAAATCCGAAATATCTGGGAAAAGATTCTGTGTGATATGCACAGAGAATCCGAAATATCTGGGAAAAGATTCTGTGTGATATGCACAGAGAATCCGAATTATCTGGGAAAAGATTCTGTGTGATATGCACAGAAAATCCGAAATTTTTCATACAAAAAATCCGATTTTTTTCATTTCTCGATGCATAGAGCTTTTTTCAGTATTGTTGGCGATATCCTCATCCCCTCAAACGAAACTCATGGGATTTTCGAGGGCTTTACCTTCGTTCACACCTACACAATGACGAAAATCCTGAGAAATTCTGTGTGATATGCACAGAAAATCCGAAATATTTGGGAAAAGATTCTGTGTGATATGCACAGAAAATCCGAAATATCTGGGAAAAGAAATATCCGGAATATCTGGGAAAAAGATTCTGTGTGATATGCACAGAAAATCCGAAATTTTTCATACAGAAAATCTGGACTTTTTCATTTCTCGATGCATAGAGCTTTTTTCAGTATTGTTGGCGATATCCTCATCCCCTCAAACGAAACTCATGGGATTTTCGAGGGCTTTACCTTCGTTCACACCTACACAATGACGGAAATCCTGAGAAATTCTGTGTGATATGCACAGAAAATCCGAAATATCTGGGAAAAGATTCTGTGTGATATGCACAGAAAATCCGAAATATCCGGGAAAAGATTCTGTGTGATATGCACAGAAAATCCGAAATTTTTCATACAGAAAATCTGACTTTTTCATTTCTCGATGCATAGAGCTTTTTTCAGTATTGTTGGCGATATCCTCATCCCCTCAAACGAAACTCATGGGATTTTCGAGGGCTTTACCTTCGTTCACACCTACACAATGACGAAAATCCTGAGAAATTCTGTGTGATATGCACAGAAAATCCGAAATATCTGGGAAAAGATTCTGTGTGATATGCACAGAAAATCCGAAATATCCGGGAAAAGATTCTGTGTGATATGCACAGAAAATCCGAAATTTTTCATACAGAAAATCTGATTTTTTTCATTTCTCGATGCATAGAGCTTTTTTCAGTATTGTTGGCGATATCCTCATCCCCTCAAACGAAACTCATGGGATTTTCGAGGGCTTTACCTTCGTTCACACCTACACAATGACGAAAATCCTGAGAAATTCTGTGTGATATGCACAGAAAATCCGAAATATTTGGGAAAAGATTCTGTGTGATATGCACAGAAAATCCGAAATATCTGGGAAAAGATTCTGTGTGATATGCACAGAAAATCCGGAAATTTTCAAACAGAAAATCTGATTTTTCATTTCTCGATGCATAGAGCTTTTTCAGTATTGTTGGCGATATCCTCATCCCCTCAAACGAAACTCATGGGATTTTCGAGGGCTTTACCTTCGTTCACACCTACACAATGACGAAAATCCTGAAATTCTGTGTGATATGCACAGAAAATCCGAAATATCTGGGAAAAGATTCTGTGTGATATGCACAGAAAATCCGAAATATCCGGGAAAAGATTCTGTGTGATATGCACAGAAAATCCGAAATTTTTCATACAGAAAATCTGGACTTTTTCATTTCTCGATGCATAGAGCTTTTTTCAGTATTGCTGGCGATATCCTCATCCCCTCAAACGAAACTCATGGGATTTTCGAGGGCTTTACCTTCGTTCACACCTACACAATGACGAAAATCCTGAGAAATTCTGTGTGATATGCACAGAAAATCCGAAATATTTGGGAAAAGATTCTGTGTGATATGCACAGAAAATCCGAAAATATCCAGGGAAAAGATTCTGTGTGATATGCACAGAAAATCCGAAATTTTTCATACAGAAAATCTGGACTTTTTCATTTCTCGATGCATAGAGCTTTTTTCAGTATTGTTGGCGATATCCTCATCCCCTCAAACGAAACTCAAGGGATTTTCGAGGGCTTTACCTTCGTTCACACCTACACAATGACGAAAATCCTGAGAAATTCTGTGTGATATGCACAGAAAATCCGAAATATCTGGGAAAAGATTCTGTGTGATATGCACAGGAAATCCGAAATATCTGGGAAGATTCTGTGTGATATGCACAGAAAATCTGAAATTTTTCATACAGAAAATCTGATTTTTTTCATTTCTCGATGCATAGAGCTTTTTCAGTATTGTTGGCGATATCCTCATCCCCTCAAACGAAACTCATGGGATTTTCGAGGGCTTTACCTTCGTTCACACCTACACAATGACGAAAATCCTGAGAAATTCTGTGTGATATGCACAGAAAATCCGAAATATCTGGGAAAAGATTCTGTGTGATATGCACAGAAAATCCGAAATATTTGGGAAAAGATTCTGTGTAATATGCACAGAAAATCCGAAATTTTTCATACAGAAAATCTGATTTTTTTCATTTCTCGATGCATAGAGCTTTTTTCAGTATTGTTGGCGATATCCTCATCCCCTCAAACGAAACTCATGGGATTTTCGAGGGCTTTACCTTCGTTCACACCTACACAATGACGAAAATCCTGAGAAATTCTGTGTGATATGCACAGAAAATCCGAAATATCTGGGAAAAGATTCTGTGTGATATGCACAGAAAATCCGAAATATCCGGGAAAAGATTCTGTGTGATATGCACAGAAAATCCGAAATTTTTCATACAGAAAATCTGGACTTTTTCATTTCTCGATGCATAGAGCTTTTTTCAGTATTGTTGGCGATATCCTCATCCCCTCAAACGAAACTCATGGGATTTTCGAGGGCTTTACCTTCGTTCACCGATTTGTTTGCGGAGGAAATCGGTTTTGCAATCGTTTTCCAGAAACGATCGCTCGCGGCGAAGTGCGGCGAAACTTTGAGCAGTATTTGTACGAGTAGTGGAAGGGCAATCTGTTAGATTTCTTCATGAATTAGGTGCAGGTGAGAAAATCTCGTTTGTGTTGGCTGAATTTTTAAAATCCTTCATTAAACACGCTTGAGAACTACATGAAAAGTCGGAGTCTTGTTGCGAGAACCCCGGACTCTCGAAAGAAGAATTTAGAAAATTCAACCAATATAAGCCAATAGATTCTCTCACCTGCACCTAATTCATGAAGAAAGCAAACAGATTTCTCCTCCATTACTCGTACTGATACTGCTCAAAGTTTCGCCGCACTTCGCATCGCGACGTTTTTGAAAAACAGTTGCAAAAACGATTTCCTCCAAAAACAAAGCGATTCTAGGGAACCTTGGCCGACAAGTCACATAATTGGGCAGCAATTTGATCTGTGAATATGATAGAGTTTTCAGAAATCGAAAAAGTCTTCATTCAAAAAAGTTACATGCATCGGACGCTTTTTTGCCAAGTTTGCCAGATGCTCCCCGTTTTTACAAAACTTAGCGCGGGTTTGTGGCACCGACTTCTGTCGGAAATCCCCCTGCAGTTACTATTAGATGCATGGCGAGCGTTTGTAAAGTATTAACATTCGGGCAATACATAGATATGAACGCTACCAAAACAATATTTTTGTTAGGCAGTTTTCACGATAACAGTAATAAACGTGATGGCTGTTCATTATCTTCAACTTCTGATGAAGATAGAGAACACTGTAGCTCGCTCTAGATTGTGGAATAGCTTACAAAATTCTTACCATGTTTTATAATCAAAAGCTGTGGACAACCAGCACACCCATTCGTTTTATCGTGAACACTGTCTTTAAGGTCTGTTACTAATGAGCGCACTATTTTTCCTTTGTGGAACCTTCACAAAAGTTCAGTGTCATAGGATTTTTTCACTGACTGGAACTCCGCTTTCAACAAACAACCTTATCATTGATTATCTTGAGAATCACATATGGTTTCCGTTTTCATTTTAGTCTGACGCATGGACCAGGTGGCTGGCCCTGCAGGGTTGGCGGCCTCACTGGAGAAAGGGGTTTCGATTTGCGCGGGGTGATCTACCGTCGCAGCCCTGTCCATTCATCAGACTAAAATGATTGCGCGGACTCTACGTCCCGTGGCGAATGTCAGCTGATGCTATCAGTGATAGCAACCACAGCCACAGAGAATGACCACATCTCCAATTTCTCCTCACATAAGACGAAGAAAAAACTCATTAGGCCAGTTAGTTGTAAACAAGAGTCATTTCATATGCCTGTGATTCGAATGCACAGTGCGACAAGGCTATTGGAAATTCCTCGCCCACCAAATTACTGCCGCCGTTTTGTTTTGATTGTCGGTTACAGTTTACACTTCCTGATGTAACCGCTGTCATGGAGGACAAAACACAACAGCCGCATCGCGTCCATGCGGACGGCCTCAACATCCAAACTTCCGCATTGTTCGCCTTTGTGCTGATCTGATAAGTTCTTCAATTCTTCGTTGTTTCCGCGAGTGATTGCGAGCATGTTAGAGCGCATGCAGAGATCTGCGAGTTCGGCAATGATAGGGGATAAAGGGCATCCAAGACGCTTTGTAGTTGCCTTTTATTTTCCATCATTGTCGCGGCTCGCAGCTCGCAGAACTCCGTATACGCCCTTGATCGCTAATCGAGGTTTCCCCTTCTTGATCACGATTGAGGACGAGATCAACTTTCCGCTGTACAATGTCATTACTCAACTTTCTAAAAGTTTAGCTTTCTGGCAACAGTAGCGATTCGCCAATGTCATACATGCTGACGAGAAATTAGAAGTCAAAAAAGTTGGGAGAAATGGCTTCAAATAATTTAGAAAATTGTTTGAGGCAGGATACCTGAAGTAATGAAAAAACGGGAAATGTTATGAAACTAAAAATACAATGCGGCCGTCAATCATAGACCATCTCTCGACAAGTAGTGACAGACGATGGGTCGCATTTTACAAGCCTCTCCACTTTACAAGCTTGTATATTTCGATCCCTCGTCTGTCGCGACCTATCGACAGTTGACCTATGAACGACCGCCGAATCGTATTTTTAGTTTCATAACATTTCCCAGTTTTCTCATTACTTTGTATTATTCTACGACAAAAAGCTTTCCTAAATGTTTTTTTTTATTTTTTTCGACTCTTACTTCCTCGTCAGTATGTATGACATTGCCAAATAATTACGTTTGCCAGGAAGCTAAACTTTTGGGAGTTTCATATAATACGACCAACTCGCCTTAAAGGCACAGTCTAACTTCAGGCGTAATTTTCGATATTATAGTCCGACTGCCGTGTGTAGAATTCTCGCCAAGCGCGAAATCTCAATTCTCTCAATTAGGCAAGAAAATCGGGGAGAAAGCCGACCAAGCCCTTACAAAAGAAAAAGTGAGTAACGCCCACCGACAAGTTCTCGACCCCAATAAGGACGAGACGCACCTTGGATTTCATTCAAATTCTATGTTCTTCTATTTATTATTGCTCCAGCTTCATACTGCGATCTACTCCAGTGCGATGGCAGCGAATCACGTGAGAAGACTAGCCCGAGACAGCTCGTTGGCGGAATTCGTGCTCTTAGAATTCACATTCTTCGAGCGGTCATAACGCCGTTCGTTGTGGGCTTTGCACGATTCTGGAGAGATCGTTGTGATCAGCTCGGCATTTTCTCCAAGATGAGCACAAAAAACTTGAAAAAACGATTCTGAGGTTTGACTATGCCTTTAAGAACACAGCTCAACCGGTTTACTTCAAACGGGACCCCCCTCCCAAGGAAACCGAAGGGGAATCAAGGTTAAGCCGTTGGCACACTGTCTGGTGCAACTAACAAGGGAAGTATACAAAGCGTAGGTCGAATCTGCCAAAACGACTAGTATCGTTAGTATCTCTTCTGGCTCAATGTAAAAATGCGCAGTATCCCGTCCCGAGCTGTAGGTTCAAAAAAGTAATGAGTATTTTTTAAGCCTCGCGAAAAGGCATGGGTACCATCAGGCATTTTTTTTTCGAGTTTCAAAAAACTTTCTCGGGTTTAGCTCAAAAGTTTTATGTAGAGGTAATCTAGGGTGGTGAACACGAATCTGGAGTCCATTTGTCGAAGTTTCGAGGTTTACTGTAGATTATGGTAGGTAACTTGTCATTTAGGGGTTAAAACACACCTTAGTATTTTGGAAATCGACAATTCGGTCTTCATTCGTGGAAATGCATTAATGCATAGGAGTGTTTCGGGGAGAATTGCTTCAAAGGGGTTGTGAGACGTTGAGTGAGTTGATTCAGCAATACTCTCGATTGCCGCGGAAATCAGGTTTAACTTTGAGTTAAGAAGTATGAAATATTTCATTATCTTACTAGAATATGTACAAATGCACTACTTCTTCCATCGAGCGAAGTGCAGTCGACGGTGATTGATCGTGTGTGGAACACTAAAGATTCCCTCCATGTTCTTGCCTTTTACACCTTCACGTCAGACGTTTTCAGCTGGTAAGATGTAAAGCTTTCCAAGGTTAACAGAAAAAATGATTTCCGCACAGTTTATATGTTTGCCGGAAGGAGCAATTCTTTCAAAAATGTGCATATTCTCTCTCCTTTGTATTTCGAACTCTTGTTTTGGAAATCCGCCTTGATTATAAAATTTTCTATAGTTCTCCATTTTCATTATTCAGCCTTGCTTCTCCTCCCAGAATGTTTTCCATTTCCCAGTGTTGTGCCAAGAGAGAATACCTTGCTAGCTTTCTGATTTCTGTCTCTTCGTTTCTAGTAAAAAATTCTTGCATGAAGTGGCCCACCTCAGAAGAATGAAAACATTTTACAGGTAATATAGAAGGCCCAAATCACCTTAGGCTTCTCATTTTTTTCTTTTTTTTCCGGTCGAAGTGAGGCTTATTGGGCTTATCAAGTCAAAACCTCCTTATCACTGTTGTATTCTACCACGACCGACCACTCCGCTGCTTACTCCGCCCGGACTCATCCGAGCAACCTTGGCTTTATGTATGTACATATAGTATCAATTTCTGAAAGTTGGGCTCCGCAGGAAAGGTTAAGAATTTGGCATTGCTCTAAAATGTCGTGAAATGATTTCATTAGATTTGGCTACCAAACTGATTTTCTAAATGAGGTGAAATTGTTGAATTGATTTGGCTGTTGTTGGTATATGCAGACAACATAATCATTAAATGTAGTGAAATTGTTGCAAATGGACTTGGCAGGCGCTCCATGAATTCTCAGAGTCAAATCACGCGTCAGAGGATAGGGCTTTTGCTTGGAGCGCATATTGAATCAAATGAGAACAAGAACATGTCTAGCAACAGAAACGTTTCCATACAATGCGAACCGTGAAAGCGTTGATGACACGAAGACATAGCGTCAGTAGCTAATGAATTGTGTTAAATTTCGTTTTCGTGATTTTTATCTAATCGGTGAGGGAAGAGGGAAGGGGTAGTACTTTAGTGAGAGTTACGCTGAAAAGGCAGAATAACATTAGAAAACCTTATCTCTAGCCCATAAGGCCACATTTCGTTCAGCATTGTTAATTGAGGAAGTAGTTTTTTTTTCTCTTTTTGTCTTTATTTGCTCGCGAGAGGATCTTCTAATGCGTGATTTGACTCCGATAATTCATAGAGCGCCTGCCAAATCCATTTGCAACAATTTCACTACATTTAATGATTATGATGTCTGCGTATACCAACAACAGCCGAATCAATTTACTAATTTCACCTCATTTAGAAAATCAGTTTGATAAACAAATCTGATGAAGAGATTTCACGGCATTTTAGAGCAATGCCAAATCCTTAACCTTTTCTGCGGAGCCCAACTTTCAAAAATTTCACTACTTTTCCCAAGGGTTTCCCTTCTACAATATCGTCAATCTCTAAATCTCAAGTTGTTTTTTTTAGAAAACATAGTGGTAGAAATGAAGAAACAACCGCTCCGCTGCTAGGATTGCAAGATAATAGTTGCAACGCGGCTTCCTAGAGATAAGATACAAGGCATATAGTTTTTAAGTCGAGAAAATGAAGAAATGAGTTTTGAAATGACCCAATTGTACAGGGTTAGGGCACTATCCTAGACTGGGGGAGGGGCACCCACCATTCAAGACAGAAATTAAATGAACCACCGATTGGCAATCTAGCATTTGAAGTACTTCCATAAAATTCTTATAAAAACAATGATTGATTTGTAACTGTTTTGCTTCGCTATAAAAGGGTTATGATTTGGCATTGAAAAAATCGCGAGAATCTCGTTACAAGAAGTGGAATACTTCTTGTGTATGATTTGGCACATTTGGCACGAGGGAACGCCAAAAAGTGAGTGGACCATTGATTTGGCCGTGCACTTGTTTAATAAACAACAAAAATTGAGAGTAGTATTCAAAAACCAAATCACACCCGTCTTACTGAGCACCCATCTTTGTGTGACTGGAATTATTTTCAAATTCAATAAATAATGTTTCTCGTACAAATGTGGTTCATTACTTATCCGCTAACGAATATATAGACATGAAGAAATCCGTACCAGACGATAGCAGGCCCTGAGCCCACCCCGAATGCACCCGGAGCCGCGTCCATGTTGCGCTCAGGGTGCCAAATTTGGCAATTTCCGGGCCACATATGTTGCGATCCAGGCCGCATGCGGTGCGCTCTGGGTGCTACCGACGAGACTGATTCACGCAGCGCCCTGAGCGCAACTGTCGGCTGATGACGTCACAGTACATCATACATCATACATGGTTGCGCCCCGGGCGCTTTCTATAAACCAATTTTAGCAACACAGTTGCAAAAATCGATATATCGACGTGGTTCAGACGCTTCGCTGATCGACTATCGCACCCTAATCGATTTTTCAAGGAAGAATCCAACGATTTCCACACATTCACCGAATTCCCCCACCCTACTGAATTTCCTTGGATTTATGTGACCCTAATTGTCCCTTTTCTAAGCTAGTGCTGATTATGAAATACCTTTCAGCTTAATACACTTTCCCCTGCTTAGAATTTTGATTCCGTCACAACTTCCACGACAACTTCACCCATTAATCTTCTGATTTCACCTGATTTTCTCCAACTATTAGGTATATTTCCCTGAAATTATTAGGTATTCATATCAACCGCCCTTTCTCAGAGTCCTTCTAATGATCTCGTTGAACGATTCAAAGCTAACAATGGAAAGTATGCATGGCACATATTTATTCCAAACATTGAAATTTAAATATACATTGAAATAAATTTAAATATCCGAGCGATTCGTTTTTCTCATTTTTTCGAAATGATTAAATAAATCCGAAGTATTCCCTCCATGAATAATTGCAAAGAGCGTTCAAAAAGTCATGTTAAAGTTTCATTTTTTGAATACAGTCTTAATATTGCACAAATATGAAGAATATAGTGAATTCTACGATGATCGAATATTGAGCACAAATGAAGAAGAGGAAATCAATTACAAGCCCCACACGGGAAACAGTTAGATTACCGCTCAAAAATCGCAGGAAGCCCAGATGCTCTTCCTTGTTTCAATTGATTCATCCAATTTCGAAATGCGCGCGTCAGTTAACGCATGTGGCTCGGAGAGCAATCTGAACGCACTGCACGTTGCAATCACAACCGAAACGCACCGCAAGTTCGAATATCAAGTGCTCTGCGTTTCGGTCGCAGTGGGCGGGGAGGGGCGGGATCGGTTGCGCTCCGGGCCTGCTACTGTCTGAGGTATTGTTCGAAATTATGCGTTTCTGAATTTTTGGTGAACGCCAAAACCTGATTCTCCGCTTTGCATAGCTAAGTTGTAAATATTAGCTTGATTGGAGAAAATACGAGTGTGATTTGTTTTTTTTTCAATGCTACTCTCAATTTTTGTTGTTTATTAAACAAGTGCATGGCCAAATCAATGGTCCATCATTTCACTCGCTTTTTGGCGTTCCCTCGTGCCAAATGTGCCAAATCATACACAAGAAGTATTACACTTTTTTTAACGAGATTCTCGCGATTTCTTCAATGCCAAATCATATCCTGCGCACTCCCACTCGGGTCCCGCACACTTTCTATAGCGTCCGGCGCACTCCCACTTGGATACCACACACTTTCTGTGGCGTCCTGCACACTCCCACTTGGGTGCCGTACACTTTCTACCGCGCTTGATTTCGTTTTGCTAAGTTTAACGGAGAAATGATCGACCACCAAATCGCATTTTTGGTTATTTCACTTCATTTCCTGGCTTTTTTATTTTTTCAGGCTATTTTACGCCAAATCACTTTTTAAGATATTTTAAGATATTTTTGAAGGTTTTTTTTTCAAAATTACCAAATCGTTACTTTTGCCAGGAAGCTAAATTTTCAGAAATTTCACATATTTTTCCCGAAGGTTCCCTTTCTGACTTCAATTTTGCACAATGATGTCCATTTCGGAATGATGAAACATCTAAGAGACGATATTGTTGCATCAGTAAAATTTTTGAAACCTATGACTTGCAACAATAAAGAATAAAACTCGTTGCCGCATTCGGTCAAAAATGTAAAAAATCGATATTATTGATCATTAATATTTGATCTTGCATGATGAGAAGAATTTCGCGAACAAGTGACTTAGAGCCATCAGCAATCAAAAATCATTGCGGTATTTTGTGCAACAGGCCAAAAAATCATTATTATTGATTGGTATTCATCGATAACGACTGATGAGCAGAATTCCCCAACCAAGAAAACCAATCCCATCAGCAATCACCACTCCTAGCCGCATTTTGTGCAAAAAGCGCGAAATTCGATAATATTGACTATCGATCGATGACGTGTCATGAGTACGAATTCTGTCATGTTCAGTACTTATCTCCGACGACCTGTGTTGATTGGCTGCTGATTCACCTACACACCCCGGTCTCCACAGCCGTAGCAGAAAAAAGCAGTTTTCGTGCTCCATGGCTAATTTAGTATGTAACTCCACAATTTTGAGGTACCCTTCAAAGTTAAGGTATCAAGTCTAAAATGGAATAGGAGCGACCTGCATCCATTTCCAGCCTCCTGTCCAGAAATGAGCTTCCTAGCTCAATTTTAAGTGTACCCGCAAGATCGTGTACGCCGTCTGAAAAAAAGGAGATTAACAACAAAAACGCGCGGTATATCAATTTTTAGTCGAAAACCAGTGAACCATTTCCAAAAGTTTAGCTTCCTGGCAAAAGTAAGGATTTGGCAATGTTATAACTACAGGAAATATAGAAGTTGACAAAATAAAATAAAAAAAACGTCTTGAAATATTTTTGGAAATGTTTTGGCACAAAACAACCAGAACTAATGAAAAACTGGGAAATGTAGTGAAATAACCAAAACCGGATTTGGCGGTCATTCATAGGCCAACTTTTGATAAGTAGTGACTGACGTGGGATTAAATTTTACAAGATTCTCCGCTAAACTTATCAAAGCGAAATCAAGCGCGCATCGGATTTGAGCATTACGTTCACATAGCTTGACCCACCCTGATTTCCGTATTACATCTTCAATGAAACGTTTTACGGTTTCCGTTGCGCGCTTGATTTCGCTTTGATAAGTTTAACGGAGAATCTTGTAAAATTTAATCCCACGTCAGTCACTACTTATCAAAAGTTGGCCTATGAATGACCGCCAAATCCGGTTTTGGTTATTTCACTACATTTCCCAGTTTTTCATTAGTTCTGGTTGTTTTGTGCCAAATCATTTCCAAAAATATTTCAAGACGTTTTTTTTATTTTATTTTGTCAGCTTCTATATTTCCTGTAGTTATAACATTGCCAAATCCTTACTTTTGCCAGGAAGCTAAACTTTTGGAAATTTCATATATTTTTACCAAAGGTCCCCTTTCTGACCTGATTTTTGCTTAGCGACTCACACTCTGGAGAGGAAAAACCGTTCATGAAAGCTTTTCCCTACGGTAAATAATTAAATCATTACCGATCGGTGTGGTCGGACGACTATAACTCCTGAAAATTATGACCCGCAGACATAAAAAAGGACCCATTCTTTCCTACTGAGGTCCCGCACACTTTCTTTGGCGTCCTGTGCACTCCCACTGGGGCCCGCACACTTTTTACGGCGTCCTGAGAATTCCCACAAGGGGCCCGCACACTTTCCGCGGCGTCTTGCGCACTTCCACTGGAGGCCCGCACACTTTGTACGGCGTCCTGCGCACTCCTCAAATCCTATTCACACCAACCGTCTCAAAGAGGAAACAATCCTGGGCGGAAGACAATCATTGGCTGTGTTGATTTTCATTAGTTCATTTTCAAAGTTCAGTGAGCGTCGGATGGTTAACAATAACATGTTTACATGTTCTTACCCATCTTGGCCCTCAATTTTGAGGTTCCGCTAAAATTGAGCTTTCAGCTCCAAAATTGTATTGGAGCTAGCTGCATCCACTTCCCGCCTCCTGCCAAAAAATTTACTTCCTAGCTAAATTTTAAGTGTTGCAACAAGATCGTGAATGCCGTCTGAAAAAAAAAGATGAACAGTTTTTCGACCAAAATCACGTGGTTTTCGCCATTTTTCTCGAGCGCCAAGAGACCATTCCACAAGGATCATCCCTGTTGTGATCCTAACGGGACTCTGAGAGTTTTGGCCGCGAAATAGCCGGGAAATAGGCCACCAGGCTCCGCAGCGGCTCCTGGTGGTCTATTTCCAGGCTATTCCGCAGCTATTTCTCGGCTTCTTATGGAACGGACCAGAAGTAGCCGAGAAATAGCCAAGATATAACCGAGAAATATTCAGAATTAATCAAAATTAACCAAGACGCAACCGTCGCCGGCTCGACGAGCCACCGTGTGGGGCCGCCAGCGGTTGGGCGGGGCTTCCAGAGGTTGAACGAGGTCCACGAACCTCAAACTTGAGTAATTGAACCGACGGAGGCGCTGACATCTGAATTATGCCTCTGGAATGCTCCGTATATCTGCCTGGAGAGCATTATTTCTCGGCTATTTCGCGGCGAGATTCATTTGGCGGCTATTTTGCGGCGAGCATCATTTAGCGGCTATTTAGCGGCTATTACGCGGCAAGCAGGCATTTCGCGGCTCATTCTCGGTCAAAACTCTCAGAGGAGGTGGGGGTGACCCCACCACCACTGCTCGCTGTGGTGTCCACCACACTGCAAACCGTGGGGAGATGGGCCCATACTTGGGTACCACCTCCCCCCCCCGAGCCGTGGGGATATCCCCTCGGCGACAAAAATTATCCTCCGGAATCCGATGGATCTTCTGGAAAGTGACTAAGGCCACCTTCCAGGTCCGGCTTTGAAGAGCCGACTGAGGCACACGGTGAGATGAGGAGCCTTTTATACCAGCAACATTGTTAATACCTTTGTCTTAACATGTCTATGTTCATACGCGTCTTGACTTAGTACACGTGAAACAGGTTTTAACTTACCTCAATAGGCCAGAGCGCAACTTCAACAGGATAATTCCTGAGTGAGAATTTTGTGCCGGAGGCAAATTATAATCGTCTCTTTCTGCGGCGTCCTGCGCACTCCTCAAATCCTATTTACACCAACCATCTCAAAGAGAGAACAATCTTGGCCAGAAGCCTATCATTAGCTGTGTTGATTTTCACTAGTTCATTTTCGAAGTTCAGGGAACGTCGGATGGTTTACAATAACATGTTTACATGTTTTTACCCGTCTTGACCCTCAATATTGAGGTTCCGCTAAAATTGAGTTTTCAACTCCAAAATTGAATAGGAGCTAGCTGCATCCATTTCTAGCCTCCTGCCAAAAAATTAGCTTCCTAGCTCAATTTTAACTGGTTACACAAGATCGTGAACGCCGTCTGAAAAAAAAGGAGATTAACAGTTTTTCGACCAAAATCACGTGGTTTTCGCCATTTTTCTCGAGCGCCAAGGAACCATTTTTAACCATCTCTGGTTGTATACCCCAACTTTTTACGCTCTTTCCAATGAAGACAAATCGCATTTCTACATTCACTCCGAACGCCGATTTCGTAATCGCAGAGTTGCGCGTGGGCGAGTTAAAGCCAAATCTGGTGCGCGCTTCGCGCGCACCACAATTTCAAACCATTGTTGGGTGATATACCCAACTTTTTGCGCTCTTAATGCAATTTTGAGCTAATTTCTATGTTCACTTTAAACTAAGATTTCGGAAGAGGGGTTGCGCGCACGGCCAATTCAAAACCAATTCCGGTCCGCAGTTATGGACAAACGCTGCTGCAGCACGGTATGCGATGAAATCGTGCCGAGACCACGTGGTCCCACCATGATTGTCATCGTGTCGCGTGCTGCCACAGCGGGCGCCTGCGACTGCGGATCAGAGATAAAAGCTTTTTTTTGAGCACTCATCGGAGACAGATTTTTTTCGAAACACAGATCATCACTGGAAAATTGAGGCGATTCAATGTTCATTGAGCTTTTGGGATGTGTTTGAGCTTATTACTCAGCAGTAACGAATTACGAATTACGAATTACGACGTTTTTGGAAATTACGAATGCGAAATTCAAAATTTCAAATACGCTCAGTGCTGACCAGGGCTGTGCGTAATTACGAATTACGATTTACGATTTACGAATTACGGCTGTTTTTGGCAATTTTTTTACGATTTACGATTTACGAAATTTCGGCCCAAAATCGTAACAAATCGCAACAAATTGTGAAAATGCGGTTGAAAGAACAATCTAAGTTTGCGGTCCAAAGCATTGATAAATGTAGCACTTCTTTCACATTCCTGATATTTGATTATTCTTTCCAATCTCTATTTTCGGTTAAATTTTGTTATTCCCAGCCGATCGTAGACAACATGACATGGCGGAATATAATAGTTGAAAATGAGATTCAGGTATGACCGACCGCTCTGCTTCTCTAGCTGGCCGACTCAAAAGTATTGAAGGGTTCCAACCTTCACTTGTTTCACATGCGAGCCAGGTCGGCTGAGCCGAGCTCCACATTTGTTTTTCTCCATGGAATGCTCTCATCCGCCATAATGAACACGAGAGACGCAGACATATGATAGAGCTACCGCCTATATCGGAGCGAAATTCCGGTCCAGAGTTGCAGACAACCGCTGTTGCAACACTTATTGCAAACAGGAGCATTCTGGGACTACGAGGTCCTGCCACGATTAGTCTCCGTCCCAGCACGTTTATCGTCCGCAAAAGCAATCGTCTGCAACTGCGGACTAGAGCTCCATACCACTATAGAAATTAGATATGGGGTTCGGTTCTGAAGGCCTAGCTGGCTTATGGAGCAAATAAAGTTAGGAACCCACAAACTTCACCGTGAATGTTCAGCTGTTTGAAATTTACGGGCGAAAACTGTTATTTCGTGAATTGAAATCTGCTGAAGTATCAGGGATATATTTTTCTAACCTGAAAACACTATTCGGCGAAGAGTTTTAGGAGATCCCTGAAATAAGATTCGATAGGTCACCATGCCCAGAGGCAAGTCATCTGCGAGAGAAAAAGTGATAATTTCTCGACTTGATGAGGAAAGTTCCAAGAAAAGTCATGACTAGAGTCTACCCTATTTTCGGAAAGTTTATTACATGTTTTTTAAGTTGGGGATTCAAGCAAATTCAAAGCAGATGCAAAGAAAAAAGAAGAGTAAGAATTTTGTCATATTTGGAATCAGAGATTTGAAGGGAACCTTCACCTTTTTGCATTTCAGATTCCTAAGCAACCTAAGCATCGCGAATCGCTATCTCTATCACAACAAACTTATGTTTATGGAAAGAAAGCCAATAAATTTATTCGGAGTAACACTTCACAATTGTAGAGGGTAGACTCAAATGGTTCAGAAAGTGGTTTTGGAAACGTACATAAATCCCTTTTAAAATAACCACCTTGCCCAAGTCTCCTTCCCTTGATCGATCGTGTCTAAAACTATTGAACCGCGATTTTTTTCCTCATCACAGTGTTGACCTCCTTACCTTGGAATGAACTGTGTTTAGTGAGGCGATGATTCTTTATGTTTTTGTGCTTCTCTGTATTTCAAATCCTTGGCAGACGTAGCGCAGGTTTGGCACTTCAATACGCGTAGAGTTTCAGTTTTGTCTATTTTGTTGGTATTTATCCCACTTATATATACTGTAAAATCTCTTCAAGCACTGTTTAAGACAGTTTCATTTTGAACCTCAACCTCAAACCTATTTCTATATAGAAACGCTTCATCATTAAACTTCTGAGACGTTCCTACATCGAGTGAGGTTTGGGCTATGTGTGGGATTATTACTCATTATGAGTTACGAATTACGAAATACGATTTACGAATTACGAGGAATTTTAAAAATTACGATTTACGGAATTACAAAATTCGGTTACGCACAGCCCTGGTGCTGACTCACAGAAGTGCTAATGCAATGGCCCTTCCAGAAATTTCTATGTAGGACCCGGTAATGGCTGTGTTAGATTATTCGAATATATTCGAAGATCGAATATGTTCGAATGATTGTCAGTGTCGATAGTCGATTTCGAATAATAATCGAATATCTGGTATTTTCGATAGTCGATTTCGAATAATAATCGATTATGAGGCTTTTTCGATAGTCGATTTCGAATAATGATCGAATATCTGTGTTTTTCGATAGTCGATTTCGAAGAATAATCGAAATTCGGAATTTTTTGATTACTCGATAATCGAATAAATAATGGAATAATTTATTCGAATGTTTATTCGATTGCGAATATTTGAGCACAACTATATCACCAGGTCCTACTTCCATTGCTGTAGACCATAGCTATCTGGAACTTGCAGTTTCAACCCTCAAGCATCGAGCTTCAACTTAAAGCTCTAATTAAGTTACATGAAATACAAGTGTAGGTTACATATCATATAACAGTAACGAGGAAGTAAAGTCGTCAAGTAACGATGAATGTCTCAAGTATCTTACACTTTATATTACATGCAACATGTTTTCATTTTTCTGAGACAGCGTCGAATATGTTATTACGCCACATAATCGTCTTCATTGGGTCCTACAATATGTTTCAACCTGGTGATTCAAGCGTTTTCGAGAGACTATTGCATGAAGCGTGACCGGAACCGCATAGAGACTCCTCAGGAAGCATCCAAAGTTGACACTTCCGCCTACAACTTCATTCGCATTCAGCGTGGTAACGCATATGTATGTACATATGTACATATATATGAGCGTCTCAATCCTCTACGTAATCCTTTTCTCTATGCAATTTCTAGACTTTAGATATGGATTTGTAGTAACAGATCGATGACCCGAATTGTAGATCCCACACTTTTTATGCCAAAAACGAGACAACGCTACACTGTTAGGTTATTATGTGTCATGATATTATAGTTTCGAATTTGTTTCTTCAACTACATATTTTCATGCACATACAGTCTTTTCATGTTTTCAAAGTAAGGCGGTTATCCAGAGCCTTGTCTTTGCCACTCCAAAAGCAGCTTATCTTTTATCGAACTCGCTTTGGATATCTCCACCGCTTGCGGAAGATCTAATGCCCTCATAGCAGGGCATCCTTAAAGGTACTGGTCACGATGAAAAACGTTATCAAAAAAAACTACGAAAATCAGCTTAGATCAAAAACAGCTGTAAAACTATGAAGGTAGCGCCGTGAAAAACGGGCTAAAATTAGAGTTTCTAGTGCCGAAAGACACCAGTTCGTGCACACGTGCACAGCGGCGACCAAAAAGGTCGCAGTCTCATACCGAGCAGTCAAAAATCGTCGACATTCAGAGGAAATGTGACAGAATGTTATTTACCTAATAAAAACAGCTGTGGAATGAAGGAAAGCACTCCAGTCAATGTTTTTGACTAGATGTGTACATAAATTCGAAGGCTCATTGACATTGACTTGACTTAATCCGTTGGCTTTCGCCTGACGCGGTCATTCCGCATCTTCACCGAGGTGTCCCGTCCTGGTAGTCAGCCGTGTCCATTTTTCACGGTCTTCAGCCACAATTTGAACACATTCCATCCAGCTCTCACTAGTCCATTTCCTGCGGAACGAAACATCGCGCCTGAACTGCCTTTCGATGCCGAGTGACTTCAAATCCTCTTTAACCACATCCGTCCAGAACTTTCGCCTACGCCCAGCTGGCCGTTTCCAGACAGGATTTGGAAGCATTCTTAAATCGTGTTGCACGAGACGATCCGGCGTTCTTCTTAGTATATGCCCGAGCAGTCGAAGTCGACTTTGCATTGCTGCTTGAGATGGCGTTAGGAGATGCTGGCACCTCCCTCGTGTCAAGCGTTCATGTACTGCGTCGAATTTCTTGTAAAGGTCTTCGTTATGGCATACACGCGGCCAGAAATATCCAAGCAAACGCCTAAAAAGCTTCCTCTCCGTGCAATCCAACCTTTCCATCTGCGTCTTCGGTGCTGCCCACGTCTCCGATCCGTACATCATGATAGGGCGAATAGCGGATAGGTAGACGCGCAACTTGACTTCCTTCGCGATGGTGGTAGAACACAAACACTTGGTTAGAGAATTAAATGCAGACGTAGCTTTCGCACATCGTTGTCGAATATCCGCTGCATGCCTACAATCGTTCTTCAGCAAACAGCCCAAATAACAGAAATCATCCACCAGTTCGATACGTTGTCCGTCCACACAAACTCCCGTTGAAGGCCTCTTATAGACCCATATCTGCTTGCATTTGTCGGGACGAAGACGAAGTCCATAGGCTGCGGCATACCTCGAAACGAGGTTCGCAATCCTTTGCAGTTTCGCGTTGTTTTCAGCAAATATAACAATGTCGTCTGCGTACTCCAGGTCCGCAAGGGAGCGTCCTGATGGTGTTAGGATCACATCCGCAGAAAACTGTTCTGCAACTCTACGCATGATGTCATCAACGGCGAAGTTGAAAAGAAAAGGTCCTGCAACGGCTCCTTGCCTTACTCCTGTTTTCACCTCGAAAGCTGACGTAAATCCGACAGGTGTACGAACTGCTGCTCTTGTACCTCTGTTCATGTCCTCGATTAACCGAACATACTTTTCCGGGACTCCATCGGCTCGCAGAGTGTTGAGCAATCGATCACGATGAGGAGAGTCGAATGCGGCTTCGAAGTTCAAAAAAGCAAGCTGTACTGGCTTCGAAAACCGCTGCCACGATTCAATTACTCTTCTCACGACGAACACTTGGTCGATGGTCGATCTTCCAGGTCGAAAACCGGCTTGCTCATCTCTGGTCGTTCCTTCACGATGTTTGATAAGTCGCTCGAGAATGATACGTTCTAAAACCTTGTACACGACACGAAGTAGAGAGATTCCTCTGTAGTTCTTAGGATCCGTGACGGATAGCTTCTTGTGAAGAGGTACGATCATCGCATGTCTCCACTAGTCGGGTATCCTTTCGCTCATCCATATGGCATGGATGGTGTTGGTCATTTCACGAATCCCAGACGGAGGAAGAGCTTTCAGCATTTCAGCAGTGATGTTGTCATCTCCACCTGCCTTTCCATTCTTCATTGTCCGGACACAATCCAAAACTTCAGACTCAGTCGGCGGTTCCTCACTGACATCGTAATGTGCTCTTTGAACATGCGGCAGCTCTGGTACTGACGGCGCTGGACGATTCAGTAGTGAACTGAAGTAATCCTTCCATATTGGCAGCGTCGCATCACTAACTGCAACTCCATTGGTAGTGTTCAAGACAGGAGAACATCTCTTCATCTTCCCGCTATACTGTCGCAGCAACGTGTAGGCTTTCCTCGGATTCTTCTCCTCCCAAGCTTTCTCGACCTCCTTAGCTCTACACGTCCACTCTCGTCCGCGGTCACTTTGAAGCTGCCGACGCACCTTCCTCCTCAGACGCTTCTCCTCCACGAAGTTTCCTGCTGTTCGGGGAGCACATACCTTGTTGTAAGTATACGTCGTCTCCTCTGAGACGTAGGCGAGCTTCTTCCTGGGCTGTACAACCGGGAGGCCTCTTTCGAAGCGTCCTGGATGCACTTGACGAAAGAGTCCGCGTCGCAAAGTTTCTTCTTAGTCCGTACTCCAATATGAACAGAAATGCGTTGTCGGAATTTCCTTCTGCATTCTTCATCCCTGAGACTTGTCGTATCAAGCCTCTGGAGAGGCTTAGCACCTCGCTTCCTCTTATGAATCCTCGCAGTGAAGTTTAACAGAACTGGACGGTGATCCAAATCGAATGCGACATCCCACACAGCTCTAGATCTTCGAATGTCCGATACTGGAATATTCCTCGTCAGAACATAGTCGAGCTGTAGTTTCAAAGTTGTCATCTTCCGCTTCCGCTGCTCTTCTGAAGATAGCTGGGTTGGTCCCTGCCACGTAAGCTGATGGTGGCGATGATTCCTCTTGAATGTCAATGCAATAATCAGACTACTGCGTTCACAAAAGTCGACAAGGCGGTAGCCATTGTCCGATGTTTGCTCCACTGGGTAGAACCATTTACCGAGTGCTTCGGATTCCTGATCAAGTCCCATCTCCGCATTTGCGTAAATCCCCACGACAACAGCATGTTGACAAGGTATCCTGGCCAGCAGCGTATTGAGTTCCTCATAAAACGCATCCTTCGAATTGTCCTCGGCGGTTTCAGTGGGCGCATCACTATCCACGGGTTGAATCCTCTGTGATCCCGCGGTCGTACGAATGCATTCCGGCACGACGTTGAGCCAAACTCCTTGACCATACCATTAAAATCCTTCCTTACAGCTATTGCACAGCCTCCCACTCTCCTATCATCAGCGTTACCGCAGTAGATGGTGTACTCTCCGACGTTGATGACGGGTCTATCCTTGAGACGGGTTTCCTGCAAAGCAGCAAACGGTGCATGGAAATAGCTCAGAAGTCTTGATAGCGCAGTTTTTTGGATATCACTCGACAGCGATCGACAGTTCAGGGTGGCGAAATTGTGGCTTGTGGCCAAAGACCCCATGAACTCCCTAGGTACGGATCCTAAGGTGTTATGGACCAGAGGCCTTAGTGTGCCGGACGGCGACACCTTTGTGCAATGTATGGGATATTTTCGCGATATAGTTGTGCACGCTATATCGCACGAACGTTCCCTGTGTACACTCAAACGTCTGTTGGGTTTAGCAGAAGTTCATTGATTAAAATTCAATTTCAAGTCAGCTGATGTTCCTGATATAAGAGGTCATGGATGCCGAAGATGTGGAGTGGGCTCGTCCACCATCAAAAGACAAGAAAGTTCAGGCTTCAAATTTGGCCCAAAACAGTGTTTTTTCAATATTTTTTCTCGTAGGTCCTACTACTCGAGAAAAAAATTTGGAGAAAATCTAAACTTCCATTTAAAGGCAGTGGTCGCTAACAAATATGCTTGTCTTCTTTCTCTCTCTAATCCCTTTTCTGGGTTTAGAGTAGTAGGACCTATAAGAAAAAATCGCGAAAAAAAACCGCCGTTCAGAGCCAATATTGGAGCCTGAACTTTCTTGTCTTTTGATGGTAGACGAGCCCACTCCACATCATCGGCATCGATGATCTCTAATATCAAGAATATCAGCTGGCTTTAAATTGAATTTCAATCAGTGAACACTGACTCATTTCGTCAAAATTATTAACTTGAGTGCTTAATTTCATTGTTCAACTGTTTTATTAGATAAATTAGCATTTATTTCTTCCTTTGAATGTCGATGATTTTTGACTGCTCGGCATGAGACTGCGATTTTTTTTGGTCGCCGCTGTGCACTTGTGCACGAACTGGCTTCTTTGGGTTCTACAAACTCTAATTCCAGACTGTTTTTCACAGCGCTTCCTTCATAGTTTTTCAGCTGTTTTTTATCTAAGCTGATTTTTGTAGTTTTTCGATAATGTTTTGCATCGTGACCACTGCCTTTGAAAGAAACGCGAAAGCGGCGTTTTTGTGCTAGAATAGGCCCTCCCTGGTTCGGATTGACTTCTGAGATTGGAAGAATTGACCGTGATGAAGGATGAAACCTGTGAACGCTATCAAGCGTCATAGCTCAGCTAACCGTAATTCCTTAATTTGATTATTTGCTGCTATCACTATATCGAGTTTTCATTTTTTTCGCGTCGAGGGGGCGGAAAGGCGGCGTGAGGCGTTTCGATTTCTTTAGAAAGCTTCTTTACTGAATGGAATCATAGCTAAACCTAAAGCTGCTGTTCACTCGCTACATGGTCAAATTAAAAATCGCAAATGAAATCCGAATGGATGGAATAGTTCGGAAATTTCGATGGACCAATTGCAGCGTCGTTATAGCCCACTCTAGACTCATATCACGAGGTACAATATTCTTGAACATTAAAGTGCGACAAAGTCAACGAATGTAAAGGTTATACCAATATTTGCCGTAGGAATTTCTCCTCTAGTTCTAGTTCTCATTAGGAGAGTACAATTCCAGTCCTAGTATAAACACAGGAGTACTGAGGCACACCTTATCGATTCCTATAGGACCTCAACACGGAAAACCCCTATACTCGTTGGATTTCTATTCCGACAGTCTTTAAATCGCCAAATATAAATTCGGAGAGCACAAATGTAGTGAGAATATCATCCACGTAATGATGCTAATTTCAATCTCTTCCAGACTATTCCTTCTAATCCTTGTTAACGGAAAAAAGACTTTCAACTCGGCGAAAACACTGTAACCAGCGATTTTGCATTTTTATGAGTGATATTATTTTTAAATGAGATTCCATGTTTGGCTGACTTGAAACCTGGGCATGAGTTGAACGTACTTTTGAGATTCTTTGCCGTGCAGGTTTGATAAACGGTGAAACTGGTTTATTAGTGGCCTGACGTTTCGAACAAATCGTCGTTTTCGAAGGTCTGAAAGCGCTAAAAACTTCAGTGACCTGTGAGTTGCTCCATCAAGCGCTTTTCCCTCTACGACAAGTTCAACAGGCCCCAAAAACCTTGAGTGAGCTACCGAAATCAACACAGAAACCCACCCACCCCAGTTCCACCAACGACGAGCTCCCGTATCAACCAGATAGACCGCAAGCCAGGAGACAAGTGAACCCGCCTGGTCATACATGGCTGATCGTGCTATCGCTGACACAGCGGTATGAATGGTAGGAAGTCACTAGTAATGGAAACGCACTCATTTCTATTATTGAGTCTGGGGGAGCGGGACATGATATAGAACACCTCCAGTGCTTTCCTCGCTCCAATATCTTGCTCACCACTTAGAATCGTACATTTGATGTCAAAATTAACTCCACCATGCTCTTCTTGCCTATCTTTTCCAAGAGGAGTTGATGTATTCTTGCACCGCTTTCCTGCTAGGTGCTCCTTGACACGAATGTTCAGCATTCTTCCCGTTTCCCCTTTGTAGATCTAGCAGCAGGACGTGCACTGAAGCTGGTTGATGACACCGCTCAATAAGCAATCGGCTTCTGCTCCGTTTGGACACACTGTGCAATTTCCCGTGTCGCAAGTGCGGTCGTAGAGGTTGCGTACAAGTTGCCGCTTTATGTTGTCCCGAGGGATGTTTATGAGAGCTACATCATCGTTGAGATCCGCACGCGCAATACATTGCCGTATAGCTGCACTCACTCTGTCGTCTCACTTCAGGCCACTAATAAACCAGTTTCACCGTTTATCAAACCTGCACGGCAAAGAATCTCAAAACTACTTTTAAAATTTCTAGAAAGTTCGTTTTCACAGTTCCAAACCCTGTGCAGTGAAGCAAGTTTTTCGTGCGAAACAGATTCAGGGGAGAAAGCTGCGTGTGGCGGTTTCCCGTCAGTTCCATCCCATACAAAGTTCCGGAGGACAACTTGACAAAGGCTCTGAAACAAAGCAGAGTGGATTCAAAATTATTCAGAAAGTCCTTTACACTGCTATGCTTGAGTAAATACGCTCCACTCGGGATAGTTGGTCGGATCGGCATTTTTGCCGAAGACATAAATAATATACATTGGATCCGACTCACTCATTTTCGGATATCCATCCGAATGAACCGAAATTTTCATGATTCAAAATCCGATTCACCGAAAAAACGTCAAAATCCGAATGATCCAAAATCCGAATCACCGAAAAAGTGTCTAAATCCGAATGATCCAGAATCCGATTCACCGAAAAAACGTCAAAATCCGAATGATCCAAAATCCGAATCACCGAAAAAGTGTCTAAATCCGAATGATCCAGAATCCGATTCACCGAAAAAACATCAAAATCCGAATGATCCAAAATCCGATTCACCGAAAAAACGCCAAAATCCGTTTGGTTCGAAATCTGAATCACCGAAATGTGCCATGAGTCGGATAATGATTAGGATACCGAATATCCGAAAAATGTCATGATTCGGATCGGATAATGAGTCGGATATTGGTAGACTCGGCATGTCCTGTTACTCAAACAAGCGTATCTTATGTCACGACTCGACATTCCATTCTACAGTAGCCATACAGGTGCGTAGTTACCCTCTATAAAACGTCGTAATTCACATCATTCAAGGCGCGAGCGGCGCGCGATACGCCTCGGCCTCCTTCTGCCTTACGCTCTCTCACTGTCTCTAACCACCGCTTCACACCAGCACGCGTAGGAACCATGTGAATTTCGCCGTTTTATAGCCTGTACACTGCAGACATCCAATTGGCGCGCATCGTAAAATTTACGCCGCACTTTTTGCGCATCGTCAGCGCAGATTTTGGGCATAATGGGCATTGATTCTCTTTTTTTGAGTTGTCTGTGCGACTATAGGGCCTTTCAGAGTGGCGCCGCTGCGAAATTCGTGACGTCGCTCTGCAGAGCGAGAGAAAGTGGGCGTGACCATGACTTGTCACCGAATCATATTTCTGTCTCTGAGTCTCTTACCTCTTCGCCGCCGTTTGTTCGATTGAAGAAAACAGTGAAATAGGGAAAATAATTAATTTTATAGAGAGTTTATGGACAGGTAGTAACAAAGTAACATCAACAGATAGAAAGAAACTACGGCGGGACGGCAGAGACAAGCATGGTTGAAATCGTTTTCAACACGCGACGTTGCTGAAGTCGCTGCTAACTTGCGCACTCTGAAAGCGCGGCGGTCGCCCCGTCGCACGGCACAATTTGCGCTGCGTAGCACCCCTCTCCCCCCCCCCACATCACTCACACCGTCACCGCAACAGGGAGTTTTGCTGCGACGCCACTCTGAAAGGCTGTTAGGGGTATGGTATACTTTGCCACTGTCATGACCGACAGGCATGCAATCTAGCACAGCGGGTCCTGCATCGTAACAGCGGCATCGGTCGTCGTAGGCACGATTATTGCGCGTCTGTCGCAGCGACGTGACGCGTAGGGCCGACATACTGCGAATGGGCTGAAGCCTGTCTCTGCCACTGTCCCTGTCGCGGCCGAAGCTTGCCACACACTGCGACAGCGACAGGGTTAAAGGGTAGAAGCTCCGCGACAGGCGGTCGCTGTCGCTGTTGCTGTGCAGAGCGACGCGACAGTGTGTCGCAAAAATATACCATACCCCTTATGGCGCATTAAGTCCCCGATTGCCTACCAAAAAACATGTTTATTGATCGAACGGGCAATCCTTTTTTAGGTGGATTAGACCGAAACTCACTGGCATTTGCGAATTCGATGTGAAGTATTGATACTCATGATACTCTTTCGGACTAATGCTTTAACATTACACTCACTTTGAAGAGATTGTGAAAGGTGATCACATCTGTTTGGATTGCAAATATTCCGAGATTAGAAAAATCTCTTTTTTTTTGAGAATTTTCACCAGACTATCAATTTTCGATAAACTTTTTGAATTATACCATCTTGTATCCGACCGGATATCCGACTCGGATACTCGGATTCCGACTCACCGAAAAAAGGTCAAAATCCGAGTGATCCAAAATCCGAATCACCGAAAAAACGTAATTTTCGGATTGATCCGAGATCCGACTATCCGTTTCGGCTCCCTATCCGAATGACTCGGATTATCCGATCTTGCTATTTTGAATCTATCCGTTCGAGTCGGATATCCGCGACCTTTCATTTTTGAGTTATCCGAAACCCGAGTATCCGAATTTTTTTGATTCGGATCCAATGTATAATAAATAATATACATTGGATCCGAATCAAAAAAAATCGGATACTCGGATTTCGGATAACTCAAAAAATCAACGGTCTTGGATATCCGACTCAATGGAATAGAGTCAAAATAACAACATCGGATAGTCCGAGTCATTCGGATAGAGAGGCTAAACGGATATTCGGATCTCGGATCAATCCAAAAATTACGTTTTTTTACGGTGATTCGGAATTTGGATCATTCGGATTTTGACCTTTTTTCGGTGAGTCGAAATCCGAATATCCGAGTCGGATAACCGGTCGGATACAAGTGGGTATAATGCACTCTGGCGAAGATTTTCAAGAAAAAAAAGCTCTTCTACCTTACCATGATAGAACAATTCATTGATAATCATCTTTATATCAAAATATTTGCAATCCAATTCTATTTTTGAAAATGTGTCCATCAATTTCGTAAACACCCGTGAATTCCTGTCTGAACCTCTTCGAACAGGGTTGCCCGTTCGAGGGGGCTAGGGCCGTGGGCGCTAGTTATGGTATGGTCGAGTTGTTGCGCAGCTAGCGTTTTCGCGCTCTAGATAAAAGGAAGTATACGTATATACATTTTCAGGCATGCTTCAAATGATAAGATGCCGGGCAGCCGGTTCAAATACTCAGGTTCGGGGTATAGGCCCCGCCCTGCATCTGAGGCCGGATTCATCATTGCGTTAGGCCTGGGTTTGTCGATTTGGGTTGGGTTGAGCCCGTACACACGCGCGCTAATGCTGGTGCGTAACCCAACCCAAATCCACAAACCCACGGTTGACGCAATGATGAATCTGGCTTCTGGAGGCCCTACCCATCCGGTGGCGGCCCCAGTGAAGGCTGGGCGACCCCGCAGCGACGCGTGTCAGTGTGCTGACCGCGACGCGTGTTGGTGTGCCGACCGCGACGCGTGTTGGTGTAAAGTAGTTCCTGAGCTAGACGAAAGAGTCTTGCATTATGTGAACTGCCGCTAAATAGGCCGCTAAACGCGACAACATCGAAATGTCAACAGCCCGACAACAAGGACAACAGGGGGCAACGGGCAGGTCTCCAGCTGACGATGTGCGCGGTTTGAGTTGTCAACAGGGAGCGGTCTGTCAGCAACTCAAAGGGCTACAGTAGAACAAAAGCCGCATGGCTTCAGTAAAATGAAATGTCGAGTCGTGGAATCAGATACACTTTTTTGAGTAACAGCATATCAGCCGAATCTACCGATATCCGACTCATTATCCGATGCGAATCATGATATATTTCGGATATTCGGTATCCGAATCATTATCCGACTCATAGCACATTTCGGTGATTCAGATTTTGAATCAAACGGATTTTGTGGGTTTTTTCGCTGAAATGGATTTTGGATCACTCGGATTTTGACGTTTTTTCGGTGAATCGGATTTTGGATCACTCGGATTTTGACGTTTTTCGGTGAATCAGATTTTGGATCATTTGGATTTTGACGTTTTTTCGGTGAATCGGATTTTGAGTCATGAAAATTTCGGTTCATTCGGATGGATATCCGAGAATGAGTCAGTCGGATCCTATGTATAATAAATAACAGACGCGCCGCGTGCGCAAACGCAAAGACGCAGACTGCTCGAGCATGCTCCGATCTGATGAACAACTTTGATTTGACCGTAAATACGGCTGCTTTTCCACAATATGATGCTGCCAAGTTTAACCTTCCGTTTCCGTTGTTTCAGATTTTGGCACGCGTGTGGTGGCACTAATACATTGGATCCGACTCACTCATTTTCGGATATGCATCCGAATGAATCGAAATTTTCGTTAACCGAAATCCGATTCACCGAAAAAACGTCAAAATCCGAGTGATCCAAAATCTGAATCACCGAAATGTGCCATGAGTCGGATAATGATTCGGATACCGGATATCCGAAATATGTCATGATTCGGATCGGATAATGAGTAGGATATTCTTATATACGGCATGTCCTGTTACTCAAAAAAGTATATCTTACCCCCCTTTCATACTTCGAAAACGGCGAAAAAAATCGCAGAAATCCGCGAAAAAAATCGCTGAAATCCGCGATTTTCTCCGCTGATATTACGGATTTCCCTATAAACAGGCTAATGGTGCGAGGACCATCTGACATCACGGGTAGGGACGCAGAGGGATCTTTGTAGTGTTGAAGGGGGACGGATTTCGTCCATTTTCTGAGAGAGGTTTGCACTCATTAATTGCGCCTCCTCCTGTTTGGGAAGGTGAATGCTCCGTACAATGCGACAAGACCTCAGAAGTAGATTTCTGGGCACCGTACGGAGTGGATAGTGTTGCAAGGAGTGAGCAGGACTTCGGGGAATTGTGCAGGACGTCATAGAAGGTGCGCAGGACTTCAGTGGGAGTGTGCAGGACGTGATAGAAAGTGTGCAGGACACCAGTTGGAGTGTGCAGGACATCAGTTGTAGTGTGCAGGACGTGATAGAAAGTGTGCAGGACATCAGTGGTAAAGTGCAGGACGTGATAGAAAGTGTGCTGGACATCAGTGGTAGTGTGCAGGACGTGATAGAAAGTGTGCAGGACTTCTGTGGGAGTGTGCAGGACGTGATAGGAAGTGTGCAGGACTTTAGTGGGAGAGTGCAGGACGTGATAGAAAGTGTGCAGGACACCAGTGGGAGTGTGCAGGACGTGATAGGAAGTGTGCAGGACTTCAGCGGGAGTGTGCAGGACTTTAGTGGTAGTGTGCAGGACGGGATAGAAAGTGTGTGGGACTTCAGCGGGAGTGTGCAGAACGTGATAGAAAGCGTGCAGGACACCAGTGGGAGTGTGCAGGACGTGATAGAAAGTGTGCAGGACTTCAGCGGGAGTGTGCAGGACTTTAGTGGGAGTGTGCAGGACGTGATAGAAAGTGTGCAGGACGTCATAGAAAGTGTGCAGGACTTTAGTGGGAGTGTGCAGGACGTCATAGAAAGTGTGCAGGACTTTAGTGGGAGTGTGCAGGACGTGATATAAAGTGTGAAGGACTTCAGTGGGAGTGTGCAGATGAACAGCAACAGAAACCTGAATGCACGCCTTTCTGCTGCGTGCTGTCCAGTAAATCGCAGCGGCAGCAGACTTGTGCACACTCTCCGAGCTGTCCTGTACGAGTATTGGGATCAGAGTATCATTTCTCCTAGATTCTCGGACCGGGCATTGCATTTGTCTATCTACAGTCTGTACGCATCGCACTGATACTGGCACGGATCACACTGATGTGTTATAATATATGTGCAAGGAGTTTGCGCCAACGCGCAAAGTACGAGTGTGATCCGTGCCCAGTGTAGATGGGCAAATGCAATGCCCGGTCCGAGAATCCAAAAATATAATGTTCTTATCCCAATACTCGTACATGACAGCTCGGAGAGTTTGCAGAAGTTTGATGCCGCTGCGCAGCACCAGACAGCACGCAGCAGAAAGCCGTGCAGGTTGTTGCCAGGTTTCTGTTTCTGCCCATCTGCGCACTCCCACTAAAGTCCTGCACACTTTCTATGACGTCCTGCACACTCCCTCTGGTGTCCTGCACATTCCTACTGGTGTCCTGCACACTTTCTATCACATCCTGCACACTCCCACCAAAGTCGTGCACACTCCCCCTAAGTCCTGCACACTCCCACTGATGTCCTGTACACTTTCTATGACGTCCTGCACACTCCCACTAGAGTCCTGCACACTTTCTATGACGTCCTGCACACTCTCCTTAAAGTCCTGCACACTCCCACTGAAGTCCTGCACACTTTCTATCACGTCCTGCACACTCCCACTGGTGGGTCGAACACTTTCTATCACGTCCTGCACACTCCCACTGATATCCTGCACTTTCTATGACGTCCTGAAAACTCCCACTGGTGGGTCGAACACCTTCTATAACGTCCCGCTCACTCCCACTGATATCCTGCACTTTTTCTATGACGTCCTGCACACTCCCACTGAAGTCCTGCACACTTTCTATCACGTCCTGCACACTCTCACTGGTGGGTCGAACACTTTCTATCACGTCCTGCACACTCCCACCGATGTCCTGCACCATTTCTGTGGTGTCCTGCACACTCCCACTGATATCCTGCGCACTTTCTATGACGTCCTGCACACTCCCACTGGTTTCCTGCACACTTTCTATCACGTCCTGCACACTCCCACTGAAGTCCTGCACACTTTCTATGACATCATGCACACTCCCACTGAAGTCCTGCACACTTTCTATGACGTCCTGCACACTCCCCCCAAAGTTCTGCACACTCCCACTGAAGTCCTGCGCACTTTTATACTTAATACTCTATGCAAGCTTAACAAAAATATGCTGCTAACTTCTCTAGCATGACGCTATTGCGACAAGAATGATCTCAACCATTCTTCTCGCAAATCTTCAAGCCGCGAAAAAAATCGCTCAAAATGTTTCGATGAATTCGATAAAACGACTATGGGCGACATTTTTCGCTGCAATCCGCGTCAAAAATCGCAGCTTGAAGTGTTTTTTTCGCCAGTGATAAAATTCGCGATACTCTGGTATGCTTAACCATTGCAGATCTGCGATTTTTTTCGCAGTTTTCGAAGTATGAAAGGGGGGTTGTGTCATGACTCGACATTTTGTTATACTGTAGCCCTGCAGGTGCGTATTTACACTGCAGACATCCAATTGACGATCATTGCGAAAATTACGCCGTGTTTTCTGCACATCATCAGCGCAGATTTTGCTCATTAGGTGTTTGGCATATTTTTGCGACACACGGTCGCGTTGCGTCTGTCGTGGAGCACCCGCCCCTTAAAGGCAGTGTTCACGATGGATAAAGTAATGGAGAAAACTGTGAAAACCTGTGTTGTTCGAAAACAGCTGGAGAACTGAAGGGGTTCCTCGGCGACAAATGCGCTAACATTAAAGTTATTAAGGCCCAAAGATGCCAATTCGTGCAGAGGTGCACAGCGCCGCCCATAGAAAGTGGAATTGGCTGCTGTGCCTGGTCAAAACTCTGCGACGTGCACAGCAACTAATAAATTCATTTACGTAAAAAAGTAGTAAAAATAGTGTAACACTTAACCAGGGCGTCGTCCTGATAGGTCTACGACTGTTGCATAGTCTATGACGGTGTACATGTTTCATCGTTCTGCGGGTGAAGGAATGATTGCTTCGGTAAAGATTAACCGAGCAGATGAGTGAGAGCGGCGCTTGGGCTTTGGTGGTGCGGTGCGATAAGGCGCTCCTTCAGAAAGGGAATATGCTGGTTCGATCTCGGCCGGAGCCGAGCGTTTTGCGATCAACTCAGCACCTTGTGTAAAGTAATATGCGAGTATATAGCCACAATTTTTTACACAAAACAAATACAAAGCAGTTAGTGTTAAAGAAATAATAGCAGTAGAGCTCTGGAAAGGTCGACTGGACTGTCTGAGAACAATTACTGATCATCAGTTTTGAGCCAGTTGATGACCCCTGATACTACAAAACATCACCAGAGCCATGCACCAGCGAAAAATAGGCTGATTTCGGATGTCGCTGTAAAGAGCGCCAGGCATGCAATCTAACACAAATCGCAGCGGGATTCGCATCGGAGTAACGGAGTCGGTCGTCGTAGGAACAGTTTTCGCGTGTGGGTCGCAGCGACATGTCGCGGAGGGCTGAAATACTGCGAATTTGCAGCTTGCGTTATGTCAGCCCTCCGCAACAGACAGACGCGTGATTACTGTTTCTACGACGACCGATGCTGTCGCTCTGATGCGGGTCCCGCCGTGACTTGTGGGAGATTGCATGCCTGCCGCTCATGACAGCGACAAAGTATGCCATGCCCCTAGTTAGCATTGATCCTCTTCGTTTGATTTGTTTCTGCGAGTATGGCGCGCTAAGGACACGATTGGCTCTCAAAAACCATGTGTATTGATCGAACGGGTAACCCTGTTTGAAGGAGTTTAGATAGAAATCAAGGATATTTAGGAATTTGGTGTGGAGGATTGGTACTCGTGACGCTCATTTAAACTAATGCTTGAACATTACACTTACTTTGAAGATATTATAAAGATTGAATGCATTTTTTAGGCCTGGCTCCAAATATTTAGAGATATAGTAGATGATTGTCAATGAGTTGTTTAATCATGGTAGGGTAAAAAAAACTTTTTCTGAAAGATTTTTGCCGGAATATCGATTTTCTATAGACTTTTCGCATTATACCACCTTGTATCCGACCGGATATCCGACTCGGATATTTGGATTCCGACTCACCGAAAAAACGTCAAAATCCGAGTGATCCTAATTCCGATTCACCGAAAAAACGTAATTTTCGGATTGATCCAAAATCCGACTATCCGTTTAGCCTCCCTATCCGACTGAATCGGATTATCTAATGTTGTTATTTTGAATCCATCCGTTTGAGTCGGATATCCACGGCCTTTTGTTTTTGAGTTATCCGAAATCCGAGTATCCGAAATTTTTTGATTCGGATCCAATGTATTATGGCACTCAGCTAGCGGGACATTATGGTACATTGATGTATCCGAAGGAATATAACTAACCAACAATTACAAGGAAGTCCTTCCATCTCACAGTGGACCAATAGTTCTGCAAACAAGCTTGAACCTATTGCATCAATACTCAAATGTGTACTGGAGTACTCTTCATGGATTCCGCTAGAGCTTCAATTCAGAAAAGAGGAATTCTGTGAACAAATGTAATGTATGAGGTGGACCTTTATACGTATGTATGTAGTCCTTGTGGGACAGTAAAGAAATGAAAAAACCGAGTTCTCTCAAAGAGAAATGTGATTAGGTACGGCTTTCTGAAAATTCCCGGGCGGTGTTGGTAAATGGTAACCTCATTCTGACCTTTATTTGTTATTTGCCCACAGTACTGCTCACCACAGCTGAGCAGACCATGAGCACATCATGGTGTCGTTCGTCGTATTCAGCAGCGCAATAAAGTCTTCCTTGCGATATCCATGATTATACCAGAGCACTTCTATAACGATTCTCGCCAGAAACCATTGGAAATAAGGTACTTCAGTGTTCCTTTGTGTAGCTGAGGACTCCATATGCACTTGATTTCCGCGTCCACAGTGGGATTCGGAAACTCACTTCGGCAATAATGGGAAGCCGAAGTGTGACCCAAAATCCTGCTCATCATGATTTTGCACCGCATATAGCTCCCTCCATATTTTGAAGGGATTTCCCACTGACATCACTCATTGGTAATTACGTCCCTGGCGAATAATTAAGGCCGACAGCTCTATTGATGAGGTCTCAGCGCAGTAAATGGGTGGTCCTGTGATTACTCTAGGCTGTGAACACTTGATCTCACCGGCAGACCCACTAGTCACAGGCCATCGATCAAACAATCAATTCCTCCCACATTCCGACTGGCTAAAGCGGACCGACGGGCCAGTTGTGGAGAGTGCGAGTGCACCTGCTGGCCCCGTCCAGATGCCTCGTTATTGCTCCCGCCATCAGTATCCACAGCTGAATGACGACCTCAACAGCCGCTCTCGACTAGACTCCCCCCCCCTGTCGTTTTCACCCAGATCCCGTTTTTCCTTCCTGTTCAGCATTAGGGACACATGACGGCCGACTGAGCCTGATGTCCCCTCTCACTCTGCTCTCAATTGCTCTCTTTTCATTCATGTCCAGATCACTTCAAATTTCCGCTTATGTGGTTGCCTTGCTCTCGAAACTGCACTTCAGCTCGCTCTTGAACCAAAATTGCTCTTTTCTTCGTCGAGGCCATTTATTGCCAACGGCGTTTTCCGGCACATTGCATCCGCTTCCATTGCGCCTATAGAGCTCGAGCTCTTATTTGGTCAATATGTCTAAGCTGATCTCTTTTCTTGCCATTAGTTACAGCTAAAAAAACATTTCATCCCAACAATTATGATTGGTTGAACGAATACCATCTGCCATTTCTCTGTTCTATCATTGACACAACTTTTTTAAATTTGGAGACTCTTCCATGAACGCACTTCTCTCAACTGTTGGCCGCTATGTTTCGCACAGAGATTAGTGCTCACAGCGTAATAGATAGAAACATAGAAAGTGTGAAAATAACGCTTTAATGACGTTCGCTATGAATGGCGCATTGTTCAACTCACTTCAAAAAGGATTTATCGCGTACTTGAGGACACTTTTGGGCTCTTTTACATCTCTTGCAAAGAGGAGATTTTCCGCCCACTCTGTCGCCATGGAAATCACGACGTGGTAGGCGAACATCGAGAAAATAGGCGGAGAATTTCCTCTCAGCCAAAGGTCTATATCACTTCCAAAATGTTGTATTTTTCTTTCAAGTAATAACATTCAACACCTACATCGGGAATATAGCAGTTGCACAGTTTTCGGCACTCATTTAGACATTTTTCTGGGAGGGGACTCTCCGCCCACTTTCTCGCCGTTGAACTATCACAGGCGCAGCGAAGGCGGACGTGATAAACCAAGGGCGGGAGAGCGGGCTTAGAATCCATTCCCAGCAATATGCTAATTCAGTACCCGATTTTCTGTCTCATTTTGAGACGAAAACCACCATTTTCGAAATTTGAATCTTTTCCCCGGAAATAAAAAGAAAATGGATTTTAAAATTCGAATACTCAACAATTCATTCAAAAATTTCAATTTTTTTTCGCCTAATCGATTCTGAATATGAATTACTACCCTTTTCGAATTTTCGCCTTATTCACAAATTCGGAATTGTCGATTTTTCGAATATTCGGGCAAATTACGGTGACGACAATCAAATTCTCAGACACTTAAAACGAGGACCGATTACTTTCATGCATTATTCGGATAAAAGAAATCTAAATTCGTATGATTGTTCGAATAATCAAATCGATTTCCGCATAAAACAATCGATTCAGCGAATAATCTCAAAATTGAAATTATCGTGAACACTGCCTTTAAGAAAGCCAAATCCGCGAAATGCACACATAAAAATTTTCGCAAGATATTACGCGAAATATGTATCTATTGGTTTGAAATTCTTTGATCATTCTGCACTTGAAACTATTTCTTCTTTGACGATAACTGTCTGTGTCTCATCTCAGATTTTCACTCTTTGCTACACAATTCATTCATATCTGAATTCAGTTATTGACTGGCATCTTTTCTGAGAGGGAGCAATATCAAAATTTTTTATGAAAATCACAAAGGCGGGGTTCGCGAAAAAAAAACTGACTGTTCAGTTTTTTCTTCTTGCTTATACAAATATCAGTTCTTCCTGTGTGTTGACCTCCACACCAAATGGCGGAAGCGCAATTTTTCAAGTACCCTAAACTGAAATGGACGCCTAAACCTCCGGATAAATTCAGATTACAAGATTAGCAAACTTCGCAGATGTCCTTACAAATCCTTTATGAGCGAAGGAGTGAGAGTTGTCTCACGATAAGTTTTACTTTGGTAAGCGTAAATTTGGCATTCACTGAAGCGGAAGTAGAACTAGGCAAGCTGAGGGAAAAATTCCGAAAAGAAACAAGTTGAATCGGGCTGTCAGGGCTGACACTCCGGATTTCAAGTTGGCTTCCCCCCCCCGAGAGACGGGATTTCCCAATTAGTGCCAACTTTTCTCGAGAAGAGCAAGTGATAACTAGCTTGAGCCCGAAGACACTTCCACGAAGTCGTGAATTCGCCCTCTCTTGATATCAAAAGTGACATTGCATAGCTATTCCAATGGTTCTCACCGGTTTCTCACAGCCTTTCAATGTAGATTTCACGGAGATCACCCAATCTGACGCTCTATCCGAACAATGCGACAAAGATTTTTAACCGAGGCCCGGCCCCGTCTTCTACTTTATTCCAAGTCAGCTACCTCGGGTCCAAATTGTTCAGTTAATTTTGATTGTTTTCTGTAATAGTGTTCTTAGGCTCAAAATATCGGCACTTCCTGTGCACCCTTTATCTCACCCTTCCGCTTACTCATAAATCGCGGGTTTATCGATCATGAATACGGCTCCAAGCCTTTGAATTAATTGTGGTGCGCGCGAAGCGCGCACCAGATTTGGCTTTAACTCGCCCACGCGCAACTCTGCGATTACGAAATCGGCGTTCGGAGTGACTGTGGAAATATGGTTTTTCCTCCATTGGAAAGAGCGTAAAAAGTTGGGGTATACACCCAAAAATGGTTTGGAACGGTTTCTTGGCGCTCGAGAAAAATGGCGAAAACCACGTGATTTTGGTCGAAAAACTGTTAATCTCCTTTTTTTTACAGACGGCGTTCACGATCTTGTTGCAGTACTTAAAATTGAGCTAGGAAGCTAATTTTCTGACAGGAGCCTAGAAATGGATGCAGCTAGCTCATATTCAATTTTGGAGTTGAAAGCTCAATTTTAGCGGAACCCCAATTTTGAGGGTCAAGACGGGTGAAAACATGTAAACATGTTATTGTAAACCCTCCGACGCTCACTGAACTTTAAAAATGAACTAGTGAAAATCAACACAGCTAGTGATAGGCTTCCGGCCAAGATTGTTCTCTCTTTGAGATGATTGGGGTAAATAGGACTTGAGGAGTGCGCAGGACGCCGCAGAAATATAGGATTATAATTTGCCACCGGCACAAAATTCTCACTCAGGAATTATCCTATTAAAGTTGCGCTCTGGCTTACTGGGGCAAGTTCAAACCTGTTTTACGTGTTCTATGTCAAGACGCGTATAAAATACACATGTTTAGACAAAGGTATTAACGAGGTTGCTGGTATAAAAGGCTCCTCATCTCACCGTGTGCCTCAGTCGGCTCTTCGGAGCCGGACCTGGAAGGTGGCCTTAGTCACTTTCCAGGAGATCCACCGGATAACGGAGGATAATTTTTGTCGCCTAGGGGATATCCCCACAGCTCGGGGGGGGGGGGGGGGGAGGTGGTACCCAAGTATGGGCCCACCTCCCCACAGTTTGCAGTGGGGTGGACCCCACTGCGAACAGTGGTGGTGGGGTCACCCCCCACCTCTCGTTAGGATCACAACAGGGATGATCCTTGTGGGATGGTTTCTTGGCACCCGAGAAAGATGGAGAAAACCACGTGATTTTGGTCGAAAAACTTTTGATCTCCTTTTTTCAGACGGCATTCACGATCTTGTTGCAAAACCTAAAATTTAGCTAGGAAGTAAATTTTTTGGCAAGAGGCTGGAAATGGATGCAGCTAGCTCCTATTCAATTTCGGAGCTGAAAGCTCAATTTTTGCGGAACCTCAAAATTGAGGGCCAAGACGGGTAAAACATGCTATTGTAAACCCTCCGACGCTCACTGAACTTTAAAAATGAACTAATGAAATTCAACACAGCTAATAATAGGCCTCCGCCCAAGATTGCTTCCTCTTTGAGACGGTTGGTGTGAATAGGATGTCAGGAGTGCGCAGGGCGCAGCAGAAAGTGGGCGGGCCCCCAGTGGTAATGTGCAGGACGCCGTAGAAAGTGTGCGGCCCCCCAGTAGGAATGCGCAGGATGCCGTACAAAGTGTGCGGGACCACAGTGGGAATGCGCAGGACGCCGTAGAAAGTCTGCAAGACCTCAGTGGGAATGCGCCGGATGCCATAGATAGTGTGCGGGACCCAAGTGGAAGTGCGCAGGACGCCGTAGAAAGTGTGTGGGACCCAGACGAGAGTGAGCCGAACGCCGCAGAAAGTGTGCGGCCCAACAATGGGAGTGCACAGGATGCCAAAAAAAAGTGTGCGGGACCCCATTGGGAAAGCGCACGACGCTGTCAAACGTGTACGGGACCTCAGTAGGAAAGAATAGGTCGTTTTTAATGTCTGCGGGTCACAATTTTTAGGAGTTATAGTCGTCCGACCACACCGATCGGTAATGACTGTAATGGCTGTAGCACTGGGTCGACTGCGGCTTACGATTTTGACCCACTTCCTGGCCGTTTTTCACCGTTCCTTTTCAGTTCTGGGACGGAAGCTACCGAAAGCTCAGGATTGTGCGAAAAAATTGACATTCGTTTTATCGCGAACACTGCCTTTAAAGGCAGTGTTCACGATAAGAATAATTTTTCTGCTTTTCCGCCCATCTTGAAGACAATCACATGCCGATTCCAATGATGTTTTGGAATTGCACAAGACCTTTTAGGAACGGAGTTATGGTCCCTCAAAAATTGAGCTAAGGAGACGTGGTGGACGAGTTGTCCGAGGCTTGTAACTTCCGTCTTTCGCAGTCGATGTACGCGAGCTGACCTGAGTAAAGATAGAAGTCGATATTAAAGGGAAGAACGGGGCTATTGATCGGAAACCATCGCTCATCTCACAATACCGAGCATTCATTTGTTCACGTCGGTGGACGCGAAAAGTGCATCTGGGTGTGACGAGATGACGGGTGTCCAACTTTGGAGCCGTAGGTGACCGTTCCGAGCTCATTTTTATTAGTTTTTTCAACATGAGGGTTGCGCTAGGCCCTCAGCTGCCGATCTCCACCAAAAAATCAGACATGGTTTTTATCGTGGACACTGCCTTTAAAGGTTTTGCCTCTCCAGAATGGGAATTACTTAGCAACAATCAGGTCATAAAGGGAACCTTTGGGAAAAATATATGAAATTTCCGAAAGTTTAGCTTCCTGGCAAAAGTAGTGATTTGGCAATGTTATAACTACAAGAAATATAGAAGTTGACAGAATATAATTTAAAAAAACAACTCGAAATATGTTTGAAAATGATTTGGCTCAAAATAACCAGAAGTGATGAAAAACGGAAATGTAGTGAAATGACTAAAACCGGATTTCGCGGTCATTCATAGGTCAACTTTTGATAAGTAGTGACTGACGAGGGATTAAATTTTACAAGATTCTCCGTTAAACTTATCAAAGCTAAATCAAGCGCGCGACAGAAACCGCAAAACATTTCATTGAAGCTGTAATACGGAAATCAGCTTAGGTCAACTATGGTCAACTATTACGCTCAAATCCGATGAGCGCTTGATTTCGCTTTGATAAGTTTAACGGAGAAACTTGTAAAATTTAATCCCTCGTCAGTCACTACTTATCAAAAGTTGACCTATGAATGACCGCCAAATCCGGTTTTAGTCATTTCACTACATTTCCCAGTCTTTCATCACTTCTGGTTATTTTGTGCCAAATCATTTTCAAACATATTTCGAGTTGCTTTTTAAATTTTATTTTGTCAACTTCTATATTTCTTGTAGTTATAACATTGCCAAATCATTACTTTTGCCAGGAAGCTAAACTTTCGGAAATTGTCGATTGTATTCAAATTATTCTTCCTCTCATTAGACAATGTTTACCAATATCCTGAAAGAAAAGTCGAACGGTCCCTGCTCTCTCCATCCAGTGTTGGGTTGCATGTTTTTCTTGCCTCATCGTCTTCTGAAAATTTGCCAAACTTCATCTCTTATGTAATCGTCCTATCATTTTCGATACGCGACTGTTTGCTCTTTTTGCTTTGTGAAAAAAAACCTCAAAATTTTGAATCGCATTCCAGGTCTAACACATATCACACGATGGCCACAGAGCAAAGTATTTGGAGCAGTGCCAAGAACTTCTTCTCCTTCTCACAACAAAAAGTTGCTCCTACGACAAATGCTACAGGTATTTTTCCTGCTTTCCTGCCGTTACAAAAAAAAACGAATACTGGGCGCAGCTGTGTTCAAAAATTGGCAACATATTTATTTACTTTGTCTGTTGAAGTGTGTGTTATGGTCTCAGTCTACGGGGGGGGATTGCTTTGTTGACACAGAGAACCTCTCAAAACGTACCAGATTCTAAGGTGAACCCGCTTTCTGCGAAATAATGAAGTCCGTTCTGACTTCAGCACTAATTTTTTGATATAATGTCTCTGTTACCATCAATGCTGAATGAGGAACTTCAAGATACGAGGAAACTATGAGCGTTGCCTCTAAATCTCAAAAGGGTACAAACTCGACTCCAAGGACGAGTAGCATTGTGCAATGCTAAATCTTTCGTCGCGGAAGTTTATAGATTTCCTCGAGGGGTGAGTGTATGGTCTCTCTCGTTAGATTTTGACTAGAACACTATCTGAATTGTGTATTGGACCTGTGCAACGACTCTCGAGACCAGTTGATGTTGATGGCAAGAAAATCATTCTTTCAATCTAGTCTCTGTGGAGGCATTCATGAAACATCGACCGCGGGAAGGGGGAGTAACCTTCCCGCTTCTGGCGTTTAGCGAACCAAAGTTGTGCCTTCCGGTCAGGGCAGCGCAGATTTCCGGAAACCGAAACGCAAAAAAAAATCCAGAAAACTCAAGAAGCGGAAACGGAAGAAAACGGAAAAAAATGTAGTGTGCCTCAATAATAAGTTTCATCGCCGCTCATTTCTTGCAGAAGCCCTTCGACGACTTGTGATCTCAATCTACTCACTCACTTTTACCCGCAGTTTTGCCCTCTGAAACATCAAGCGATACCGAGGACAAAGAATAGGAGGACGTGCTGCTGATGCAGGTTCTCCTATTGAGCTGCAAACAAGTCTGCTCGAGCAGCGCCTTTCCTAGTGTGCTGCTGATCCCCTTTTTGTCAAGTTCATCCTCTCTGCATTGTTTTTCTAGTGCGAACAAACCCGGCATGAAATTGTCGTAAATACGACGTTGGTGGGTATATGAGGCACGCACTCCCGCTGAAAGCGCAGGTGGCCGTTTAAGGCAGTTTCCAGACGACCTCGAGTTACGTCGTGTGCATTAGTTTTGAAGGGTGAAAGGCACGTCCCCATGGGTCATTGCAAGGAAAGCTTCCTCGCTGTAGATAAGGGCAGAATAATGTCTTTTTTGCGGACCATCGCGAGTTTGGCCTCCTTTCTACGGGCCCTTACAACGCTCGTACCAAACTCCGGCAGAGTTAATGGTAGCACCAATTCTTCCTCCAATAGCATATGGTGCTGCTGCTAGCAGTACATGCTGCTGCTAATCAAGGGTTGCACTCCAGGGCCAACATCTGGCTCAACCTTTCATCGTCAGCAACGGCAGGAGCAACCACTGAGGAAGGCCTTGGTGCACAATTCCTATTGTGATGGCGTGCAACCCCACAAGTTCGTGAGGATGAACTGAAACTTCTTCATCTTCGACTCACTTTGACGCATTCGCCGACTCCGAATTCTCGCTCTTCAGTGATGCGAAAACTCAATGCTAAAATATTATACGCTGTTCTAATGGAGTTTGCCGATGGAGAGCCCAAAGAGTCACTACGCTCGCAGAATTGAACAACTACGCGAGTTTAACAACTATGCGCTGCATAGACGAAGGGAAAATGTTCCGGGATAGGGGCTCTCTACACACCGAGGATGGAGTTGTCTCGCCTTTTGCTGCTCTGATTCCACTCAGCAGATTTAAGCGGCGGGGAGCCGTCGCCATTAGCCTTGTAACACTAATTTCATTCGTTTCCGAGCATAACAATCAGAAAACGAAAACGCACGGAACCATACAAAAAGCACTGAAAATGTGAAAATGGAGTCAGATACGGAGCACTTTCGCACAGCCCTGCTCCCGGTTGAATAGCGGAAGCTCCGCTTCGCCTCTTGTTGTAAGGGTAGAGGCAGGCATGCGAGCTGCCGCAGAGAAGGAAAGAAGCTTGCCGAGTGCGAGTTTGCTCAGGTATCAAGGTATTTCGGTGAGCATACCATACCCGACCTCAACAGTTTGTGAGCACACGAAGCGCATTGTATTCCAGGAGGATATTGATCATTTTTTGCCGAAGGGGATCGAACTAGCAGGCGGCCGCAACCCTTTTCATCTACCCGCCACGTAGCCAGTGGCCGTATTCATGAAACTACGGGAGCCTCTCGGAAGGATCCAAAGTCCGCCGCCCGCATACATCAGCTGGTTCTATGGGCTAAGCAGAGTGGCATCGCGTACAGGGAGGGATGTGCGAAAAAATTCCGACAACTCGAAATCGAAAAATGACGAATCTCGTTTCGAGACCAAATTTTTTTGTGCAGATGGGTCATTTGGAGTACGAGTACGACCATTTTCAAGAAATTTTCGGTTTTTTTTCGGTATTTGGTTCCCAGAAAAAAAAATGAAAAATTGGAAAAAGTGTAGGCACAGGGGAAGGTGGGAGCGCGGGGTGGGGTTTATCTTTCCGTCGACCAATCACCCACGTCTTAAGGGGTGGAGAGACCTCTGTCGATTGGCCTACGGAGCAATAAACCCTGGCCCGTATTCCGATCTCCCCGTGTACCAAAGTGTACTTTTGCAACGTAACATAGTGTGGGTGAGCATTTTGCAAATTTTTGACCGAAAATTTTTGTTTTTTTAGTTTTGCGCTTTTTTTTCGATTTCGAAAAATTTTCGCACACCCCTGATCACAGACAGGTTCGTGGGGGTGGAGACAGCGATCCGAGAGGTGAAGGTTGTTTAGGATACCTGAGTGGGGAAAGGTGAAGGTTCCCTAAAAACTTGCAACTTCAAAATTTGACGTTTTCTCAAACCTCTTTTTTTTTGCATTCAGTATATTTTTCTTTTTAATCATTGATTTTGAAACATCTTTTCGCTAGATGACCTCCCCTAGAATATCACTGTTCTTAATAAAATGATCTGCCTAGGTCATGAAAAATTTCCTTTGAGCTGTCTTGGAGTCAAAGATTTTCGGAAAAATTTTCCAAACGATTTTTGAAAAACTACCCGTTCTTCGGTCATTAAATTTTTGCCCTCTAAGAAGAATCTTTGAACGAAGCCGTTTCCAAAGTCTCCATGGAATTTTGCGTCGAATAATGTTTTCATGTTGAGAAAAATACGTTCCCAGTCTCTCAGCCGTCTTCAATTTATTAAGTAACGTTTCTTTCACCAAAAGCATTCAGTTTTTCGTCCATAATTTTTTTACCCTAAAAGATAGCCCTTTGGTGAAGGTTGTTTATTAATTCACATAAAATTCTGCATCGAATATCGTTCTCAGTTTTGAAATATACGTTCCCCTTCTACCAGCCGATTTCAGTTTATAAAGTGCATTTTTTTTGCCTGAAATTATCGGTTTTTCGTCCATAACTTTTTTGTGCTTGGAGATAGACCTTTGGTGAAGGCTGTTCTCGAAATCTGGATGGAATTCTGCGTCGACTGGTGTTACTAGTTTGAAAAAATATATTCTCGATCCCTCAGCCTAATTCATTTTACGAAACACCGGTTTTTCGCCTATAACTCTTTAACCGTTGAAGATAGGGTTTTGGTGAAGGTCGTTTGTGAAATCCGCGTAAAATTCTGCGTCGAATGATATATCGGGTTCCTAACTTTGCTCGCCCCATAAGCCAACCAGGTCGGTGGAGCCGAGCTCCATAGTTATCTCCATAGGATGCTCTCGCCTCTATGGTGTAAGTAGGAGACGCAAAGTTCTCCTGGAGCCTACAACGGGGCTCGGCTCCACCGAACAGGCTGACTTATGGGGCGAGCAAAGTTAGGAACCCGATATACCATTCGACGCAGAATTGTAAGTACATGGATTTCAAAAACAACTATCACCGAAAACCTATCTTCAACTGTTAAACAGCTATAGGCGAAAAACCGGTGTTTCGTAAAATGAATTAGGCTGAGTGATCGAGAAAATATTTTCCCAAACTATTAACACCAGCCGACGCAGAATTCCATCGGGATTTCGAAAACAACCTTCACCAAAGGTCTATCTCCAAGCACAAAAAAGTTATGGACGAAAAACCGATAATTTCAGGCGAAAAAAATGCACTTTATAAACTGAAATCGGCTGGTAGAAGGGGAGCGTATTTTTTAAAACTGAAAACGCTATTCGATGCAGAATTTTATGGAGATTCCGAAAACAACCTTCGCATTCAGGCTGTCCTTTAGGGTAAAAAAGTTATGGCCGAAAAACCGGCAGTGACACCCACCCAATCTTGAAAATGACTTGCATGAGTGTTGGGTCGCTTTCATTCTTTTTCGGGGCGTTTCACCGGTTGTCACCGGTTTTCCCAATGGTGAAGGTTCCCCACTTCACCTGCACAGGGGTGAAAATTGGTGGAGTTCATGGCTCCATCCAACGAAGCTATGCCCCTGATCGCGTAGCGGCGCGGCCTTATGATGGTCAGCCGTATTGTTAGAACGCGGCGATCTATCCATACGGCAGCCCATCATGAGGCAGCGCCGCACCGCAATGCCACGCTGCTCAGACCCTTAAAAATCTTCCCGGAAGGCTCGCGCAGTTTCATGAATACGGCCACAGGAGCCTTCCTATCCACCCGCCGGGTACGTTGGGTGGGCTTTACTCCTGCCCGGGAGGCTTCAGGAGTTTTATGAATTTCGGCTCTGGTGTTAGTTCCGCCTCTCTGAAGGAATAGCAGGCTTGATTGGCCGTGAGTTGGAATCGAACTTGACCGTATGCGGCGGCAACGGTGCCTCACCACTGCGCACCACACCACTCGCTTTTGGCGAAACCACTAGCACTTCAACTGAATTTGTTTGATAAAGTTCGTTTTGGGGACAGTTCCGGGGGCTCATACCTTTGCGCAGTTTTTTTTTTCGTAGAAGTTATTGGTGGGAAAATGCGGCGAGAATTGTCAAAGATTCCGCAATAACTGCTTTAAGTATAAGGATTTCACTGGATTTCTTGGAAATTATAATTCGTGGAACTTTTTCGATTTTTGGTTGTTTTTTTTTGCCGTAACTGCTGTTCAACGTCGCAGCACACGTTGCTGTTTACATAAGGTACTGTTGCTTCGGTGAAGATTAACCGAGCAGTTGAGTGAGAGCGGCGCTGGGGCTTCGGTGGTGCAGTGCAATAGCGCTTTCCCCCGGAAAGGGAATATGCTGGTTCAATCTCGCCCGGATCCAAGCGTTTTGCGATCACCTTGTGTAGAACTTTTCGTCAATAGTGGATCCCAATCGATGCAGGACAAACTTGTTATAGAAAAGCCTCAATTAGAGTATGGATCAGAGAAAATGTACTTTTCCTGAACTGCCCCACACTATTTTTCGAGCGATAACAAACTTACTTTTGTATTCCTTCCGACAAAACTATGATGACGGACGTACTGAGTTCAGAGGCATACTTTTTTGTTTCCGGCTTTTGACGGCATATCAGAAATTCAGGAAATCAGAAGAAGATTTATCCTACAAGCTAATAAGTCAGAGAAAGGCTCAACACAGTTTGGTGCACAGGATTTTGCATAGAAACGTCTCGGGTCTTAAATTTGTCAGTTATGAGGTAACAGTTTCCTGAGAAAAATTTTCATCAGCGATTGACTCAAATTTATTTCTATGTATATCATTGGAAGCCTTGACTACGTACTGTCGGGTTTTCACTGAAGAATTCGCAGCACTCCGCAATTATGGGAGGGTGTGGGGCTAAGGGTTTAGCCCTGTGGCTACTGTGATTATTGGTCGATCGATGCACACGGCTGACCACAACTGCCCTCATTGTCGTGTGCCGGAATTTGACTCAGAGAACGATAGTGCAATGCTTAAGTCGTTTCATCGTAGCCGTTTATACCGTTGGATGGATCAATTAATTTTTATCCCCCAATGACATTCTCGAAACTTCTGATCCCGAAATTTCAAAAGCTAACGCTATACTGAGGTCCAAAGGTGGAGTATAGAATTTGTTTAGACGACTGATAGAATTCGACTTCGCATTGCAAAGCGGTAGCTCAATAATCACTATTTAGCCAAATCCAATTTTCAAAATTTTTCTGCAAATGAGGCGCAATACACAGAAACCAAAGCAGTGGGAAGATTCAAGTTATCCTTTGTTTCGGAGTAAAATTTATTTCCCTTCATCGCGTGCGTCTGCGCGCGTATTCTGCGTCTCCTTCTCCCCACTCCTCGCTGTCTCTAGCCTCGCTCCGCACAAGCTCGCGAAGGAACAGAGGAAATTTGAATCCAAACCAGGGCTGGGATTCATGAACACATTGAGTCCCGGCAGGGTTTGGTTTGGTTAGCTGCCCCAGCTGGGACCAAACCAAACCAAACCACCACCTCGGAGGAGAGGTTACATGAGAACCAGGCGTAGGCCAGTGCTGACCAAACCTAGCGATGATGAATCGCTGGTTTGCCCACGTTTCCAAACAAACCCTGCTGGGACCCCCGGTTCAGCGTTCATGAATTCGAGCCCAGAAGATAACTACGGGGTTACATTTTTTGTGTGTTTTAGTCTGAAATATTCTCTTTCGCGTCTGAAAATGATAGAAAAAGACTGAAGAAAATTTTCGATCGATATGATTTTATTGATAATGAGTGAAAAGCTATTATTACAGAGCGACAGTGATTCAAAGAAGTGAAGAGACGCATATTTTCAGATCGAAAAGAGCTACCCAGCCAAGTCGCCACCGAGAAGAAACACTTGTGTCCAGTGAAGAATTTCAATGCCGATCAGACGTATCTCTACGAATTTGGCTCCTTAAATATGCCATGAATACGAATCGGAGATTCTCGCTGGGAATCTCGCCGGGATCTCACTATTAGAGACAGACTTAGCCACTCGTCCTGTCATTGTATTATATCATGTATATAGAACCACACCTAGTGATGGCAACTTCGACTGGTTTCTATTATTTGGGTGATTTTTTCGCAGATTTGAGAGTTTTTGAATCCTACCCTGGGTGGCTGTGCATTTTACCTTTCTAGTGATTTTAGAATACATGGCATTCGTCCAAAGTTAATTTGTGTGATTATCACAGTTTCTTCTGAGATTTAATCACAGTAATTTCGAATCTGTATTTTGATTATGTGATTGTAAATTGCCGTTTGTGCAACAAACGATTGATAAAAGGTTTAATGAGTTATCGACAAGTGAAAACAAGGAAGTGGACATTGAATAACTGCAGACATGAATCCGAAATACCGGAAGGACGGCCCTCATCTAAACCTCTTGCTGGGAGAGGCTCCCCACCCATTTTCTAGCCGCTGAACTATCACAGGCGCAGCCAATGGAGACGTGATAGGCCAACGACAAAAAAGCGGCCAGAGAATCTCCCTCTAGCAAGAAGTCTGATTAGGAGCCAAACAGATTTCTTCAAATTATCCAACTGACAGCAATTAAATCGTTGTGATATGAGTACCGGGCACACGTCCCGTAGTGTAGATTTTGCATCTGCACCACCCCCCCCTTTACCTTGGTACTCCTGTTTCCCTAGAAGTCCGGCCCAGCAGCTATGATTTTCACTCTCTAATTTTGATAAACCCGGTATCCAGAAAGGCACTGAATAAAAAAATTCCGCATATTTTTCAACAAAAAAGGTAGTGTAAATTCAAAACTTGAAAAGAATCCCATGGAAAAAAAATTGTAAGTCAGACGGTAAGTTATGAGAAAAAGTAAAGCAATTTTTACCTCAGAGCAATTCAGCGATTATAAACAACAATAGAACTACTACTATTATTCCAATAAATAATTTTCTCTGTCGAATGCTTTCATGAACCTACTTTTCGTGTTTGGACATCGAAATACGTTTATTCAAAATTATGATGATTTCGCGGCGCATTTTGCCGCGGGCCACAGCTGGCCAGCGGATCATCAAAGGCAGTGTTCACGATAATCTCTGATTTTGAGATTATTTGCTATATTGATTAAGTGGCCCCCGGGTAAAACTAAAACGACGTAGAAATTGAGACAAACGCACCAGTAGAAATTGAGACAAACGCACCAGAAGTACATGAAACGCTCATGTATCACATCGCCTCTTAAAGGCATAGAACACCCAGAAATTTTTTTTTATAATTTTCATGCTGATTTTGGAGAGTCATATGCTGATTACAGTGGAATCTTTGAAATCGTTCTAGATCCCCTGTGAATAGAGTTATAGCTCCTTAAAAATGCCCATATTTTGAGGGCTAAAAAATTGGTGGACGAGTTGTCTCGGGCCTGTATTTCTCTTGATTCGCAATCATTGCGCGAGAGCGAGTAAGGATATGCAGACAGTCCGGCAGTGGACTGAAGAACGGAGACTCGTTTCATTCACCCATTTAGCCGCTATCGAGTTCGGAAATCTGGTAGGGGGTGTGGCCGGTGGTTAAAAGCGAAGGTGGTCGGGCCCGTGGTGGTCGCTTATGTTTCGCTTATTCCGAGGTATTGAGATCTCGTACTTGGCACGTGTTATACAGGAGAGGTCCGCTACACAATCAAATAAAAATCACAAAATTCATGTCTGAGGGTGAACTGCGCCTTTGAAGGCAGCATACACGCTCGAAAACGTATTCAAGATTACAAAGGAAATAGAATGGTGTGGCCCAGAACACAACGTCTATGCATTTTGAAGCGTCAAAAACCCCCCACAATGCCGTTATAGGAGTAGCAAGTTTGACCCCGCCCGTATTTTCACGCCCCCTGTATTTACCCTTTTCCTCCAACGCAGGATTGCTGGGTCATCTTCGCTATAAGTGACGTGTGTGGTTCACTTGTTAGGCAATCCAATAACAGTTCCGACAGTGAAGATGACCCACCAACCTTGCGTTGGAGGAAATGGGCAAATACAGGGAGCGTGAAAATACGGGAGGGGCCAAACTTGCTACTCCTGTAACGGCATTGTGGGTCGTTTTTGACGCTTCAAAATGCATAGGCGTTGTGTTCTGAGCCATACGATTCTATTTCCATAGTAACCTCAAATGCGTTTACGAGCGTGTATGCTGTCTTTAAGTATCACATGAAGTGTTTGTTGTGACAGAGAATTTTTTGTGGATCCGTCCTTTGCAAATCTCTACTCTCCATTGAGCCATTCTTTCTTTAGGACCCTAACTAATCCTGCTTCGCATGAAATATTCTTCTATTTCCGATTGACCCAATTTTCCACCGGTGACACCCACCATGAACATATTCATCCAACCGGACAACTAGTCCATGTTATAGAATAATGTCACTGAAATACGACGTTTTGATGCGTTTCTCGCCGTTTCTTCGCAATTTGGGTAACACTTGGAGACCAACGCATTGTTTTATGTGAAAAACTTGGGGACGAAAATCGTCGTGAACACTACCTTTAAGAGCACGTCAAGTACGGCCAGGTAGGTTTTCAACCACTCTCTACCGATTCGAACAATAAAAGCCATATTTTAGATTTTACCTGCTCCACTAACCCCCATTTCATCTCGATTTTTACGAGAACGGTCTTATATACGGCCATGAAGAAAGAAAAGTTTCGTTTTGCAATTTCAAGTAGCTCAAAAATGCGATCATTCGAATTTTTGCAAATTCGGATTTTTGAAAAAAGTCCAGCACTGGAGATTTTCAAATGTCGAGTTACTTACGCAATTGGAGCGAAATTCCGGTCCGTACTTGCCGACAGCCGTTGCTGCACCAAGCAACACGAGAATAATCGTGCTGAGACTATTTGGTCCCGACACGATTACACCTTGTCTGATCAAGATTATCATCGTGTTGCGCGATGCAAAAGCGCTGGTCCGCAGGTGCGGACGGAAATTTCGCTCCGATAGCGACAGTATGTAGTCGAGAACTCGATTATTCAAAAAACTAGAATGTTGACAGTCAAAAAACTCGGCCATTGCTAATGTTGAGCATTCGAAGACTCGATTATTCGAAATTTTGAGTTGGCCGGACTAAGTCATTCTAAAAAACCGAGTTCCCGAGGTCTGCCAGATAACGACTCACTACTCCATCAGAGGCAATATCAGCAATGAGACGATTACATATGATTTCAGCGTTTTTCAAAATTAGAAATGTTATTCAATCAAGGCAACAGTATTTGGAGCTATTAAGGCCTATGGTGTACTTTGCCGCTGGGCTTGTCGCTTCCCTGACTGAAAGGTCTTCAATTGGTCAAAAAAAATTTGGACCAATCGCAGAAACTGCCGCTGAGGGCAGTAACAGGCTCTGTGACGTAATATACAGACTCAAAGCCTAAGCATAGCCGAGCGACGCCGCGTCGCAACAATGAAGAAGGAAGGGCAGACACAACGCTTTGTAGCAGCTCCCAAACCTACAAAGTGGCGACGCGACTTTGGCCGCCCTACTAGGCAGATGCCTGCTTTTCGTCGACTCTACACGTTGCACTGTAGTGTTCAACTACCTTCCTATTTATGAAGTCCGAAGAAGTATCTAGCTAGGTTTGTCTTTTATGGCGGTAAACGCATCTGCGAAAACGACTTAAATTGTTGGTAGGCTCTGGCCAACCCCTAGTGACCTGTGAACTCCGATTATCACCAGCAGCGGAGCGGTGGGCCTCGGTGAAATATAATGATAAGGAGGATCCGACGAAAAAGCCCACCGCTTCGCGCTGTGATAACCGAAAACAGGAGTTCACTTGAAATGAAACAGAGTCTACCTCTTGGGCCTCAATAGTACGAATTTGAGTTCCAGTTTCCATAATCCTTAGGTTTACTGCAGGTTCTGGTAGGTACAATCTAATTTAGGGAGCAAAACCTACATTAGCATTTCGAAAATTGACAAATGGACATAGAATTCGTTTCCAGCGCCGGAATAAACCCCGCATATAGTTTTAAGTCAATTCTGGGACTTTGACCGAACTGCCGTATGACCACCGTAATCTACCGCGAGATGTCGAAAATCGATAAACGGATTTCAGAATCGTGTTTAGCTTTCCAAACAAGCCCAAGAGAAGCACTTTGGGCCAATTCTACCGTAGCCTTCCGGGAATCTTCAAGAGTCGCGTTTTGCACTCGAATTTCCCTCAACTGAAGGTTTTCAACGAATTTAGCCGAGAACTTTCGAAAATCGACAGCTAAACCTGATATAGAGATGCGGGATAAGCACACCAAATAACCTCCATGAGGTAGTTTCAAGGCAGATCTGATATAAATTTTAAACGCTTTTGGAACCCTAAACTGCTACAAGAAACGGTCAACAAACAATGCGAACAAGTCCAAAACGCCAGCACTCTGCACAAAGTTCGAAGAATGCACTTTCAGCCAAACGTTGTCCAAGGGGCTATTTTGGGCGCTAAACACAATCATGAGGACTGTTTCCAGATTTTGCAAAGATTAGTGTTCGTTTTGGAATGCACAAAAAGTACAAAGAACGACCGTTTGAAGCTTGTATCTTCTTGGAACCTGCAGCTCGGGGCGGGATACTGTGCAGTTTTACTATAAAGGCCCAGGAAATACTAACAATCCAAGCCGTTTTTGCAGATGCATTTACCGCCATAAACACTTCTCTTGTAAGCTAGAACAGTTATTTCAGGAGTTCAGGATCTCTTGAGATGATCTGGAAGCAGACTCACCATGTGTAAAACTCGACCACCATTGCATTAAAGAAACGCACCACAAAATTTTATTGTTTCACGTTGAGGCATCAAAGCAAGAATAACCGTACGAAAATATAAACGGGTGACCCTAATATTCACACGACAATGATAATAGACAAAACTGAAAAGTCCCTAAGTACAATGGCTAACTACGGAATGGCAATTTCAAACATGAAAAAGCAAAACCACACTTAAGAAATGACTATGAGGCTGGATACTAACTTCCTGCGTTTTTTTACTCTTATTTTTCTCCTGGCTATTGTTTGCTTGGTCGAATGTGTATACGCTTCTTTTCGGAGACGCTTCAACAAGTGCAGTGCGGCTCTAGGAGACATAGAGGGCAAGAGATAAAGGGACGGCATAAGAAAGGTAACGCAGCGGACACGACCCCAAATTTGCTATGCACGATGTAAATCTCGCTCAGAAAAGAACATTCACGTTTAGAAAGCGTATTTTCCGCTCTAACATCTGTTGCAGCAGTATTCTTTCCCAATTTTTGCTTCGGCTTCAGTATTTAGAAATGAAAACCGAAAATTTTCGATATTTTTTCCTACGTCTTTTCCATTACCTAGAAAGGGAAACAATCCAACACATTGTGCCGTGTATGAGCGAAATGTCATATCTAGACGATGAGAAAACATCAATCTTCCGCTTTGTTCTCATTTTTTACACCTTCCTGAACCACACATTACATAAAATATCGAATCTTTTAAAGCTCCAAACTTCTATTATATCGTAACTAACAAGAACGCTTCTAAAGTGCTGGCGGATATTTAGCGCCGTCATCTTCGCCCCCTAAATTAAATCCTACGTCGCAGTTGATTGCGACAGAAACAACCGATTTGACAGCATATAATGGATTTTCGCGTCTTCCTCGCCTCAAACGCTTTTTGACGAAGATGTGTCGACGGTTCGTTAGTTTTGAGAAAATGTACTACCTTATAGTTCTAACCAATTTCGGAATTCGGAACAAAGAATTTCCATTATTGTAGAAATGTCAGATTTGACAATTCCTTTGAGATCGCATTTCAACACAAGCTGTCGCCGAACCCGTAGATTCTCGCTACAAAATTATAGCAAGAATATACGGGCTAAGCGACAGAGAGATCAATGTGTCGAATTTAGTCTTCGTTTTTACGTAGAATATGCGTAGAATTGGCACCCTTGTACCTCCGACACAAGAATAAACGGATTTTAGCTATCGTAGCTAAAGCCCGTAAATTCTCGCTACAGGGAATGGGGCGGCGTCACAGGCCGCGCCCTAAGAGGCATCTAGCCTCTCGTTGGCTGAGTAGTACGGAAGAATTCAATGCGTTGTATTTTATTTAAGATTTCTATTCAAATGAACGTAGCAACATTATACATGACAACAACTGTGAATATCTAAGCAGCCTCACCATCACTTCATTCATGGATCGGTTGACCCTTATAAAAAACCGCAAATCGGTATGTCGCGCTTTCCTAAAAAAAATAACGCGGACCATACTTCACGTCCCATTCCTGACAGCCTTCATTTTACTACTATGAAAGTGAAACGTCTGTTTCCTAGAAGACCAGACCGTGTTTTACACTTGCTTCGCTGATCACAACGATAGCATGCTTTGAATACCGATCGATGTGTGACGCGATTCCGATCAATACCGATGACGGAACTGTATCCGATAATAGGATGAATATAGGCGCTACCCTCTGATTTTTAGGCAAGGATTGACTATTGAGAGACCTGACATGGGTGCGAAACGTTGTCTGATTTTCCACACGAGGCTATAATCCCTGGATGAAAAATTTTGACGTCGGCGCTGATTTTTCCACCCCCCCCGCCTTCCACTTCGGACCAACTAAAAAAACTTGGACAACCACCTACGATAAACCTGAATGTTCCTGATCGTGTTTCAAAGGCAGTGTTCACGATAAAAAATGCGGTGTGTCTTCATTCGCATACCGTCCTTCTCTAGGGCTCAGCAGCTGAGGACCTGCCTGGACTATGGAGGAGAAAACAGCACCAGCGGTATTGAAGATATAGCAAAATCGGAGTAAAAACTTAGAAAATTATAGATCGGCCAACGAAGATGAGCCATCCTTCTCGAAGCTCCATCCCTAAATTCCACTGTTACTCTCCAGAAGTCTATGACGAGATGGAAAACCATTAGTTACAGTCGAATCAGTTGCTTTGCCCGCAACACACAGTTCAGAAGTTTTTGGCTTCACGGGAATGAAAACGGTATCTAATCTCCGCTAACACATTGAAAGCGTTCTTTTTGCGGAAAGCCTATCTTCATAATTGCAAAAGTTCTGAACAGAGAGTCTCTCAACACAAAAAAAAACAAGAACCAAGTATCCATCCTCAAAAGTGAGAAACCATTAAACAATCACATAGCTCAACATAAATGTGGAATTCTGTCACTTGTCAGAACTCGGAGAGGCACGGTCAATACTTTCTTTCCCTTCATCCTTTGCTTCTTCCTTTTCATCATGAAGAATATCGTCCATTACATCCAAAAGCACTTTCAAGCGATTTCTGGACTCATTGAGCTCCTCATAAGACTTGTCTAACTCAAGCGATAACTGAAACAAAACACCACCTGAAAGAGCGTCAATCAAATCAACATGCCTTCGCAATTTTTCGTGTTCTGGTTTTGAAACGGCTACATTGACCCATTCACGACCGCGTGCAATATTGCGTTAGGCGGCGTTCAGAGTTTTCGCGGAGCCACGCGATAGTACATGTCAAAGCGACGCGATAATCGCGTCGCGTAGGAATTAAGGTGAAGACGCTGTGCGAACGCTCGGCTATAACGCGCAATCGCGTACGTACGCAATTTCGCGTAAGTAGGCAACATCAATTTTTAACTAAAGTTAGTAACAGTTCTTTCATGTTGGTTTGAGTGCAATTGGTCCCGAATATGCTCAAATTATTATCTTCATAGTGAATTTGGATGTGTTATTGAAAAAAAAAACCCTGAGGAAAACCAGCAACGAGCTTGCCTTCGCGCGACGACCATCGCGTCGCGTTGCAATGCAACGTGAAGCGATCGTCATTTGCGCGTCAAATCCTATGTACCGCGCCACTTCACTGTGAACACCTAGCGACGACACGACGCGACACCGCTTGATCGATACGTAACCTAACTGCAACGTCGCTTCGCGTCGCGAATGAACTTTGAACGCTGCCTAACCGTACACGTTGCCCCACCGGTGGGACCCGGTAGCTCGAATGGCACGCTACCAAAAATCGAATTCGTTTCTTTATGTCCATACTGTAGCTATCGACGAAGTAAGCCAGAATTTCCACTCATAGCACTCTTTCTATCAAGGGAAACAAATGCCTGAAGTCACGGCAGGGTCAAGTCGGAATATCATTTTTTCACTACTGCTCCGGTGATATCCACATAAAGGAGTTCTTTGAATGCGATTCAGAAATCTGTTATCAGTTTCCCAACTTTGTATGGTTTAGGTTTAGGTATGGTGGGTAGAAAAGTTTAAATTGAAGAAATTCGATGTTTAAGGGTCAAGGTAGGATTGGTCGTAGTAGTGGCACGTTTCCAGGTAAACAGAACGTAATTCCAACTAAGATTGCCTTACAATGCACTGGAGAATTTGTTTTTGCAACGATTTTTCTTATTGAGCCCCAGCTGTTTACACAAAAACTCGAACATTCTGCTATCGTGGAGCTGCCGATGGACCACGACTTCTGTATTCGAGTCTAGCATTAGTTAACACATTGATCATGAGAAAGTTTGAAAATCCGTCTTGTGGAGGATAAATCGATTTTCGAAAACCAAGTCCCACCTGTGGGGCACGTTGTCGTGAATGCGTTAATTGCACCTGAGCAGCGCAGAATGATATGAGGCAATATGGCTTGATGACAGATTTTGCAGGTCACTCTCGTATAATTTTAACGTCACACCTTCAAGACGCCTATTTGCGACAACTTGAGTTCCAGAACAAGTTCCCGCGACTTTTTTATCGAAAATTTCTCTCGAAATGTCGACAAGTCCTCAACATGTTATATATCATTCGACAGCAAATCATTTGCTCTTAAAAATGGTGAAACTGGTTTTTCTGACAGGCTTTAATTCTATCGATTTTCGGATCAAAACAAAGTCAAATAAGCTCCGAATCACCAATCCAAAAAATGATAATAAGAATTGTTTTTAAAAACTTAATGACACCATCGTGAAGAGCGGAAAATTCTCTTTCGAAAGACCTATAGCGAAAGACAAAAGTTTTTTATTGATAGCAACATTTATTGATGAAAATCAACATGCGTAAAAACAAATCAATCATTTATGTGTCCTCCGTTGTTCTCCACAACCTCCTCTCACCTCTCTACCAGTTACCGATAAGTGATGGAAGGTCTGCGCTTTCACGGAAATGGCGCAGCGAATTTCAAAAATTTTGGTGGCATGTTATGGGCCATTTAAAAGAAAATTCCCGTACTACATGAGTCAGATTAGGTGCTAAAATAACATGTGTTTTCGTCGATTTTTGGATAGATAATTCGTGGCATTTTCTTAACCCTCCACTTTATCGATCCAAAAGTCGATGAAATTGAAGTCAGGAAAAAAACCAGCTTCACCACCTCAGAGAGCAAATCATCTCCTGTCGAGTGATAGTGACAAGACAAGAAAATTTCCAAAACTTCGAGAAAATTTCCGGTTCAAAAAAAAACGCGGGAACTTACTTCTCAACCCAATAGATTACGAGTGAACCCTAACCCTACACGGATGTCTAATCGCAATGACAGCCATGTGGTTGACAAGTCACAAAAGGTAAAACTTAAGGTGGGAACTCTTCCAGCGACTTGATGAGGCCTCTCTCAACGATCGTTGGCCTACTTGCTAAAATAAATAAACCCTCTTCGACCAAGTACACGTATCCCACCCGAATCTGCTAACAAATGTCCCAGAATAAATGTTTTGCGGCTCCCAAGAGTCGATAAAGGGATGTTGGTGACCGTGATAGTGGGTGATGGTGACCGTACAAAAATAATTCGGTCTAGAACTCAAACCTCCGCTATATGGCATTTATCTTGATCAGGGGTCCCTTGCTAGAAAATGTGCGTAAAGGGCCCTGCCTGACCATGATGTTTTAAAGGCGTCTACCTCGGCAATTATAATAGGAGAACTAGATACTTACATTGAAGCCGGTCTCCAGCTCAATATCAATTTCCTTCTCAAACTCCTCTGTCATATAACGCCAGTAAGTTGCTGTGGGCTGATCGGACAATAGATCCTTAATGAGAAGATATCATTCGAGAGATGGCTGCCGACCAAAAAAAAACATGTCACACACTTCTTTAGTCAAAGATGTCGATTGCGTAGCGACAACATCTGTTTGTGCATGCGTCGATTTCACCTGCAAAAAGGGAGCACAAGGTGATGACCAGCACCCATCAAGAGGCATCCAACGCCAACATCGCAACGCATAAAGTAAATTCACCTTTTACAAACGCTTTCTGTGCGAACTTTTTCGTTGCTCAAGCCAGTACGGAGCACCAAGCGTCAGCGAAAGATTCGTACTACATTGTGAAATCTCACTTCCTATCACTAGGGGGAGTAGCCGCTTCAACACCCGAACCGTTGAAGACTGGCTGTGTTAATGTTGGGCAAACGAAGGAGTCATAGCCTTGGATCAAATACTTCAAGAAACGTAGTCACGCCTCTCCTCCAGCGTCGCAGTAACCGTGTGTCAAAACGAAAACACATTTTCCGAGCAAAGTAATAGCGTTTTCCATCTGCACCGGTTGTGGGTTGAGCGTTCACTTACTGTCAAGACAGCGATCAGTAAGCCCGGCGCTGAGTTGAAGCGGGCGCGGCGCAGCCGCGCAGAGTGTATCAGATTGCCCATCACCGTTATTCAAATGTTTTTGCCAGCCCACTGCCCATATTCCTGTAAACTTAAAGATGAAGAAGTCGAAATATGCTAGGAATATGGGCAGCAGGCTAGCAGAATCACCTCTTGCGGGGGCAATCTAATACAAGCCACGCTGCACGGCCGCGCCGCGCCCGCTTCAAACCAGCGCCGCCCGGCTTGGTCATCGCAGCCTTGACGGTACATCAATTACGGGGTTCTGAACATGTTTGGAAGAAATGCTCCAGATTTGACTTTGAATTGTCTCATGGTTTTTTGTGCTGATCACGAGCTGAGGTTTATTTGTCGATTTTCAAAGGTTTTCGGCTGAATTCGTTCAGTTTCTTATCGCGAAAAAATTTTGAGGGCAAAACGCGACTCTTGAGGTTTTCCGGGATGCTACGATAGATGAGATTCAAATTGCTTCTCAGGGAATTATTTAAAGAGCTTAACACGAACCTGAGATCCGTTTTTGATTTTTGACAGCTTACGGTAGATGTTGTGAACCCAAAACCCATAAAATATAATAAGGATAAAGGTCTCGGCGTATATCAATACTCTGAGGATGCGCCACACATTTGACTTCCATTCAGGATCGTAGAGGCTTTTGAATGTATATAGGGCCTACACAATGACTTGCGGGGCCAGCCCACGTTCAACTCAGTGTTCTTACAGACGAGTCTAATACATATTCATCCTCAGAGAAGTCCAAGGACGATCCGCAGCACTTTCGCAGGATTTTCCGCGGCCGACGACCGGACGATCCTTCACCGAAGCCGGGGAAGCGCCGGCAATGCGCCGCGGACCATTTTGCTAGCGCCGCGGATCGTCCTGCAGGCGCCGCGGTTCGTCCTGAGAGCCGCCGCGGATCTTCCTGAGAGCCGCCGCGGATCGTCCTTTTGAATAATGTTATGCAGCCCACCTCCGATCGACTCATTGACCGTGGGACAGATTTTGGCATTGGAGTACGCTTTTCGCGCTAGCATTCCATACTCCTCTGAAAGCCTCAATATCACAATTTTGCAGGACTTCTTGATCAAACGAGTCAATTTCAAGAGCAGAACAGCTCGATTAACACGCATAACTGGTTTCGATATAGTTTAGCTATACAACTGTGAAATGTATGGCTGAAGAAGTATTGTGAAAATAGTATATTTTATTCCAATCTTTTAGACATCGGTGATGTATAATTATGATTATGAACAAATGATCAATGTATGATCATGAGCTGCAAATTCTCGAAATCGAGAGCTCATATTTTATGACTCTTAAGCAACAACTTTGTAATATTAGTTTAGACTGAAGACCTGTAACCCTCAGTTATTGCACAATCAGTTGTTTGTGTTACCGTGGGCATACACTGCAATATACTGTAAACTGAACAAGTCTTCGAATGCATATTTTTTATTTCTCTGTTTTTGACTCTAGTTTTAAGGTTGTTGTTTATGCTCCGGTTTGTTATTTTACTCTGTTTCCAGTTAGTTTTTGTTGTCCTTTGCATAACGTGGGCTTGTTCCGCGTCCCGAATAAATAAACAAATAAATAAATATCGAAACCAGTTCTACATGTCAATTGAGCTGTTCTACCTCTGAAAACAGCTCGTACGGTAAAGCAATCCTGCGAAATTATGATACTGATGCTTTCTGAAGAGATTAGAAGCCTAGCGTGAAAAGCGTATTCCAATGCCGAAGTCTGTCTCACGGCCAATGAGTCGATTGGGGGTGGGCGGACTGTTTCCACCTAATTGGCCATCCTAGAGGTCAGTGAACCCGTACGCCAGTCAGCGGCAAAAGCGACAGTTGCGGCGGCGATCGATTTGATTTTCTGGTTACAGTAAGCGGCACTGCGTGCATTTTAATTGCGTAAGCAAAACACACTGAGCGAGAATATAGGGACTGCGCTCTACTAGAAAACCCCACTCGATGGAAACAGAGTTCATGCACCGTGGGTCAAATTCCACTCCGCAATTGCGTATTGAGGCGCTTCGCGGCCGCACGCGCTCGAGCCGGACGAGATTCCTGCGCCGCGGCCGATCAGGGGACAGGGGCTCTCTACGTACACACCAAGGAAGGAATTCTCTCGCCTTTCGCGACTCTAATTCCACTCGGGACCACATCGCTTGCTTTGAGTGGCGTGAAGTTTTGCACTGCAGAAACGGGACAGCTCTTCCCTCTGTGTGTAGAGAGCCCCTGACCCGCCGATCAGCTGATTGCAGGTATTTTTTCGTTTTCTTTAATTTTCTTGGCTTCTGTGACTGAACCCGTCATTCTGTGTTTCTTCATATATTAAAGTGTTAAATCTACATGCACACCAATTTTTTCCTTCCTTCTTCTTCCTCTTCTGCAGCCTCAAAGTGGTTTTTGTCATAGGTTGAGGAACTGGGCGGACTTCACAGGATTCGTCCAAAGGTGGTTAAGGAGGTAGGTCTCTTCGGGCACATGAACAAGTGCGCCGTGTCGTGTCCGGGAGCACCACAGTCCGGGCATGCGTCTGGTCGGCTGCTGTCGATCTTGTTGACGTAAGACAAGAGCAGAATAGAGTGACCACAGCGCAGCGATGCAAGAGCACATCTGGCTCGTCTGCCGAGTTGAGACTCGGACTCGCAAACCCGAGGCGGCACTGTTCCCAAGATAGGGTTCAAAACCGCCTTCGCTCGATATCCTCGAACAAACTGGGTGTGCTCCTCACGCAGGAGACGAAGCCTTTCCATGTTGGAGTCGGCCCATCTCTGTACATCAAAATTACGAGGAGCATCGGCGAACGGCGTCCTAATCGACCTCTCTTTTATGGGCTTCATGATTCTCTTTGACGGATGATTCGGCTGTCTCAGAACATTAATATACATCTGCTGTGCCTGGAGTTCACAATGCTCCTTGACCGGCGATATGCAGGCCTCCGCGTGAAGATGCTACACCAGGGAGCTCCTTGCACAACCGGTAGCAATTCTAAGCGCAGCGTTCTGTACACGCTGCAGCTTATTCCAGGAGCTGTCAGACACCAGGTGCTGCCACACTGGTGCCGCATATTCCAGAGCGGGCTGAAGTATTGCTCTGTAGGTTCTCAATATAGTCTCTCGGCTGCTTCCCCATGATGTTCCTCCGAGATCTCTCAAGATATTAAGCCTAGCCTTGACGACTGTTTGTTTCTGTTCCGCGTTTTTGTGGAACTTCAGTGACGGATCAAGAGTAAGGCCAAGCAGCTTGGGGAATTTTGCTGCTGGCAACAGGTCACCATCCCATTTGACATCTGGATGGGCACTGTGTTCCTTGGTGTTTGTTGTGAACACTGAAACAGAGGATTTTGCGGCAGAGACTAAGAGCATCATATTATCGAGGAAGAGCAACTCGAAGAGATAGGCGCTGATCTTGTTAGCGGCTTTCTGCAGGTCACGGTCCTGGCACATGATGGTGATGTCGTCGGCATACATAACAAACTTTACATCATTGGGAGGCTCGGGAATGTCCTCAAGATACAGGCTGAATAGGGCAGGGGACAACACTTCGCCTTGCGGAACACCGGCTGCTATTGGAATGCTATCGGATACGTGATTCTGGAACAGAACCTTAGCCCGGAGTCCTTTCGTGAACGCTGCAATCCATCGCGTCTGCCATGATGGTAGCGACGACTTGAGCAGTTTCTCGGACAGCAGTCCCAAGTTAACAGAGTCAAACGCTTCGCTCAGGTCGAGGGCGACGGCCACCGTTCTCAGGGGCTTTCTCATGTTGAACCCATCGACCGCAAAGCTCACGATCTCCAATAGAGCAGTAGTAGTAGAGTGAAGTTTCCTGAACCCATGCTGATGCTGCTGTCGCTCGTTTTGATCAGCCAGGTCCGTCACGATCAACTTTTCAGCTAATTTAGCGACGGGCGATAACAGGCTTATTTGTCGAAAGCCTTTGCCGTGCTTTGGGACTTGCCTGGCTTTGGCAACGGTATCACATTGCCTGTCTTCCAAGCTTGGGGTAGAGTGCAGGTCCGGAAAGAAGTGTTAATGATATCTGCAAGCATCGGTAGAAGTTCCGTGGGAAGCTTCTTCAGGATGGCAGGGGAGATACCTTCAGGTCCGATAGCCTTAGAATTCCGCATTTCTTTGATAGCCTTCTCTACTTGTGTGAGAGTAAAGGCCTCACAAGGGAAGTATAAGAAGCGTAGGTCTGAACGGTAGAAATCAAATGTCATGTGGGAATGTTCACGTCTTACATAGTGGAACAGTGTTGATGACCCGCCGCGAAACATAGACCTGAAGGAGTTATAAGCTCCGAAAGTTTGACGGCCATCGATCTCCTCCTAGTCTACGATTTCCTAGGCGCCGACTCCACCAGCATCGACGGCGCAGAGGTAGGGATGGCTGATGGTAGGCACTAGACCAGGGTTCGAATCCTCTCCAGAGGTGCTGTTTTGCAAATTCACGGAACTTCCATATTTTGATCAAGAATTATATCCCAAATGTCATTTTATCTTTTTGCTGCGCGATCTGGGCATACCGACGTTCAAATAGACTTGGGTACAAGGAATTCAACGATTCGCTTCCCATCAAGGAGTTCCCATTGATTTGGAGAATTTACATGATTCGGAAATATTACAACACATATTTGGAACAAGTTACTCGCCCTGCCAGTTAACCGTGGAATGCCTGATCCAGTTTTGGGATTCAAGGCCTCCCACTATTGGCTGAACAACTTCAAGAGACATGTTGGAATCTCCGGGCGTCGCATAACTCGATTCGTGCAAAAAAAGTCATTTGTGGATCAAGAAACAGTCGAGAGAGCTGCCGCTGATTTTGTTGCAAAGGTTAGAGCAAAAATGAACGTTATCCCAATCGCATCTTTCGTCAATATCGACCAGTCCGGCCTGAACGAAGAGACAACGGTGAGTAAAAAACTACTAATTCGGAAGAGATAGAAGAAAATCAGTTATGTTCCAAATTTACAGATGCCGAGATGTTTGTCTTTCAAAGGGGAGAAGAAGACGGTGCGGTTGGTGCAGTCGGCTTCTGCGACTACCCATAGCCTGACCATCATGCCCCTCATTTTCGCATCAGGCAAGGTCGGAGAAATGCTCTTTGTTCAATTGCCAGAGCCGGGCGGCCGCTTCCCATTGAAGGGTGTATTCAAGACGAAGAATCTTCACGTCGTCAGCGGATCATCCCATATCATGACGACGTCAACAACACATGAATTTTTTGAGCATGTTTTCATGCCGCAAATGCCGAAGAGTTGTGTTCTGCTCCTCGACTCGTGGAGTGGTTTTTCCAATCAGAACGCTATACAGGCTCTTGTGCCGGCTGGGAAAAACTTGCAGATTTTTACGGTACCACCTGGCGCTACGAGCCTGGTTCAGCCGGCAGACGTCGGGTTTTTCAGCTATGTGAAAGCGCTGCTTAAGCGATTGCACTCGCACGTGATCGTCCACGATCTTCCTTTTGACATCCGGAAACGAGACAATATTCTGAAGGTACATGGATTTCAGTTATGACTATTGCGCTCCTCACAATCAGAACTTCGAATTTTTAGGTCGTGTCAATGGTACTCCGTATCTTGTGTCATCCATCACTCGAAAAGCTTGTAGAGTGCGCGTGGTTTAAGGCCGGCTACGTTCTGGCCCGCCCGGGTCTTTTCGAAAGTCCAACTGATCTCGTATTCCCAGTAGAGCTTGGCCCCTGTGAGGAGATAGGTTGCCAGGAGCCTATCGCGTTCATTCGCTGTCCCTACTGTGCAGTTTGCTTATTTTTCATGCATTATGTGCCCATTTAGCACTGGTGCTGAAATTGGTTATGTATTTTGCGTCCCACAGACTGATAAAATTGTTCCAAATATGTGTTGTAATATTTCCGAATCATGTAAATTCTCCAAATCAATGGGAACTCTTTGATGGGAAGCGAATCGTTGAATTCCTTGTACCCAAGTCTATTTGAACGTCGGTATGCCCAGATCGCGCAGCAAAAAGATAAAATGACATTTGGGATATAATTCTTGATCAAAATATGGAAGTTCCGTGGATTTGCAAAACAGCAGCTCTGGAGAGGATTCGAACCCTGGTCCAGTGCCTACCATCAGCCATCCCTTCCTCTGCGCCGTCGATGCTGTTGGAGCTGCCGCCTAGGAAATCGTAGACTAGGAGGAGATCGATGGCCATCAAACTTTCGGAGCTTATAACTCCTTCAGGTCTATGTTTCGCGGCGGGTCATCAACACTGTTCCACTATGTAAGACGTGAACATTCTCACATGACATTTGATTTCTACCGTTCAAACCTACGCTTCTTATACTTCCCTTGTCAGATGCGTTCATGAGCGGCAACCGGCTCAGCTCTCTAACCGTGACTCTGTTTTGCACGCCCCGCTTGGTGCGTGTGATGAAAAAATTCTTGCCGAGTGCGTAAGCAGCCGCTTTCCCTGATTTGAAGACGTTTCCCTCGAACTCAATAGCGGAGCTCATCGGGGTAGCGGACTTGCCGGAAATTTTCCTCAACACTTTCCACGTCGTAGTTCCGTCCGCCTTGAAATTCAGCTTTTCAGTGAACTTCTCCCAGCATTCCCTCTTGTTCTTAGCCAGATCCTGCTTGATCTCATTATCCAGCACAGCAATCTCCGGGTCTAGATGGTCCGCGGCTCTCTTCTCATCTCTGGTTCTTATCTTCTGCAGTATTTCCCTGCTGACATTTGGAAAAAAGGTCTTGACACGACCCTCAGGAATTGCTGCTTTCATGACCTTGCGGATGGCACTAGTTAGATGGGCTCTTTCTGATGAACATCACCATTCCATGGGGAGTCGACCGCATGGCGGAGTGCAACATCTCTGAACAGGGTCCAGTCTGCCAGGCCTAAATTAAGATAAGTACGATGACGAAAACCAGAGTAAGGGGCAAGAGAGTCAGAGAGATCAATATAGACAAAGACGGGAATGTGATCACTGGAGAGAGTTGTGGATGTGGACCACGTGCAAGCATTAGAGAGCTGCCGAGATGTCGTACGTTCGTGCCGTGGCCGTGTGGAGGAAGCAACATCGACTCCGTGCAAACCGACATCAACCCCTCCACGAAGAGGGTTTTTGCTATGGGAGAGATGCTGGCCGTCCTCAGCTCTCCTAAGGATTCTCCTACAAAGGGCCGGCGTGGAGAGGAATCCTGGACCCGCTCAGAAGTACCCATGGGCCACGTGCGGCAAGGATGTCACATGGAGTAGAACAAGCGTCCAGTGCTTCGGATGCCAAAGGTGGGTGCATCTCTTCTGTTCGGGTCTCAGTTCTGTGAGGCATCATAACTCTGCTTTTCGCTGTGTCCTATGCTCCTCACCTTCCAACTCTGATTCCTCTACCTCCAATCGCCCACTTTCTATTGTACATATAAATCTCAATGGTATTCGTGCGAAACTATCTGCGCTCTCTCTCTTTGCTCGTACTCACCATCCAGATGTTATAATGGTTCAGGAAACCAAACTTTCCCCCTCTGCTACCTCTTCTCACCCAAATATCCCTGGCTATATTTCATACCATGCTCCAAGATCGTCTTTCGGTGGAGGAGTTTCAACTTTTGTACTATCCACTCTTCCTTCTCACCTAATTCCCAATGTACCTACGGACGGTACTCTCGAGTACGTCCTTATCCATCTCCCACTCAAAACTCCCCTATCTCTCTTCAACATCTACATTCCCCCAACTACATCTTATCCCCCAACCTATAATCCTATCCATCTTCTAAAACAACTCAACGACTGCGCCCTCTCACCCTCAGTCGTCTTCGCGGGCGACTTCAATGCTCATACCTTTTGCTCTTCACTTGACTCTGATGTTAGAGGAGAGGACGTCGAATGGGCGGAGGAGTGCGACCTGGTTTTCCTAAACGATGATCAGCCCACTCGCCTCCCTTCCATCGGCCGATCTTCTAACCCAAACATTTCGCTCGTTTCCTCGAATCTTTCTAGTGCTTTCTCGTGGTCCACTTCTACAACTCTGTCTAGTGATCACATTCCCATTTTCGTCCATATCGATCTCTCAAATTCTCTAGCCCCTTATTCTGGTATTCGTCACCGTTCTTATCTCAATTTAGGCCTTGCAGACTGGAGCCTATTCAGAGAGGTTGCACTTCACCGAGCGGCTGAATATCCATGGAATGGCGATGTGCACCAGAAAGAGCGTCACATATCTGACGCTATCCGGATGGCTATGAAAGCGGCCATACTAGAAGGACGTGTGAAAACTTTTTACCCTAATGTCACCAGGGAAATACTTCAGAAAATCAGGACAAGAGATGAAAAGAGATCTGCCAACCATCTGGAACCGGAGGTCACTGAACTTGACGACGATATTAGAAAAGACTTGGGCAGGCACAAGAAAGACGAGTGGCAGAAGTTCACTGAAAAATTGAACTTCAAGGCAGATGGTGCTGCTACATGGAAAATCCTGAGAAAACTCTCCGGAAAAACCACACCCGCCACCGTATCTACTATCGAGTTTGAGAACAATGTATTCAAGTCAGGACAAGATGCCGCTTACGCTCTGGGCAAGAGCTTCTTCATAACATGTGCGAAGCGTGGCCCGCAAAACCGAGTGACAGTAAGGGAGCTGTGCCGCCTTCCGCTTATGGGCACGGCTGATGCCTTCACTCCTGCGCAGGTGGAGAAGATTATAAAGGAAATGCGTAATTCCAAAGCCATTGGACCTGACGGAATCTGTCCAGCAGTCCTAAAGAAGCTCCCCAGTGAATCTCTCTCGCTGCTCACTAATTTAATGAACACATCATTCCGAACCTGCACACTGCCACAAGACTGGAAAACAGCAAATGTCATTCTTCTGCCTAAGCCCGGTAAATCGCTGTCATCAGCGAAAGGATACAGGCCAATAAGCCTTTTGTCACCTCTAGCCAAGGTTGCTGAAAAGCTTGTCGTCAATGATTTGGCTCAGCACAATGAGAAACAACATCACCAGCACGGCTTTAGGAAGCTACATTCCACCACGACGGCGCTTTTGGAAATCGTTGGCTATGCCATCGACGACTTCAACATGAGAAAGCCCCTCAGGACCGTTGCTGTAGCCCTGGACTTGACAAAGGCATTCGACAGTGTTAACCTGGGTATTCTATCGGATAACATACTGAAGTCCTCTATTCCACCGTGGCAGAAGCGTTGGATAACAGCATTCGTCAAGGGCCGTCGAGCAAAAGTTATGTTTCAGAATCATGTCTCTAAACGTATCCCCATAGCTGCCGGTGTTCCGCAAGGCGGAGTCTTATCGCCCGCTCTGTTTAATCTGTACTTAGAGGACATTCCGGCACCTCCCCAGGACATTAAAGTTGTCGCCTACGCTGTAATATGACTATCATGTGCCAAAACCGCGACATACAAGTGGTCGAAAGCAAGATCAACGAGTACCTGATTGATTTGAAAAACTATTTCGATAACAAGATGCTCATTGTCTCAGCTGCCAAGTCTTCAGTATCAGTTTTCACAACGGACCCCAAAGAGCACAGCGCCCATCCCGATGTCAGCTGGGGTGGAGATCGCCTGCCTGCTGCTCGCTTCGTCAAACTACTCGGCCTTATACTCGATCCGTCGCTGAAGTTTCACAAGAACACCGAGCAAAAGCAAGCAATTGTAAGAGCTAAACTCAATGTGCTAAGGACACTGGGAGGTACATCATGGGGCAGCAGTAAGGAAACTATTCTGACCACGTAGAAGGCTATACTGCAGCCCGCCCTAGAGTATGCGGCACCGGTTTGGCAGCACTTAGTGTCGGACTCATCCTAGACTAAGGTGCAGCGTGTACAAAACGCTGCTCTTCGGATCGCCACCGGATGTGCTAGGAAATCGCCAATCGAACATTTACACGCCGAGACACGGGTGCTACCAGTAAAGGAGCACTGTCAGCTCCAGGCCCAGCAACTCCGCATTAACATTATAAAGCAACCAAATCACCCGTCGTGGAGAGTGCTAAACCCCGTGAGAGAGAAGTTTAAGAAAGCCATTTGCCGATGCTCCAAACAGAGTCAATTTGCAAAGATGGCACGATTCATATCAAGAACGCCTCCGTCTGTTGCGCGAAGAGCACACCCATTTCGTCAGAGGGTATCTGGAGAGAGCGGCTGTTAATCCTATTCTGGGTACTGTGCCGCCTCGAGTTTCTGAGTCTGAGTCTCAGCTTAGTAGACGTGCCAGATGCACTCTAGCCTCGTTGCGCTGTGGGCACTCAACGTTCCTGAAGTCCTACGTGAACAGGATCGACAATAGCACTCCCGACGTTTGCCCGGACTGTGGTGGTCCTGGCCACAATACCCTACACTTATTCAACTGTCCAAAAAACCCTACAACATTGACTACAATAGACCTTTGGACGAATCCAACGCTGGTCGCCCAGTTTCTGAACCTATAGCAATTATTCTCTTCGCGGCTGCAAAGAAGAAGAAGAAGAAGCATTAGAGAGATTGGATGACACAAGAGAGATATCTGGGCTAGAAGGTCGGCCGTTGGCAGGGAGACGAGTGGGCTGGTCATCATTGAGGATAACCAGGTCACACTCCTCAGCCCATTCTTCGTCATCTTCCACTCTGGCGTCGGAATCAAGAGCGGAACAGAACGTGTGAGCATTGAAGTCACCCGCAAAGACAGCTGAAGGGGAGAGTGAGCAGTCGTACAACTGCTTAAGGAGGGGAATAGGATTATAAGAGGGGGGACAAGATGATATAGGAGGAATATAGATGTTAAATAGAGATAAAGGGGTTTTGAGGGGGAGGTGGACAGGAATGTACTCGAGAGTACCGTCCTTAGGAGTATTAGGGATAATATGAGAAGGTAAGGCAGATTGCACGAAAGTAGACACTCCGCCCCCAAGAGCAGACCTTGGAATGTGATAGGCGGTGTAGCCCGGAATGTTAGGTTGGGGATAAGTGGTAGATGGAGAGAGCTTGGTTTCTTGAACCATGATAACATCCGGGTGATGAGAACGTGCGAATAGATAGAGTTCAGATAACTTGTTGCGAAGGCCGTTGAGATTAATGTGAACAATGGAGAGGGAGCAGTTGGTAATTGAGGAATCAGAGTTGCTGGGGGCAGAGCATAGAACACAACGAAAGGATGAGCCATGATGCCTCACAGAACTGAGGCCCGAACAGGAGAAGTGCACCCACCTTTGGCATCCGAAGCACTGGACACTTGTTTTATGCCAGGTAACATCCTCGCCGCAGGTGGCACATCGATACTTCTGTGCTGGACCCGGATTCCTCTCGACGCCGACCCTTTGTAATAAAATCCTTAGGAGAGCTGCGGCCGACCAGCACCTCTCCCATGACAAAAACCCTCTTCTCGGAGGGGTTGACGTCGGTTTGCACGGAGGCGATCTTCTTTCCTTCACACTGCCACGGCACGAACCTACGACATCTAGGCAGCAGATGCCTCCGCAACAACTTCTAGGGAAGATTCACGGTGGTAGGGAATTTTTTATTTTCAAGTTTATTTTTGTAATTCTCTTTTTGTTTTTCTTCCTTGCATTCCAATGATTTATATGATTATTTGATTTCCTAGGGTAAATCCGGCTTCGTGCCGAAATCGATCGAATTCGGGATCAAACCGGAACTATTCTTGAAAAAAAGACAAATGAGGAGAATTACGAAACCAAACAATCATAAAAATTATTTGAATAAGAAAACAAAATCAGAGGTGAATCCCAAAAATGAACGAAAATATGAAAATTTACTTACCACCGGGAATTTTACTGCCCTAGAAGTTATTACGACGGCATCTGAAGAGAAAAATTAGCGCGCATGTAGATATAACAGTTTGGCGAAGTTATAAATACGAGAAAGTCGAGGTCAGCGGCTGAGAAATTGTCTTGAGATCTTGGGGGATGAGGTGGTGGAGCCGTTCAATTCGAAAATGCATGTGACTGCTTCTGACGATCGGTGTCGAGATGGTGGACTGCCAGTGCGCCCCGAAACCACCACATCTAGAACAAACAGCGCCGCGGATCAGCCGTCAAGCGCCGCGGACCGTCCGGAAAGCTCTTCTGCCGCCGCGGATGAGCCGTGAGTTTCTCTAAGCCGTGCTCGGAGGTAAAGAAGGCTTGATTGACCTTGGGCGAGGATAGATCACTCAACAGCGTGCGTGACAGCGGCGCCTCTTGCCACTGCCCCACACTCGCCCCTTTGAATGTGTATAGGGCCTATACATATGTATAGGGTGCTGAATACGAATAAAATATAATATAAAGGATTTAATAAATTTCCATGTTGTATAATTGCGACGCTCTTGTGTGCAGCCTAGAGGGCTAATTCACGTGAATGTAGTGGCATATTAACAGCGAAACTGCTTTGGCAAGTGCGGCGGCATCCTTTATCCTACTACCTCATGCCATAATTGACAACACAATTATGATAGTTAGCTGATACCATCCTTGCTGATACGTAAAAATAGTATGGTATTTTATGTACTATTGATCGCCTGATCGTCTCACGATTGTGGCTTCGATAACCGTGCATACTTGTTGCTAACAGCAATAACGTACTGGGGCTAGTCGTCCTTCCACAGCCAAGCCTACCAAAGTAGATTACGCTGGGTAAACGGTAGTTTGGGCAGTCTAAGATTTGACTAGAGAATTCTATGCTGACGTTATTCGGGTGCTGAATACGAATCTAATGCTCATTTAAAGATTGTCAAGTTATTGAGGGAGGATTTGCTCCTAAATGGCATGGTACCAACCGTAACCAACAGTGAACCTCAAACTTACGACAAGCGGACTCCAAACTCTTATTCAGCACCCTAGATTACCCCTACATACAAGTTTTGTGCATACTCCAGAAAAAATTCACAACACCCAAAAAATTTCTAAATAGGTATATACCCTTGCCTTTTCGCGAAGCTTGGAAAACGCTTATAACTTCTATCATAATGATGGTAGGTAGCTGCATAGGGCATACCCGGACTCTAAGTCCAAAAATGCTTCTAGAAAAGTACATTTCATTCGGGATGGCCTCTTCGACTAGAATGGGTTCCCATGTAAGCCCCAGGGTCCGTAAACATGTACGATCTACCAGCGGATTACGGGTAGGTTTCTCTCGGAACCTCTGCACGTTCTGTGCACTCTAGTTCCAACTCACTCTTCCGTCCACTCTACTCGTGGATTTATCGTTCATGAATGCGGCCCAGAGTCACTTCATAATCATGAAAACCAATACATTTGAAGAAAATACGCAGAACATTCAGGTGTCCGTTGGGGTTGAGAAGGAGGAACCTCGTAAAATGTTCTTCTATGTGGGGGGAAGTAAATTTGGAACCTCAGTACAACGTTCTGATACATTGGCGAGGCAAGGGAAACCCACTTTAAGTGGATTCGCAAAAAAAAGCACGATCTCTATAATTATCTAGACATACTTTCGCTGTGAACATTCAGGTTTTGTGCGGCGATACTAAAGCTCAGGTCTAGGGACACTTTACACACTGCTCCCGATGCCCCACCCACTAATCGAGCAATTTTTAGCGTTTTTTTTTCTCAGAAATTTTCTGCGCAAAAAAACTTCCTGTTTCCAAAAATTCGAACTTTGTTCCGGTTTCCGATAATTTAATTCTCGTCCCAAAATTAAATTTTTTACTCTGCTCATTCCTGATCAGAATCGATGAACCAACAGAATCAACTGAATTTTCAAGAGCGACTGTAACATTCAAATTTAAACGGGTGATATTTTTGCCTCGCACCGGCTATATGCTAAAAGGGATTAATTGTGCTGCACCTGCATCAGGCATGCGCGAAAAACTTTGAAACCGAAAAATTTTCGGTTTTCAAAACGAAAAATTCCGAACAAACTGAATTTTTTTTGCCTTTTAAAACGTCTTCTTCTCGCCATTTCATATTTTTGACTGGAGAAAGAAGGCAAAGTGATCAGCGTGCATGGATCCGAGATGCTCAACCCACGCGTGGTGGATCTGTGGAGTCGACTACCAAGATCAAAGAGACTCATCAAACGGGCATCAACAACTCCACGAGTTTTTTCTGTATGGGAGTGCGAATGACTGGCTGCCGCACTCCGTATTCTACTACTACGAGCTGGCATTGAGAGGAACCCAGGGCCACGCAGCAAGACTCCGCGATATCCCTGTTGTTCTTGCTTGCTCCAAAGAAGAGGATCCCAGCAATGTTGTTTCGATGACGTCAATATGCCGGAAATTGGATCCAGGATCAGTGTGTATGGTGGATGATGGGCAACAACAACAACAACAACAACAATATCCCTGTTGTCACTGTGGATTATCGGCTCAACATGCGAGCGTTCAGTGCGGTGGTTGCCTTGGCTGGGTACACCTCAAATGTTCGGGGTTAGCAAGCTATAATGACTACACTGATGCTTATTGTTGTATATCTTGCTCTAATTCTCCCCTAGTGTTCCTCTTCATACTCTGGGCATTTTTCAACTTAACATTAATGGCCTGCGTGCCAAACTTGTTGAACTGACATTGTACGTCCAACGCTTTCATCCTGATGTCATCCTCTTGCAGGAGACAAAACTTAGCGCATCCTCTTCTCTCCCCCGCCTCCCCGGTTACACGTCTTACCACCTCCCCCGTACTTCTCATGGTGGTGGCGTCTCTACTTTTGTAAAATCTTCTATTCCCTCACACCTCATTGCGCTCCCCGCTGATAATGTTGTTGAGTGTACTGGTGTCCATATTGTATTGCAAAGTTGGCAATTAGATGTTGTTAATGTTTATATTCCCCCAACCACTTCTTGTCCCAATTCGTTTGATCCTGCACCATTTTTGCTTACTGTACACTCTTCCCTCCTATCGTCCTCAGTTATTATGGCTGGTGATTTTAATGCACACTCATCGTCCTGGTTCTCCTCTCTAGGGCCCGATGATAGAGGCGAACTACTTGAGCAGTTTGCGGATGATTGTGATCTTGTTGCTATTATTGAGGACGCTCCTACTCGTCTTCCGAGCACAGGCAGGCCCTCTTCGCCAGATGTCACATTTGTCTCCTCTTCTCTCGCTGTATGTTGTAACTGGTCCACTGCTGCTGTCATGGCCAGCGATCATGTACCAATATGTGCATCACTGGATTTGTCTCTTAATAGTCATCTCGCACCCTTCTCAGGCTCACGTAGCAAATTGTATACTAATTATCGTAAGGCTAATTGGGTCCTGTTTAAGGTGTTACTGAGCCGGGTAGCCAACTATCCGCTCACCGGCTCTGTACACGAGAAAGAGAAGTTCGTCGTTGATGCCATTTGCAAGGCCTCTAGAGCAGCCATTCCGACAGGACGAGTGAGAACGTTTCACCCTGTTCCGAAGGAAGTTCTGGAGCTGGTCGAACTACGGGATGAGAAGCGACGAACTTCTTCTTCTTCTTCTGCAGCCTCAAAGTGGTTTTTGTCATAGGTTGAGGAACTGGGCGGCCTTCACAGGATTCGTCAGAGGTCCATTGTTGTTAAGGAGGTAAGCGACGAACTGATCCTGCTGACTCGAGCATACAGCAACTGTCAGACGAGATAACTAACTTGCTTAACATGCACAAGCAAAAGCGATGGCAGGAGTTCACTGAGTCCATAAACTTCAAGACTGACGCCAAGAAAACATGGAGTGTTCTGAAGAAGCTGTCAGGAAAGACAATATCAACGGACCGCAACATGCTGAAGTTTCCTTCGGGTAGATTCGAGCCTGGATATGGTGCTGCCTGTCGACTTGGGAAGCTCTTTGCCTCGGCGACTTCGCGCCGTGATCGTTCTCACATAAGAACTCTCCGGTCCATAAGGAAACTCAGTCGTCACGATACTCCTGCGATAACTGCTTCAGCTGTGTCTGCCCTCATCAAATCATTGAAGAATTCCAGAGCTGAGGGACCAGACGGCATTTCAGCTATCCATCTGAAGCATCTACCGGACCAGTTCCTTGAGTTGCTCAGCGATCTTGTCTATTCGTCATTCAGTACTGGTGTGATTTCCCCGAGGTGGAAGCAAGCAATAGTCCTACCGATCCCGAAGCCAGGAAAGCCTGAGGACAAGGCAACTTCCCATCGACCCATTTCCCTTTTGTCCCCCATCGCTAAGTTAGCGGAGAAGATCATCTGTCCGCATCTCCAAATTGCACTCCAACATAACGTGTATTAACATGGCTTTAAGAAGGCTCACTCCACCATAACTGCACTCACGTCGATCACGGAACACATTATTGCCTGTTTCCACAAGAAAACTCCTGCTGGTAGAAGTCTGGTCGTGGCAATTGATCTGACTGCCGCCTTCGACAATGTCAGTACGTCATTGTTGTCTAAATCGATACTGGACCGTGATATGCCGGAATGGTGTAAACGATGAACCGACAACTTTGTCAAAAATCGCTCTATACGTGTGAAGTTCAATGGACACTTGTCGAAGTCTGTTCCCTTGAAGGCAGGCGTCCCCAGGGCGGAGTATTGTCACCGAGTCTACTCTCTCTGTATATATCTGATATTCCGAAGCCACCGCCCAACATCCATTTATGTCTGTATGCGGATGACATCACTATTGTGTGTACTGACCCTGTTATTGATCACCCCACTGTGGAGATGAACAAATACCTTAGCAGTCTGGCCAAATTCCTGGAATCAAAACAGTTAAAGGTCTCTCCTACGAAATCCAGCGTTACTCTGTGCACTACTGCAACTGCAACGGCTGAGCACAAACTGCATCCCCAGGTTCTCTGGAGAGGAAATCTGCTGCCCTTATCTAAGCACCCTCGTCTACTCGGTGTGTTCCTGAACCCTTCATTGCGTTTCCATGAAAACTCACGTATTCGAGCTACTACGGCAAAGCGCGTAATAATATACTCCGTGCTCTGGCAGGCACTACATGGGGTAGCTCAAAGGAAGTATTGCGTGTCACTTACAAGGCGATGATACAGCCCGTACTGGAATATTCAGCTCCAGTCTGGTCAAGGCACTTGACGGAAACGTCCTGGAACAAACTTCAGCGAACACAAAACGCTGCTCTACGTGTCATCACTGGATGCCCTAAATCCACTCCTGTATCCCACCTACATCAAGAATGCGCGCTTCTTCCTGTAAATCAGCTTTGCCAATTGCAGATGCAACAGTTCCATATCGGCATAGTCAGGAATGCCACACACCCCAATTACCCCCTGCTATCATCCGACCCCCCTCATTCCCGTAACATCCGTGCACCGTTGTATGCCACTGTCTCTGTTAATGACCGTCAACGTTGGGCAACCTCAGAGCTCAACCGGAGGAGGCTCCTGCAGATGCAGCACACCAGATTCGTCAATGAATACCTCTCCTGTGTCCCTCACAATTCTATACTCGACGGTGTACCGCCGAAGGTCGATGATAGTGAGAAGGACCTACCAAGACGCGCCCGTGTAATTCTGGCAGGTCTGCGCTGTGGACATTCCTCATTCCTCAAGGCCTATGTCCATAGGATCGATCCATCGATCCCCGACGAATGTCCTGATTGCCACGGCACAGGGCATGATTCATTACATTTATTTTCATGCCCAGTTCGACCAACTATTCTGAAAGCTCTGGATATGTGGAAAAAGCCGTGTGATGTTGCCGCCTTCCTGCGCCTATGAGGAGAAGCTCGCTGTGGTCGATAAGAAGAAGATCAGCGCGCATCAGATAATGACAGCATTATGCTTTATTAGAGGAACAAAAGTATCCGTAATCAACATTTCAATGCGAGGGAGTTTAGCCTTGTTGCAGAGGCGAATCCAGATGAAATTATAGCACTGAACACCTTGCGAAATTCTCAGTGTGAACTCTTTGTTCAAAACTGCAGTACTTCTCTGAGCATTCATGCCCAAGTTTTTTCGTGTTTTTGATCAAAACTGAGGGCTCTAAGGTCGTCTCTAACTTTGAGAAAAAAAAACTGAATTCGTAGAAGTTGAAGTGCAAGCCATAGATTCAAACGGAAAAAAACGTTGTACTGAGACGAACATCATTGGTTCCTGATACCTATTACACGTTTGCGTGAATTTATTGCGCTGTCATGTTTAGTTTTAGTGTGAGCGGTCGCGTCGTGGTCAGCACTGACCCGCAGCTCAGTATGCCGGCGTTATTGGACGGTAATGACCGCGACGCAACCGCACGCATTGGGCTGTGGTGTCTACACAGGAGCTCAGTTCAACCATTTTCGCTGGATGGAACTGCCCTACTTTCACTATTGAAAGTACACCTCTATTCCAAATACACCTCTTATGGAAATACACCAAAAAGAGGGGACTGACATCTAGAAGTATACTTTTCTCCTACTATACTTTTTCTATTAGCATCTCTAATAGTAGTACATTTTAAAATAAGATAAGGGGAGAAATCTAGATTCTAGTACAGGGTTACGGCTCATAAAACGACGATAGTAATAACGAGTCTGCAAGCAATGTCTCAATCGGACTTGAATAGCTGACTTTTCAAGTTTTTTGGTCACGAAAATCTGTGTTTTGTTTTTGAAACTTTCACTATGAAAATTTCAGCAAACAAGGCCGGAAAATAGAAGTACACCCTCTACTTGAAATACACCTCTATTAGAAGTACACCTTAAAAAGGCATGAAAAATAGAAGCACATGCACATACTTCTAAAAGATAAAATAAGGTATAAATGAGGCTTCCAAGAAAATTTTTTATCTCGGTTTTTTTTGTTATGGTTTGATAGAGGGTGCAAAAGAGTTTAGGTTGTTGCTCCCAGTATTTTCGGGCACGCTCCTGTTTGAAAATTACGAACCTCAAATAAGCAATTTTCGACTACTTTTTCATGTACACCTTAAGCAGAAACGAATTTTCCTGACCATTAGAGGCGATAGATTTCACTTTTGATATCTCCACCGTTTAGGGAAGGTCTTGTGCACTATACAGCAAGGCATGCTCGAAGAGAAAGCGAAAACCGTGATTTCGCGCTAAAAAAGAGCCACCTTTGCGATGGATGACACCTATCAATGCAATCAAGCGATTTAGCTCGCTTATCAGTACTTTCTTGACTTGATTATTCCATGCTATCACAATCTCGAGAGTTGAATTGTTCATGTCGAGAAGCGGAAAGCAGGCATGAGGCGTTTTGGTGACCTCAGAACGCTTGTTTCCATTAGTTATTTTGCCATTCCTAGCTCGTTTTTTCTTGCTGCAGACGTCTGTGGGCAGCGAAGGATCGACTGCAAGTCACATCAGAACCGGCAATTTCCGACCGAAAAAAAAACAGAAAAATTTTTTTTTGATATAGATTTTTTTCGCCAGAGCGAAAAACGAAAAATTCGAAAAATCGAAAACGCACACCCTTGACCTGCATTAACAGAGGGATAATGGTAGCTGGAACATACCGGAACCGTTGCTTGAGTCTCGCGATTTTCCTTGTCGTCGAGTTTGACAAGAGGGGTCAGCTTCTTTCTAACTTCGTCATTATCCTGAAATCAATAACAATATAAATGACTAACTTAATACTGAGATATCATCAAAATGAATATTGTCGAAAGAAAAACATGCCTTCACACTAGTAAAATTTTGAGTGGCGTTCGATTTCTTCGCGTGAAAAACTTTAATCGACGGGCTATTGGTTGAATTCGAGACCTGCTTGAGTCCTACTCGTATGGCAGACATTTCTTAACTAACCATACCAAAACGATGAAGTTTTGCAAATCAGAAAAATCAAAGTCGGATATAAAGTGAAAATTACATAAATACATACAAAAGAGAGGTTTCAAACATGTTTATTGCTATACACGATTGACAAAGAGTTCATGAGAACCACTTTGGTCAACCACCCGAATTCGCATGTGACAATGCATCACTGACGGTAGCGAACAAGGGTAGGGATTAATCATCAATTAATATAAGTTATATGACGATACCCCGTTCAGTAGAAATTGACATGGTTGTGACTACCATTTTCATCGATTTTCAAGATCACATTATTTCTGGCTGCGCGATTCATATACTTATTAGGCAAAACCATCGTCTAAACGGTGGAAAGAACTCTATATCGGACCAGCCGACGATCTCTTCGCTTACCGCCAACGATGCATTTTTTGTAAAAAAAAAAAAAAAGATGAATAACACAAAAAGAAAACAAAAGGGGAACAAAAAAACCTAGAGCTATTGCTACCCAAATTGAAAAACAATGGCAACATGAAAGGTAACGAAACGCAATCAGGCGACTCTATGGGTACATAATAATCAATACAAAAAAGACACAGCTGACCAGTTACTATTGGGATCGCTATTCCTCATGCGAAATATCCGAGTCATCGTGATCTTGAGAATTTTCGAGGACATCCTGTAACCGGCTGTACAACGCATCGTGCTTTTCGTCAACAGCTCTCTTCTCTCGCATGTTCTCCAATGTCTTTTCTTTAATCTGAAAAGACCAACAAGAATATGTGACTTTGCAGTACCAAGCACGCATAAAATTTGAGTCGCAAACTAAAGCACGTCTCAAAAGGGCTTTACAAAGTCTCAACGTGAAGATTAATGAGGTAACACAGTTTGAAAGAGCTCGCTATCGTAGCCAAATGGCTAAACTCAGATTTACCTGGTTTCCTTAACGTTTTTGACATCAACTGACAACCACTTGCTCATTATATATTAGTACAATGACACATATGGAGTTCTGCGACTTACAACAACGATAGGAAATGAGGGGGCAGCTACAAAGCTTTGTAATTGCCCTTTTTACCCTACCATTACACAAGCGGCTGGCACCGATCGAAATGGACGCAGAGCTACCGTAGTCCTGCGCGTAAATTAAATAGCGCCGGCTGCATGGTTGCGGACTTTGTCACATATCTTTCGGCAGCCACTATTGTTTGGCGTGTGACTTCCCGTCTAGGTAAATTTCAGCCAGGAGATGTTGTGTTGCCCCAGAAGTGTCGAAAATTCGAGCTGTTTGGCGGATTCATAAATTAGCAGGCGGCATTCTTGTTGTACAGCTGCAAGGAGATAACCTTACCTAATACACCTTTTTTCGCCGTTAGAAAAATGATGTCTTTCCACTAAGGTTTGAAGATTGTATGAATAAAATCATCCTTCTGTGAACAAGAGTTTCATAACATTCAGAAAATTCTTTGTTTCGCGGACAATTTTTCGATCTCATGCGACTCGTGTCGCTTTCTTTATCGCGACCGTGTCACACTTCTTTACAGTTGCCATGAAACATAGCTCTATAATCAACTGTTATCTCCACGCGACCGTTTGCGAACCAGGCTAATGGTGAAAAAGGAGATTACTATAGCTTTTGTTGGTGTCCAAAGGTCTATTGTAGTCAATGTTGTAGGGTTTTTTGGACAGTTGAATAAGTGTAGGGTATTGTGGCCAGGACCACCACAGTCCGGGCAAACGTCGGGAGTGCAATTGTCGATCCTGTCCACGTAGGACTTCAGAAGCGTTGAGTGCCCACAGCGCAACGAGGCTAGAGTGCATCTGGCACGTCTACTAAGCTGAGACTCAGACTCAGAAACTCGAGGCGGCACAGTACCCAGAATAGGATTAACAGCCGCTCTTTCCAGATACCCTCTGACGAAATGGGTGTGCTCCTCGCGCAACAGACGGAGGCGTTCTTGATATGAATCGTGCCATCTTTGCAGATCGACTTTATCTGGAGCGTCGGCAAAAGGTTTTCTGATGCCTCTCTCTCTTACAGGCTCAAGTACTCTCCAAGATGGGTGGTTGGGCTGCTTGACGATGTTAATGTACAGTTGCTGGGCCTGGAGCTGACAGTGCTCCTTTACTGGTAGCACCCGTGTCTCGGCGTGTAAATGCTCGATTGGCGAACTCCTAGCACATCCCGTGGCGATCCGAAGAGCAGCGTTTTGTACACGCTGCACCTTAGTCCAGGATGAGTCCGACACTAAGTGCTGCCAAACCGGTGCCGCATACTCTAGGGCGGGCTGCAGTATAGCCTTATACGTGGTCAGAATAGTTTCCTTAGGCCCCGGTCAGACTTCGTCGAAAAACCTGCTGAGTCCGACTGAGTCCGGATGAGTCCGGGGTGGAAAAACCTGCTGAGTCCCACTGAGTCCGGTTGCCCCCAGCACCAACCAGCTCCTCTGCGAAACACGCAATTGATAGTGACGATTATCACCTCAGCTGTGAATCGGAACGTGTTTGGTGGCTGATTTTTCTTGTTTTCAACATGTCTGAATCTGATTTCCGCATCAGCAGCAGGTGGGGCAGAGCGCAGACGACCAGAATCGAGATGTGGCGGGACTCGGCAGGTCGCAGTCGGCCGAAAAAAATGCACCCAAATCACGTGAAAAACACCTATATCGACCGGGTGGGACTCAGCCGGACTCAGTAGGTGCATTGGCCCCGCCCTTGTACGCATGAGGAATATCAGTATCGACCGGGGGGATTGCGGTGGGCATCAGATGGTCGCAGTCGGACTCAGTGGGTTGATTTTTTCCACCCATTTCCCACGAATTCGGTGCGTATCGACCCGGTGGGACTCAGTAGATCCACCGACTATGACGGGGGCCTTACTGCTGCCTTGGGAAGTATTCCATGGAATTAATTTCATGGAATTCCATTTCTCCCTCCCAGAGGGGGGGGTTTGTAAAAATTTTGGTCACCAGGGGGGGTCGTAAAATTTTGCTCTCTGGTCGCAACGGCCTGCTCAACCCTGTCGCCATAAGATATGTGATAAAGCCCGCAGCCACGCTGCCGGCGCTATTTAAGTTGCGCGCAGAATTACGGTAGCCCTGCATCCATTTTGACCGGTACGAGCGTGCTAGTTATCATTACACAACTCACACAACTCTTTATGGTCCCTTAGCGACAAACTTAAAGGTCGGCTCGACAGTCTTCTACAACTCTCATTATAGGGCTGACCCTTGAAAAACACCCACAGTTGACCTAACCACTGGCTCGCGACACGGCGATCACACAACCCCACCACAATCTCCGACACTGGCAGCGGAGTCCTACGGGAGAACACGACGATCGCGGTCTCCCACAGGAGGTGTTTTGTCCTGTAGGAGACCGAACTAAAGTGAAGCGGTCTCCTACAGGACATGCTGCCGCATCGCTTCCTCTGGGTCTCCTACAGGACAAAGCAGCTCCGGTAGTTGTCCTGGAACGCGCACGTTGAACCATTGATCGAGCCCGCGCGGTGTACGATACACGTGTGCATGGGGTGGAGAGCTGATTCGCCCATGCAGGCTCACAGAGGCGCCTCTCTCATTGATTGATTGGGGTGCTTAGGAGCCGAATTTCCTCCTTGATGATAAGTGAGGGAGGAATGTAATGGGGCGTAATGCCCTACACTAATTTTTGCCGTTGACAAACTTGTCAACGAAGAAGTGTGAAAATCATGCTTCGATTTGAAAAAAAAATACGAAAACAAGGCGGTTTTGGCTTGATTCCAGCAAACGTTTTTTGAAATTCCCTCCAAGCTACCGTACAAGTTCCGGTCTCCTACAGGAGTATCACAGGACTCCTACAGGAGAAAACCAGGACTCCTGTTGCAGGGGAGACTAGGACTCCCAGCCGACTCCTGTAGGAGTCCGCTGCCAGTGTCGGAGATGATGGTGTTAGCTCAAAACCCTTACGATACCCGAAATTCTTCATTTTCCCGCCAGAGCTTTTGCTACTCCCTTTCAATTTTTGGTCATAATTGTTTATACGAGAAGCCAAAGCGAACCTCCTTATTATCCTCCCTCGCAGCATCGAGTTCACTCGCCCGTTGAGTGGCAGCTGCACGCCAGAAAATCACGTCGGCTGCTTCATTCGAGTCTTTTGAATCCTTAGAGGGAATCGACAACTCCGTAGAAAGGACCACGTGGTCACATGAGATCTAAAAAGACCTATCATGATCACAAATAGAAAACCAACACATCCACAACAAATGCTGCTCGAAGTAATAGTCAGACGTCATGGCGGTGATCATCAGCCACAAATCCTTGGGAAGGCGAGTTTCGTAAGCGCTCTTACTATGAGGAAACGGCTTAACAACCTACGGTTTGCAGATAACTATCCACCAAACCCCGTTTCGTCAGCAGTATTTCTACTGCAGCACTAGAAATCCTCACAAAGTAAGCCTTACGCTGTAATGACCACACAGGGCAGCTTTGGGCGGCAAAGATGAGCCGCATGTCCTCGCAGGCCACTACGCAGGAATGGCGAAATTTTTGTGGCTCAAAAGATTTTCAAGATGAATAGAATAAAGTTATATTCGAAGAACCAGTTTCACGATCAGCTTGAGGAAAATTACTCGCTGAATCCTCGAATTTCATACATTTTCGTCTGTTGGTCACAATACCGACCCAACTGGACCCCGCCCAAATTTCATAGCTGGACAAAGGTGAGAAGCGGAAATTTTCATGCTCGAGGGTGGGAGGGAGACCGCACGTCTCACGAACCGAACGCAGCGTCACGCCTTATCTTGCTGGCGTTTTTTTTCCCAGAGCTCTTCCTGCTATTTTCAACACAGACTAGGGTATGTGGCTCCCTCTCACGTGGGTCATGCTACCAGGAATGCTATATTGGGCTTAACGACACTAGCACAGGAGAAGAAGGTTCGACATGATAATGATGTATAAGATCATCCACGGGAGTGCTGGTATAGAGGCTAGCCGGCTGTTCAACCGCCGGCAAAATTGGCCCCCCCAGGCGGAATGTAAGGCGGCACTTCTTTGTCAATAGGGCGGAGTCTGAATTCAAAAAATTACTTCGGTCAGGTTCGATAGTTGGGACACTCACTATATGTTATAAAACGGCGAAATTCACATGGTTCCTGCGCGTGTTGGTGCGGAGTTTAGAGAGTGAGAGAGCGGAGGGCAGACGGAGGCCCAGGCGTCGCGCGCGCCGCTCGCGCCTCGAATGATGTGAATTACGACGTTTTATAGAGGGTACTTCAAAAAGACGCTTCAGAGCTATGTGTTGTCCCAAGAGCTATCTTTATAGGGCCTCATACTTCGATGGGTTGTACGTTTTGCAAAAGGAATTTAATTGTCATATATTTTTGTCCCTTGCCTTCCGTCGTTTAGGGTGGTCGTTTTTTTTTTTGAGTTGTTATCGTTCACAAGAATTCCCGTGTAATAAATGAAATGACATGAAATGCCGGCCCCCATTTTAAGGTCACCATTGTAATGGGCAATAAGGTTAGTAAAACTTAAAAGAAATAAACGAACTCACCGACGCTCGGGCAAGGGCGACGTGGGAGGGTGAGTGGTCGATCAAAAGATCGATTTTTGTGTCAGCCGATGCCCCGCGCCTGTGATCTGGCGCGAATCAGAAACTTTTGAATTTAGGCGGGGAATGAGCGGGCTGGGTGATCGGGAGTGAGGAGTCAGTGTTCTGGGGATTCTTGGTATTCCGCTGCTATTCCAGCCCTGCCGCGTGGGCCTGTCCTGTTCCTCATCACTTTTCTTTGTGTAGGATTGTAGTATTTTTCCGTGTGATGCTATTAGTTGTCTGTTTCTTTTTGTCATAAGAATTTGTTTTAATCTCGTGTGCCCTACTTTTCTCTCAAAAGGCGTTCACAACGCTATATATTTGCTCAATCGATTTTATTGTGTTGTATTATTCGTTGGAGGGGAGTTTTTGACCCGTAGACTAAGCGGGAATCGGGATTTTACAAAATAAAATACAAATTATCTTTGGGTTCATTTCGCTACTACTTTAATCGCGCAAAATCCACATTTTTGGTAACTCCATCGACCGACTAGAATATTTTTCTTGAAACCGGAGGTTGTTTGTGCGCACATTCCTGGCTTGTAAAGTTAGATGAAAATCGGAGGATAAATTCCACCCAGACTAGTTGCTCCTAAAGAACCACAAAAAATACTGGAAATCTCTTTTTCCTACTCTTCTTTAAGTAGTAGTACGGCCAAGAGGAAACCTGACCCATTTTAGAGATCTAAATACTCCTTCCAGACTCACAAGCAGCACATCATAGAGTTCTCTGTATATTGTAAACAAATTAAAAAAATAGTTACACTGAACAGTAACAGCAACGCACCTCTGTTTGGACTTCAATGTGGTGAACAGATGTCTTGCCACTTTTGTCACAAGGAACGTCCTCGAAAATAGAAAAAGAACATGCTTCCGACTCAGAGAGCTCCCTCGCGATCCGCAGCATTCTGAGAATACCAATTTATGATAGAAATTCAGGAATTATGCATGTTGTGAAAGAAATTCACCACGGTTAAGCTAGTACTTTTTTCGCATAGCCATGATCCATTTGATGCAGTTTCAAACGGTCATAATTCGCGCCTTCGCAGAGTGTGATTGGAGCGCGATATTCGCGGTTGGGCAAATTAGGATGATGACTTGTTGTGACAGACCCGTATATTTTCGTAGTTTGTTTGAATTAGTAAGAGTATATGGTCGCGGATAAGCGGCTCAAAACGGATATCTAGATCCGGAATAAAAACGATGGCTAATCCGCATCAATCGGATAGGAACCGAACGGATCATCAAATTTCAGATTGGTTCGAAAGAGTCCTTTTCGATGAATCGGATTTACTGAAAAGGGTGTTTTTCACAGCGAGTCGGTATCTGATCACACTCATTGGATATCCGATCGGATAAGTGAAAATGATTTCATTGTGCTGCTAAGCAAAACGAGCCAAATAAACCAATATTGGCTTGCATCAATTTCTCGATAAGGAAAACACCTTGGCCGGTTCGAAGAAGCTACCACAATGTGGCGCGTTAGAATAAACATTGCGATAGAGCGGCGCTTTAGAGCTCATGTGACGCCGAATATGGAACACGACCAAGGCGTTCGTCTCGTCAGTTGTAGATCGTTTAATTACCCAAGTTTGAGGTATCGTACGATCGAGCATCCTGTCACCATGCAAGCCAAGCAGAGAGCCGAGATTCAAGAGATGATCAACGAGACTGTGAAGGATGCGATGAATGGTCTGGTCGAACAAATGGTGAAGACTATCGCAGATGCCTTGCAGCCCCTGATCCGGTCGATAACGGAAGCCGTTGGTGAGCTGACGAAGATGAGAGGAGTGGCGCCACCAGCACCTGCCGCCGGTGACGCAGTTCAGCGAGCCGTTCCGGCGGCTACGCCGCAGGTGATTCCTTCTCAGGTCGTGATTATGGGTATGGTAGAGGAGAGCAATTTGCCGGCACACAGCCGGAGGGAGGCCGACGAGAAAACAGTGAGGGCCCTGCTCGATCATCTGGAGGTCGACGCCATCCCGACGACTGTGTACCGGATGGGATCCTTTGATCTTCTTCTTCTTCTTTGCAGCCACATAGAGGGTTTTGTCATAGGCGGAGGAACTGGGCGACCAGTAGTGGAATCGTCCATAGGTCCATTGGTGTCAGCGTGGTAGGTCTCTCCGGACAGTTGAATAAATGTGCGGTATCATGGCCGACGATACCGCAGTCCGGGCACACATCAGATTTGCTGCTGTCAATCTTGCTGACATAAGACATTAGCATTGTAGAGTGACCACAGCGTAATGATGCGAGCGTGCATCTCGCCCTTCTTCCGAGTTGAGACTCTGAGGTGCAGACGGGGGCGGTATATCTCCTAGTATAGGATTTATGGCCACCTTCACAAGATGACACCGTACGAACTTGGTGTGCTCCTCGCGCAAAAGACGGAGTCGTTCTTGCTGTGAGTCGTGCCATCTTTGCAAATTGACTTTGTTTGGAGCATCGGCGAATGGCTTTCTTATACTTCTCTCTCTCACGGGGTTTAGCACTCTCCACGACGGGTGATTTGGTTGCTTTATAATGTTAATGCGGAATTGCTGGGCCTGGAGCTGACAGTGCTCCTTCACTGGTAATAGACGGGTCTCAGCATGCAGGTGCTCGATTGGGGAACTCCTTGCACATCCGGTGGCGATACGGAGAGCAGCATTTTGTACTCGCTGCATCTTTGTCCGGGAGGATTCTGAGACGAGATGCTGCCAAACCGGTGCGGCGTACTCCAGGGCGGGCTGCAGAATTGCCTTATACGTTGTGAGTATAGTCTCCTTGCTGCTACCCCACGAAGTGCCGCCCAGGGCCCTGAGAACGTTGAGCTTAGCTTTAACGACTGCCTGCTTCTGCTCGGTATTCTTATGAAACTTGAGTGACGGATCGAGCACAAGACCGAGCAGCTTTGGAAAGCGAGCAGCAGGCAAACGGTCTCCATCCCACACGACATCCGGATGAGCGCTGTGCTCGGATGGGTCCGTCGTGAGAACGGACACTGACGACTTGGCTGCAGAGATACTTAGCATCTTGCGGTCGAAAAAGCCCTTTAGTGTGATCAGGTACTCGTTGATCTTATTGGCGGCCACCTGTAAGTCCCGATCTCGACACATGATTGTTATGTCATCGGCATACGCGACGACCTTGATGTCCTGTGGAGGCTCAGGCATATCTCCGAGGTACAGATTGAAGAGGGCTGGCGATAGAACTCCGCCCTGAGGGATTCCAGCTGCTATAGGAATACTGTTGGAGACATGGTTCTGAAACATGACTCTTGCCCGCCGACCTTTAATAAAGGCCGATATCCAGCGCTTCTGCCAAGATGGTATTGACGACTCCAGAATGTTGCTTGACAGGACTCCAAGGTTAACCGTATCAAATGCCTTGGTGAGATCCAACGCAACAGCTACAGTTCTCAATGGCTTGTTAAAGTTGAACCCGTCGATAGCATAGCTGGTAATTTCTAGCAACGCCGTAGTTGTGGAATGTAGCCTCCTGAACCCATGTTGAAACAACTGCTTCTCGTTGTGCTCCGCTAGATCCTTGACAATGAGCTTTTCGGCCACCTTGGCGAAAGGTGACATCAAGCTAATGGGACGATATCCCTTTACTGATGACTGAGGTTTGCCAGGCTTGGGCAACGGGATGACGTTGGCTGTCTTCCAGTTTTGCGGAATAGTGCAAGAGCTAAACGAAGTGTTAATCATATCAACGATGAGCGGAAGGATCTCAGTCGGGAGTTTCTTCAGTACAGCAGGACAAATGCCGTCCGGACCGACAGCTTTGGAGTTCCGCATGTCCTTTATAATCTTCTCTACTTGCGCCACAGTGAACGCATCGGCCGTGCTCATGAGCGGGAGGCGGCACAGCTCTCTTACTGTCACTCTATTTTGCGGACCTCGCCTTGTACTCGTGACAAAGAAACTTTTACCGAGAGAGTAGGCGGCTTCCTTTCCTGACTTGAAAACGTTATTACCGAACTCAATAGTGGAGATGGTGGCTGGCGAGCTCTTTCCCGATAGTTTCCGAAGAACCTTCCAAGTAGCTCCACTGTCCGTCTTGAAACTCAACTGTTGTGTGAATTTTTCCCACTGTTCTTTCTTGTGCTGGTCGAGCTCTTTTCTGATCTCACCATCCAGCTGAGCGACGACAGGGTCTAGATGGTCAACTGCTCTTCTGGCATCTCTAGTCCTGATTTTCTCAAGAATTTCTCTGGTGACGTTTGGATAGAACGTCTTAACTCGGCCAACAGGGATAGCCGCCTTCATGGCCCTGCGAATTGCATCAGATAAGTGATGCTCCTTCTGGTGCACATTGCCATTCCACGGGTAATCAGCCGCTAGGCGTAGCGCAACCTCACGTAACAGGCACCAGTCTGCTTGGCCTAAATTGAGATAAGAACGTTGACGAACACCAGAATAAGGAGCAAGAGAATTTGAGAGATCGATGTGCACAAAGACGGGAACATGATCACTAGACAATGTTGTTGAGGTAGACCGTGAGCAAGCGTTGGAAAGGTTGGACGAGATAAGAGTTATGTCTGGGCTAGAAGATCGGCCGTAGGCAGGGAGACGAGTGGGCTGATCATCGTTTAAGATGACCAGGTCGCACTCCTCAGCCCATTCTTCGACTTCTTCTCCTCTAGCATCAGAACCAAGGGACGAGCAGAAGGTGTGGGCATTAAAGTCGCCCGCGAAAACAACTGATGATGAGAGGGAATAATCGTTGAGTTGTTTGAGAAGAGGAATGGGATTGTAGGAGGAGGGGCATGAGGTGGTAGGGGGAATATATATGTTGAAAAGAGAAAGGGGTGTTTTAAGAGGGAGATGGATTGGAAGGTACTGAGAGTACCATCCGTGGGGGGTATTTGGTATGAGGTGGGAGGAGAGAGGATAAAACAAAGGTTGAAACTCCTTCGCCAAGAGCTGACCTTGGAGCATGGAAGGCAGTGTAGCCCTGGATATTAGGATGAGGATAGGTAGGGGATGGAGAGAGCTTGGTTTCTTGAACCATGATCACGTCTGGATGGTAAGTACGTAAGTATGGTAGTAAGAGAGAGAGCTCAGAAAGTTTAGTACGAAGGCCGTTGAGATTGATATGTACAATGGAAAGGGGGCGATTTGAGGAAGAGGAATCCTTTGATAAGGAGAAGAAGCGTCCGGTGAAGGTCGCCTTCGCTAATCATCACGACGCCATTCAACTACTACGCAGCAGCTATAAGCTAAAACGTTCCAGTGACTGGGAAAATGTATACGTACGCCCGTCGTACAGTTCGGAGTTGCGAGCTAAGCTCCGCGAAGCTCGCAGGTCGGACGAGGATGCGGTGATTTACAAAGGAAAGGTGATGAGCAGAAGCGAGATCCCAAAAAAGGGAGGGCCGAGTCCGCCTGCGGGGGACGAGGCCGCCTCGTCGGTCTCCACCCCTCGGGCGACCCACCCTCCCACTCGCTTCTCCCCATCACAGTGAGTGTGAGCGAGTCAGCCTCAGTGGCAAAGGGTAGCCTGAACTGTGTATACTTCAATTCTCGATCTATTAGGAACAAATTAGCCTCTCTGAACACACTGCTCAACTATTCGTCTCCCGATATAGTTATTATAACCGAAACCTGGCTCACTGAGGACGACCCGGACTCGCTCCTAGCACTAGATGGCTGTTATGTGGTGTATAGATGCGACCGAATATCGGGCGTTACTGGTGGTGGTGTCGCAATCGTTGTAAAGAATACTATTAGAGTTGCTCAATCCATACCCAAATCCTTTAACTTCTGTTGTGAGCTTTGTTTCTTGATGTTGTGTTTCAATTTGGTCCCTGTTTCCGCTTGATTGCAGCTTACCGGCGGCCAGCAACGAGTAGTGAGGACTCTCTCGAATTGTTAGAGACTGTAGCTGACTGGTGTACGGTGCAATTCCCTTCCATAGTCGTTGGTGATTTCAATTATACGTGTTCTTCTGGAGATTCCGGTATGCTATTTAATGCTTCATTCGATAATTTTCTTACCAGTTCTGGTCTATCATGTCTGAATTTTGAGCCCACTCACGGGCGCAATGTCCTGGATTTGATCTTATGCAATGACCTCACTTTAATTACTGATTGGGAGGTTCAGCCAAATTTCTCTACAAGCGACCACTTTAGCATAGCCTCTGAAATCGCATGTCAACCTGATGTTCCCAAAACAGCTCGTAATTTTGATTTTCGCAGAGCCAATTGGGACCAAGTAAATCTCTGGTTGATAGGAACAAACTGGGATGAACTCTTTTGCACGTGCCGCAATATAAACGAGGTGTATGATGCCTTCATTTCCTATGTCCACCTTGTAATAGAGAAATGTGTTCCACTTCGGAAACATGGCCCTAAGACCAAAAACCTTCCACCGCACCTGCAGCGCTTGGCCGCTAAAAAGCACTTCCTCTGGCGTGACCGCTTTCAGCCTGGTGGGCGCGTTGCCTTCAGCAAATGTGCTAGGGATTTCGAAAAAGAATGCAAACGATTTGCCAAGAACTGCGAAAAACGCCTTATTTGCTCGGGAAATCGAAAACTTCTTCAAGTACATGAATGCAAAGATGAAAACGCGTAAGGGTATCACATCTCTAAAAGATGAAGAGGGCGAAGTCATTATCGATGATCAGCAAAAATGCGAAATGTTCGCGGAATATTTCTCCAAGGTATTTACTCATGACAACGGTGCGACCCCACTATTCTCCTCCCGATGTTCCCAGAAATTGTGCTCCGTCCCTATCAGCTGCGAGGTTGTAATGGGTGCCATAAAAAAGCTCAATGACAAGATTTCGCTCACCCCCGACTCGGTGCCCTCGTACTTCATCAAAAGGGCTGCTAATGGGTTATGTTACCCTCTCTCGTGCATATTCAAACATAGTCTTGCTCTTGGAACGCTTCCGTCCGCATGGAATACTGCGATTGTAACCCCGCTTCTGAAAAAGGCACCAGCTGTTCAGGTCTCGAACTATCGGCCCATCAGTTTAACCTCATCAGTATGCAAAGTTCTCGAAATCATTATCAAAGATTGTGTTCTATCCCATCTCGCGTCGAATAACCTCCTCAGCCCGGCGCAATATGGTTTTCTGCCTGGTAGATCAACGCTATCTCAGCTGGTATCCTCGTTCCACGACTGGTGTTCGGCTGTGAACGAAAGCTACCAAACTGATGTTGTGTACATAGACTATGCTAAAGCTTTTGATACAGTCAGTCATCAAAAGCTACTTCTGAAACTTCAAGGCTACGGTATTTCTGGTGACATTTTAAAATGGTTGAATTCCTTTCTGACACCTCCTGACTTCATAGTAAAAATTGGCAACTTTTGTTCTCATCCTTGCCCAATCGTCAGCGGTGTTCCCCAGGGTAGCGTTCTGGGTCCTTTGCTTTTCCTCATTTATGTGAACGACATTTCTGACGGATTGTCGAGCACATGCAAGCTTTTTGCTGATGATCTGAAGATATATCGTCCCCTTCGCAACCCCGCCATCGATTTTCACGAGCTTCAGCGTGACCTGAACCGGCTTTCTAATTGGTCCAAGCTATGGCAGCTAAAAATATCTGAAGAAAAATGTAGCTTGTTCCATATAAATTTCCAACATGAGTGCTTTCTACGCCTAAACGATGTTGCGCTTCCCGTACGCGAGACTGTCAGTGATCTTGGTGTGCTTATTAGCACCGACCTTAAGTGGGAATCCCACTGCAAGGAAATCTCTAAGAAAGCTTCTCGTGTGGCAAATTGCATCCTGAGATCTCTGCAACACCCATGTCTCGAACATTACAGGAAAGCATACATTGTCTACTGCCGACCGCTCTTGGAATACTGTACGCAGGTCTGGTCACCATCTTCTGTCGAGGATGATGAAGTAATTGAAAACGTGCAAAGGCGGTACTCAAAACGCGTTTTTGTCAAAGTATTTCCTACGCGAAAAGTACCAGACTATACGGCAAGGCTTGAAATGTTGGGGATCGAAACCCTAAGATATCGGCGAACCGAGTTCGATTTACACTTATGTTATAAAATCGTTAACGGTCTTTGCGACATCCCATTTGAGAGTGTTTTCGTGTTCACCAGCCGCTGTACTCGCTTCCGCCAGCACGCTTTTCAGCTCGCACGTAGATTTACGTCGAAGTCCAACGTGCTGCATTCCTTTGCATTTAGAGTCATCCCAGTTTGGAACAAATTACCTTCAGAGATCGTTGAGGCCGCGCAGTTTCCGATTTTCAAGAGCAGGCTATCCCATTTCAACCTCAGGTCATTGCATGGGGTCGATGGCCGTGCTTTCTGCTAAAGCTTTAAATTCAGGGTGCTCTTATTCGTACGAGTGTTTTCTTTGCCTACAATTTTGTTTGCCTGCATGTCCAGGCTGTCTTGTTTAAACCTATCTCACATACATTTTGTATGTTTCTTTGTCGCCAGATAAAGCTATTGAATTGAAAAATGAAAAATCGTCCGAGCTTACGGCGTCTTGTAAGGTTCGTTGAGCTACTGCCCACTTTTCCAGTGGACCTTCTTTCACAATTACTCTATTTGCTAGAGCTTATCAGCATGGATCAGGGATGGGCGGAAATCCTATTTCCGATGATTTTGGGTCTTCCCATTTCCGAAAAAAAGACCAAAAACGCGAAAGAAATCGGAAATATTCACAAAATTAAAACTTTTCGCACTCATGCTTGCCAAATCCCTAGGGGGGTTATTTCGGGCGCTAAAATCGAATATAAGGTCCGTCTTCATTTTTCACAAAGCCAGGAATAATTGTGTTCACATGAAAATTATTCAATAAGAATGGATAAGCTCAAGTTTTTCGGTAGGCACAGTCACCAGGTGATGGTTACGAATTCCGCTGAACGAATTCCAATGGTTTTTCCGATTTACGAAATTGAGAAGTTCTTTCTGATTTTCAAAATTCAGGAAAAAATTCCCGCTTATCCCTGGTATATATCCCTTTCTGCGTTGTAAAAGAAGGCTGATAATGTGAAAAAATTACTTCTGGTGTGTTTAAACAGGGTGGCTATTAACCCATTCACGATCACGTGTACCCCCGGTGGGACACGCGTTGACTACCACTTCGGACCACGTGTTACACCGGTGAGACACGCTTTTCAAAAATCGGTTTCTCCTCTACAAGATCGATTTTCAAACCTTCTTATGACGAATTTATTAACCTATCTTAGGTTTGACTACAGATTCCGTGGTCCGTCTTTAGCTCCGCTATAGTACAGCAATGCAACTTTTGCGACAATATCTCGAACTCTAATAGAAAAATGGCTGCAAAAACAATTTACCAAGCACGCTTTAAGTTCTTTTTTCTTCCGCTGTCACTTTTCAGCTTTCTGAGGAGGAAACCATAGCTGGAGTCGTGATCTTTTGAGCCGATTTCTCGGGAGCTAAACTTTCACGTCCATCATTGAGAAATCTAAACCATACGATTATTGAAAACATATAGACTCTGTTTCACTCCAAGTGAACTCATGTTTTCGGTTATCAAAGCGCGGAGCGGTGGCTTTTTCGTCGGAACCTCCTTATCACTAGTTATATTTCACTGAGGCCCACCGCTCCGCTGCTGGTGATAATCGAAATCAATAGGTCCCTACGGCGGTACCAGAGCTTACCTAATCCGTGAACCACATTCAAGGTAACCGATCTAAATGAAGATCACTGGAACAGTGGTGGTCTAAAAAATACCCCCATTTGACCCCGCTATGATAACAAGCAGTGTTTTTTTGGAAGCGGAAATTTCGGTAGAATGTTTACCTCACTGATAGCTACGCGATTGACATGAAAAACGAAAATCGATTTTCAGTGGCATGCCATTGGAGAAAACGTGCCCCTTGGGTGGGACACGGTATGCGGCAACGCAATATTGCAGGTGGCCCGGACGTGCAGTCACCCAAAATTAGGCGTGGGTTAAATGTGTTCCGCTCTTGAGGATGCCATAAAACTTCACTAACGCGAAGGTCCGCAATTACTAATCTGTTTTTGAATACCCAAAAGTGATAGTTGTTTTCCCAGAAGGATGTTCAAGGTCTAAGAAAATCGCCGCGTCCAATGCGTGTCGACTATGCATTCAACGTGAGTCACCACAACCATCGAAAAGACTATCGCAGGGGCACGTCCTCCAAACAGCAGCACATGCTTCGAAATTTCGTCGCAGGAGCACGTGCTGCAAGGCAGTCCAATGCTATTGTAGCAACACACCGATACGCCATACAGTCCCAAAGTCTCTTTTCGTCTGAAAGCGCTGTGGCACGAAGGTACATAGTCGGCGTGGATTTCGTTTCATGCCTGTGTCAGAGCAACATCCAACAAGCACTATTTTGGTGCAATGGAGAGAAGACTGTTTACTTACAAGGGAAGTGTTTAGAGTGGCAAACGCATCTGCCAGAACGACTAGTATCGTTAATATCTCCTGTGGTTCAATGGTAAAACTGCGCAGTATCCCGCCCAGGGATGGGCGTAATAGAAATTTTGTAATTTGTTAGTCGTTAGTCGTTCAACCGGCCAAAACCCTCGTTAGTCGTTAGTCGTTAGTCGTTAAAAATCTAGGCTTTGAAAGCAAGCACAGTTGAGGCAGAAAAAAGTCCTTAAGAATAGAAAAATAGGAAGGCATGAAGAGATGTATGTTTTCCAAAACATTCATTGCCATTAAAAACACAAATCGCTCCTTGTTAGAGAACCTAGTTTAAACTGCAAACCTACATATACATAATTTAAAATATGCACGAGAGCCTAATACTCAAGAGTGTGTGTTTATCGATTTCTGTCATTTTTCGGTAAGAGAAGAAGCTATGGGAAACCGAGGAAATCTTTAAATCTGCTTTTTTTTCAGCGCTAAATTTTCCTTTCTGCGTTATATGATGTTATTTGAGATATATCCGATGGTAGCAAAACGCAGAATTGCACCGACTTTGCACTAATTCTTCATTGCTCAGCGTTGCGAGCCGAGCGTTTGCGTGGTTTAGAGCTTGTTCCCATAATGGGGAAAGACCGGAAAAAGTTAGCAACCAAATTAAAATTTTACCTCTGAGAGGTCTCAGCACCACTCTGTAGAAACCCCATACTTGGAATTTATGATTGAAAATCGAAGGACGGCACCCTTTACAATCCAATCATCGGATACAGTTCCCGTCGCTGGGCAGTTGTGGTCTGCAGGCACCGCTCCATATTATCACTTTGGATAGTGCCCTCTGTATGAAATCTTCGCTGGGGCCGGTCAGTGTCGGAGCCGGTTCAGTGAGTCTACCATAAAGTCTACCAACGCGAAGTCGCATAAATGCTGCGCCTAACCTTGCGCAATGTTGGGTTGATGTCAAAATGGGGGGGGGTAGTTTTAGAACGGTGAAGCAGTGTCAGTAGAAATGATAAATACTGAAGGCTATGGTTATTTTGTACCGTTCATCTAGAACGACCAACAGGGCAATTGTTTCAATCCTGGTGTAAGCCTTGGGATGGAGCGCGATTTGAATGACTACTGACTTTCTAACGAATTTTGGGATTGCTTACGAAAAAAAAATTAATTTCGTTTGTCGTTAGTCGTTAGTCGTAACACCCAAAAAGCCCGTTAGTCGTTAAATTCGTTAGTCGTTAGTCGTAATTACATACGCACATCCCTGATCCCGCCCCGAGTTGCAGGTTCCGAGAAGTTACAAGCTTAAAATGTAGTTTTTTGTGCATTCCGTACCATCCGAAAAGCGCATTAATCTTCGGGAAATCCGGAAACGGACCTAACAAATGTGTTCAGCGCCCAAAACTACCCCCTGAGCAAAGTTTGGGTGAAGGCGCATTTTCCACACGTTGTCCAGACAGAAAGCGTTTTGGACTTGAACCGATTTTCGGTTGGGCGACTCAAAAATTGTATGCGGGGGTTAATCGGGGTGGTGAATACGAATTCAATGTCCATTTGTCGATTTTCGATATACTAAGGTAGGTTTTGCCCCCTAAATGGCTTGTAACAACCGTAACCTACAGAAAACCTCAGAATTTCGACAAACAGACCCCAGATTCGTGATCAGCACCCTAGACTACCCCTGCATACAAGTTTTCGAATCTCGAAGCGTTTTGAAAAACGTTGTAGATTTGACTTAAAGTTCTTCAAGGGGGGTTCTTTGGGGCGCTAATCACGAATCTGTGATCCATTTGTCAATTTTCCGAAGTTTTCGACATCATTCGTTCAAAGCTTCCCATCCGGGAAGAGTTTGAGGGCAAAACGCGAATTTGACGATTTCCGTAGTGCTACGAGAGATACCGCTCAAACTGTTACTCTGGGGGTTATTTGCAGAGCCGACCATGAATCCGAGGTTCGTTTATCGATTTTTGACAGATTACGGTAGATTACGGTGGGTGTACGGTATTTCGTTCAAAGTCTCAGAGTTGACTCAAAAATTGTATGCGGGGGTTATTCGGGGTGGTGAATACGAATTCAATGTCCATTTGTCGATTTTCGATATACTAAGGTAGGTTTTGCCCCCTAAATGGCTTGTAACAACCGTAACCTACAGAAAACCTCAGAATTTCGACAAACAGACCCCAGATTCGTGATCAGCACCCTAGACTACCCCTGCATACAAGTTTTGGGCCGAATCCAAAATCTTTTTTCAAAACACCCTAAAAATTTCATGTGGCTCTCGCCTTTTCGCGAAGCTCGAAAAATGCTCATAACATGTTCGAACCTGCAGCTCGGGGCGGGATACTGCGCATTTTTACTATTGAGCCACAAGAGATACTAACGATACTAGTCGTTTTTGCAGATGCGTTTACCACTCTAAACACTTCCCTTGTTACGATATTTTTGGGTCTGAAAAGTCGGAATCGTCGTACGAACCCTTAGTCTTTTTCTCGTGTTCTTCATCTTGAAGGATTTCATCGCTATGAATTGAACAATAACACTAGCTTGGGGAGGACGTCATCTCCAAATGATGCAAAGAAAGTTTGAGGCGAGTCTACCTTTTCACTTCTCCAGATAATTTTAAAGGAGATTCCACGGCTTCTCCAGGTAGCCAACAATATATGCTGTCAGACCACTTCTAGTAGTCTTTTGTGAATTTCGTCAACAGGGTTGATCAATGTCGGCACTTCTTTGGAGAACCTACTGTGTTGCCGCGTGGACGATGCAACGGCGGCGCTTGAGCTTGCGCAGAGTCTGGTTGGGGTTATTATACCGCCACTTCAACATGGTGAAGTCATGATGGAATACTGATCGCTGAAAGCTATGAATATCCAGCACCACCTATCTCGAACAGTCAACATATGGATATGCATAGACTCTGGGGTAACTTTCAATATTCTCTTGATTTCGATTACCAGCGGCGGAGCAGTGGGCCCTGAAGAAACGTCACTGCCGATAATGCTTAGACGCAAAAGCGAGCGCTCTCTGCGAAGAACTCTACTAAGTTGCCCCACAGCCTATAAGGGGTCGTTTATACTTCCGCCTCCGAGCGGCGCGGCGAATTGCATTCCCACAATATCGATAGTGATCGATATCATAGGATTGCACTGTGCCGCGCCGCCTCACAGCGGAAGGATAAACGACCACTAACAAGAGGTACTCCTTTTTACTGCACGCGATATCGATCAGGGATGTGCGGCAAACGATTATGAGATTTCGGCGATCGGCAAAAAATACCGAAAACGGCCGGCAAACGGCAAAAAACCTCGTTCCTTAGATTGTCCCAGAAATTATTCACATGTGCCGCTCTACTTTTTTTCCTATTTTCACAGTCTTATGCCAACATTCTCATAATTCTTATTCAAGGGAATAGTTCCAATTCGAGGCATCAGATGAACAAAAACAAGACCTGAGGAACCCTATGCAAATCAAAAAAATCGCCGCTACGGTTTCGCGAGGAAGCCGCTTCGGATCCTACAGGCACCGAACCGGCACTATCGCGGAGTCGCACCGAAAATATCGTTACGGCCCCGGGATAGTGCAGCTGGGCTCCGGGGTAGAGCCGCTGCGGCTCCGCGGTAGTGCCACTGCCGCTCTGCGGTGAACTATCTACTGCACTACAACCGACAAAGTATATGCCCTCCGTATGGTCGTCAATCAGCTTTTAAGTCCTATTAGATAAAATGATGGCATCTCACTGCGTCAATGAATAGACGGCGTGAGGGGGACTTAAAACCCGTGAAGCCTATACTCACGACCATGAAGGCACGGCAGACCCAGATAATGAAACCGCCCTTTTCCTTCTATAGCGTACCAACAAATGACCGTGACAACCGCGCACGCAATACGTCTCGCAGTGGGGCGGCGTTCACGATTCGGTACGGGCTAGATCAGAGTTTGCCGATGGGCATCGCGGCAGCATGCAATGAGGAATCTACCATGCGGCGCCGCACAATCAATTGTCTTCCTTTGCTGTTACCGCGGAGTATAGTTACAGAGCGTAGGGGCAAAGAATATTTGCTATCTATGAATTTTACCCTCTACTTTACCTAAACGTATACACCTACAGACGAAGCAGGAGCGGTCGGTTGAAGATCACTTTGCACGAAACTCAATGCAACACGTTCCTCACCCAAAAAAAACTGACTGCGAAAATAGACTTTTTATGAGAAAAACTCCGACAAAATAATCAGATCGATTAAAAAACAGCACCGCTACCGCTAAATTCATTACCCTCCACTGAAACTAAAAAGTCTATTTTGCCTACGCTGGTCATGAAATTCTATCTCAGAAGAAAAGGTGGGCCCACTACAGGCTGAAAATCTGGTTTTCGCTTAAGCCTAGCTTTGACTGCAGGTGGTCGCCGCGGCCACGCGAGGAATAACTGTTCCTTTTTCATCGCGCATTGTGGAAAGCCGCTCCAATTGTGGTCGCTTCGTGGCAAACGCCCTACATCGCTGGGTCGTGGCGACGAAATCCTATATTATACTGCATCGTTGCTGGAGGAGCGATTCTCAATGGTCGCTGACCGTCGCTCCATCGCGGCCAAAATGACAGCGATGGAGCGATTGCCAGCCAATGACACGTTTCGTCTAATGCACGTTGACCCTTTCACATGACAAGATCAATGTTTTCGAGTCGAAACGCGTTATTGATGAGTACCAGACATTAATTTCACTGATTGACTGATTTTCCTCAATCATTCGTGGACCTATGCACTATGAACAGAATCGCTGCCGCTGCTACATCGTTGCAGAAGCGGGTGCGAAATCGCTGCGATGAAAAACAGCAGCGATGCAGTCAAAACTAGGCTTTAGGCTATGGTTCATTTCATGAAAGCTTCTGTTTTTGTCTATCACAGTGAGAAGCGGTCGCTTTTTTGAAATCTTCTCATCACCAGCTATATTTCACCGAAGTCCACAGCTCCGCCGCTGGTGATAATCGAAATTGACAGCTCACTAGATCTGCTCCAGTTTGTATCTGCAGAAAACTCGGGATTAGAATCCATCGTGAACGTTTCACTTACGCGTCCACACATGCACGCTCGATTAGCACAATACATATAGTGCGATTAAGAACAGATTTTTATCCCTTATCTTGTTCAAAGTTGGCCAGGCGATGGAGCGGAGAACAGATAAACCAAAATCCTCGGATAACGGTTGAAGGCATCGTACGCACTGAAAACCACTCATCGTTTTTTGAGTTTGAATCAATGGCTGGGCCAGCCTGAGCACGTGGGTAGAGTTTCTCGGGTCACCAACGCATCATTGGGAAGATATGGGAGATCGAATGCCTCGAGTTCCACCAAAAAACGGCCGGTCAAATGAGAAAAGAAGGTAGCTTATCAACAAATGATACATCAACTTCCACTCATTTACGCGATATAGCTTGTTGAGAAGCTTCTTTCTTTTCCATTTTATGCCACATGGCTGTCAGAGGGCCGGCCTCCTTTGGTGGAATTCGATGCATTCGATCACCCATATCTTCCCAATCATGCGTCCGTGACCCGAGAAACCCCACTCAAGTTCTCAGGCGGGCCCAGCCAATGATTCAAACTCAAAAAACGATGAGTGGTTTTCAGCGCATACGATGCCTTTAAGCGAACAACAGATAATCGGCTCGCCCCTAGTACTGCGCTCCTCTGGGCGAAATTCCGGTCCGCCATTGCGTCTCGACACGCTTTGCCGCGCCACGCCCCCTCGAGTCAGTCTAGTTTCTAGCGCCAAAGCCGACTCGATATCGCTTTTTTATACAGTTTTCTCCATTTGTTTAGTTTCCAGCTTCTAAGACCCACTTAGAGTCAACAGATCGGGGCTGCGGCGCTGCAAACTCCTCCTACTCGAAAATGCGTAGTGGCAAAGCGTGTCGTGACGCAATTGCGGACCGGAATTTGGCCTAGAGAGGCACAGTACCTTCATGAACGCGGGCATAGGCGGCGTTTTCTTTCAATGTTTTGCCGGAAAAAAACAACGAAAATTCCGGCAAACGACAAATGGTAAAAAAGTCCCAGAAATGGCCGGCAAACGACAAACAGTAATTGTGGCACATCCCTGAAGCCGATGCTATCGATTCTCAGCAAAAATTTAGTTCACGTTCAGTAAGGCTTGAGCTGATCAATTTCACTCTCTGACTCGAATACCAGGGTCTGGGAGGCCATTCGTCGAAAAACTTTGTCTCCCCTAGGTCATCCGTAAGCCCTCCTAGATCGCCCATGCGTCTGCATAGCCCGCACTTGACGAAATGCCTTAATGGTGTTAATGGTATTATTTATCCAAATTCAATCCGAGTTGGACAGGGAGGGACTGCGGACGACCTAGGGGACTATAAAAGGACAAATTTTTGTCAGTTCCGAGGGCTTTGCTTGCATATCAACCGGGTGGAATTACGGGCTATCGTCCAACTATGACATGGGCCTTGAGAACAGGGTCAAGCTCACATAACGACCCCCCCCCCTCGGTCCCACGGTGGTCCGCGGACCACCGTGGGACCGAGGGGGGGTCGTTATTTCCTTGGAAAACTTGAAAATTTTGGGGGTCGTTTTTTTTTTCGACCCACCTAAAATAATGTCGGCATAGCTGAAAAATCAAATCTTGAGGTGAAATTTTCTAGGGCCATGATTTTTCATGGAATACATTATCGATGGAACAAAAGCAGTTTTGAAATGAGAAATGGAGTGAATCATCGCACGTGTACTAGCTCATCATTACCTCGACCACAACATTCAGAATAGACATTGCTTCGTGGTTTTCTAGCGAAATCCAGTGGAAGCAAAGACTATTTTCAACGCTTCGGAAGTCGTTGGACCACGACTGCAAACTTAGGGGAGAACTGGCGATAGTAGCGTAGAAGGTTTCGAACGATGGCATTGCATCCTGCATAGCACATTACTTTTGAAGTAAGGCTATTGAATTTGTAACCGAATTTTGGCGTACTTTGATCTGTATCTTGTTCGCGTCGTCTCTACGTTTGGGCCAACCTCTGATGTTTAACTTGGCGTTTGTAGGTTTATACATTTTGAAGTCTTCGAAACTCGCTACTTCACAATGTATCATTTCCGGCAGTATGTGACGTCCCAAAGCTTCTAGCGTTAGCGTCATCCCCTGGGTGATAGATACATTCGAATCTAATTGGCAACTGGAGTAGAGCTCAGTGATGTGGGTGCAAGCCAGAGCAACAGATGTCCTTATACATCTCACCCAAAGTTGGAGAGCTAAGAGCATCGATGTCAAAGGTTGGGTAATCGGTGTAACGATAAGTGTTGTCTTGGTCTCTTTGATTGAGTGTGACCTTCATCTCTGTTTTTCTGACTTCATGTTTCGGGACTCCGAAATTGAGAGCGTGTTATGGTTTTGCGACGTCGGTCCATTAAAGCCCTTACATGTCTCAAGATCATAATACAGCAGGTTCTCAGCTATTGGGCCTCCAAAAGAGGTATAGTACTGAACGAGAAACTCTTTGGTCACACTCTCGTGTCTTGAAGGCACAGTCCAACCTCAGAATCGAATTTTGTTTTTCTGTTTATATTTTAGAAATTTTCACGCTGATCACAATGGTGTGACCAGAATCGCACAGAGCTCACTACGAACAGAGTTATGGCCCCTCAAAGATTCTGAATTTGAACGGCGAGAAGTTCGCGGATGAGTTGTCTCGAGCCTGTTCTCTCTCGTTATTCGCAGTCATCGTTCTAAAACAGGTCGCAATATAAAGCCACACCGAATACAAATGGAAGAACATTCATTTTGAATAAAATCAATCGCACTCACCTTCTTTACCGAGATCGGAAGCTTGTCGGTGGGCGCCACCCATTTTTTCTTTGAAGGGGGCGTAGTCTTTTTCCTCGCTTTTTCTCGCTTATTTGGGCGAATTGAGATTCCGCGCTTGGTAGGGTTGCTATACGCGGCCTGCGGAATATACCATCAAAAAATACCCCTAAGCTTGGAATGTGCCTTTAAAGGCAATGTTCACGATAGATTTCTCTTCCAATATCTCCAATGTTAACGGAAGCACCCTCAGATATGAATTTTGACATTTTTATGCAATTGTGTAGAAGACACTTGCTGTGTGACATGTGCCAAATGCGAGATCTCCATTCCTCCAGAAAAGCGAGATATAAGCGACCACCACAGGCCCGACCCCCTTCACTCACCACCACAGGCCCGAGCCCCTTCACTCACCACCACAGGCCCGACCCTCTTCACTCACCACCACAGGCCCGACCGCCTTCACTCACCACCACAGGCCCGAGCCCCTTCACTCACCACCACAGGCCCGACCCTCTTCACTCACCACCACAGGCCCGACCCCCTAACAGATTTTCGAACTCGATAGCGGCTTGATGGATGGATGAATTCCAACAAGTCGTCGTTCTTCAGTCCATTGCCGGGCTGCCTCCTTATCCTGGCTCGCTCTCGCGCAACGATTGCAAATAAAGAGAAGTACAAGCCCGAGACAACTCGTCCACCAGTTTTTCACCCTCAGAATCTAGGCATCTCTGAAGAGCCATAACTCTGTTCAAAGGCGGTATTGGACGATTTCAGATACACCACTGTGATAAGCGTGTGATTCTCACCAAGATAAGCATGAAATCTGAAAATAAGTTTTCTGGGTGTCCTGTATAGTTGCGCTTTTTGACTAAACGGACCGAATGAATGAATGAATGAATATATTCGACCTAAAATTTTTCGAATAAACGAATGAATGAATATATTCGACCTAAAATTTTTTGAATGAACGAATGAATAAATATATTCAACTTCAAATTTTTTGAATGAACGAATGAATAATTATATTCGATTCTCTATTTCGAATGAATGAATATCGATAACCGAAAAATTTCGAATGAAAGAATTAATTTAACTACAGGCCTACCGAATTCAGAGCTTTGCAACTCTACTGCTTTGAAGAGGCAGTTTTTAAACATGGCGTCGAAAGCTTCTGAACTGCTCAAAATTATTAATCTTCCGCTCAGGCGGAGAACGAATGAATAAATATATGGCGTCGAAAGCTTCTGAACTGCTCAATATTATTAATATTCCGCTCAGGCAGGGTTCATCGAAATCGGCACGCAAAATCGATACGTATCGCTTCTACACTAGCAGCTGTTTGGTGCCACCCACAGCGGCTCTAATGCGCTATCCATTAGAGTGAGGACTTTTTGAAAAGAGACCGAACGAACGAATTTCGAATAAATTCGTTCATTTTTTATTTCGAACGAACGAGTTTCGAATGAATTCGTTCATTTTTTATTTCGAACGAACGAATTTCGAATAAATTCGTTCATTTTTCATTCCGAACGAACGAATTTCAAATAAATTCGTTCATTTTTTATTCCGAACGAACGAATTTCGAATAAATTCGTTCATTTTTAATTCCGAACGAGCGAATTTCGAATGAATTCGTCCACTTTTTATTTCGAACGAACGAATTTCGAATAAATTCGTTCATTTTTTATTTCGAACAAACGAATTTCGAATAAATTCGTTCATTTTTTATTCCGAACGAACGAATTTCGAGTAAATTCGTTCATTTTTTATTCCGAACGAACGAATTTCGAATAAATTCGTTCACTTTTTATTTCGAACGAACGAATATTCGAAATTCGAATGACGAATAATTTGAGCATCCATAGCATTGTCGCGCAACTGCGAAGTGAGCGGCACTAACAAGTTGAATTCTTCTTCTAGAGCTTTATCTCCACTTACAATTGGAATTAATAATAGACTTGGGACCGAATCGAATAATTATTCGAATAATATTCGACTAATTCGAATATTTGAGTGTTCGAACATTCGATTCATTCGGGAATTTCAATTTTGGGATTTATTCGAATATTCGATTTATTCGGGAATTTAAATTTTGGGTTTATTCGAATATGCGATTTATTCGACAATTGAAATATTGTGTTTTTTCGAATATTCGATTTATTCGAGAATTGGAATTTTGGATTTATTCGAATATTCGATTTATTCGGAAATTCAAATTTCGGATTTATTCGAATATCCGATTTATTCGGGAATTTCAATTTTGGATTTATTCGAATATTCGATTTATTCGAGAATTTCAATTTTCGATTTATTCGAATATTCGATTTATTCGAGAATTTAAAATTTGGATTTATTCGAATATTCGATTTATTCGAAAATTTAAATTTCGGATTTATTCGATAAAATTCGGAAAAAAGTGCCTCACATTCGAATTAGACAAGACCTATTTCCTTTGAAACAGAAACCCTTCAAAGAATCTTTTCGCAAATTGAGCTATCCATTTTTGTGAGTAACATTTCCGCTGTTCGTTCTTGTGTGCAGGTCTCCCGTTGCGCGCTGTACACAAGCACCAACGCATATTGATTAGGGGCGGTGCTATTCGAAGTTGCCGCAACAGGCTGGACTGCAACTCAGGAAAATCAAAACAAGTTACTCGTAATATAACTGTAACTTACTTGAATGCCTCAAGTAACTTACATTTATATTACATGTAACATACATTTATGTTACATGCAACTTAAATTCATATTACATGTAAGTTACACTTATGTTACATGTAACTTATATTTATATTTTCATTATGAAGGCCATAACGTGACGCAGACGACACGCGACGCAGAGAGCGTGTTCCAGACCACAAACTACGCGAAAAAATGCTGTGCAGGGCCTCCCATGCTGGTGTGGGGCCAAGTACCTCAAACTAGGGTAGATGAACCAACATCAACGCCAGTCGTAAGCCTGACCCCGCGAGTGCGTCGTAGATTTCCCTTGGAAACATCTTCATGGTCGATTTAGGTTACTTGCGACTTATATTGTGCCGTTTGAGTTACATGGAACATATCGGAGGCGCACTGCACCCAGTATCCTCTCAGAAATCGAAAACAAGTTACTTGTAACATATCTAAGCTGATGTAAGTTACCTGCGACTTATCTCAAGCCATTTAAGTTGGGGCCTCCTAAACAGGCAGCAGCGACCGTTTATCCCATCGTTTTTAGCACTGAATACGCAGGAAGTTGGCAAGTTGAAACTTGTTGAAACTCGCAGAGCATTTCTACTGGCAAAACAATGAGATGGAACACGTATGGATAAACAGTCACTGCTGCCTGTTTAGGTTTTCTCATTTGAGTTACATGCAACATATCGACAGGAAACCGCTGGCAATTCGCCTCCAATATGTTACATGTAACTTAAATGGCACAATAAAAGTCGCAAGTAACTTACATAGGCTTAGATATGTTACAAGTAACTTGTTTTCGGGTTTTTATGTTACAAGTAACTTGTTTTCGGGCTTTTATGTGACAAGTAAATTGTTTTCATTTTTCTGGGTAGCCGTCGCCCATTGGCGCTGGGCCGCCTCCGCGAAATCAATAGTGTGTTCTCCTGCTCCCATTATTTTAGGCCGTCGCCGACGTAATGGTGGATAGAGGGTATCCACGAAAGTGTGGCTGCCCCCTGTCCCCTATTGTGGGAGCTAGTTAAGCCAATCTCCTCCGATTTTCAACCCCTCCGTCACTGGTCTCCTTTCTTTGAATTTCGTAATTGATTCTGTATACACATATACGAAACGCAAATATAAGAATTAAACATGAGAAGCGAAGACAAGTTATGCAACTCAAACTCACATTCTGCAGAAATTTCTCTCGCCGCGCTTTTTCTCCTCTTCTTTTCGAACACTCTGCTATCTTGATGCCCATCACCTTTTCGAATAATTTGCTTTGGAGCAATATGTGTATCGTCGATCACTGGGCGAGAGATAGCCGCGACGCAGCGATCTAACGTGATATCACTTGATCGATGTTCATGACTATCATTACCTCCTCGCTTGCGTGCGTGCCACGTGTGTTCGTCGCGGCGATCTCTCAACCACCATCGGCACGGAATTCGCATTCAGCACCCCGAATTACCTCCGCATAGCAATTTTGAGTCAAATCCGAGACTAACCAGACTACCGCATACCCACCGTAATTTACCGCAAGCTGTCAAAAAATCGATATACTGCATCAGATACGCGTTGATCACTACAAATAACCCTCAAAGAAACAATTTGAGCAACATCGTAGCGCTCCGGGAAACGTCAAAAGTCGCATTTTGCCATCAAATTTCCCTCCCGATGAGAAGCTTTGAACGAATTTAGTCGACAATCGACAAAGAAACCTCAGCTTCGTGATCAGCACCCCAAACAACCCCCCCCCCCCACCACCACCTCTAGGGGAATTTAAGGGGGTCACGATAAAAACAGTCTCCTAGCTTCTTCGGAAGTCGAAGTTCCGGGGTGATATTGACCTTGATTTCGAAATGTCGAATATTCTTCGAATATTCGAATAGGATTCGAATATTCGAACAGTTGGTCGACTTTTCGAATATATTCATTCTTTCGGAAATTTCGAAAAGGTTTTATTCGAATGTATTCATTTATTCGGGATTTTTTAAAAGGCATTATTCGAATGTATTCATTTATTCGGGAATTTTTAAAAGGTGTTATTCGTATGTATTCATTTATTCGGGAATTTCGAAAACGCCTTATTCGAATATATTCATTTATTCGGGATTTTTGAAAACGCCTTATTCGAATATATTCATTTATTCGGGAATTTTGAAAACGCCTTATTCGAATATATTCATTTATTCGGGATTTTTTAAAAGGCATTATTCGAATGTATTCATTTATTCGGGATTTTTTAAAAGGCACTATTCGAATGTATTCATTTATTCGGAATTTTTGAAATGGCCGTATTCGAATTATTCATTCATTCGAAAACTCGGGTCGAATGCCCATGTATAATTAATAAGGCACGACTCATCTCTAGACCTGTACGGGCTACAACGCAAAGAATGCTACAAAATCAACTTTTCCTCTGTAGCTTAGCCTAAGGAGCTTATTCGAGGACCTTACTAACTTTGCCTGCCCCATAAGGCAGCGAGATTGGTGGAGCCGAGCTCCATAGTTATCTCCAGAGGGTGCTTTCGCCTCTATGGTTTAAAGGCAGTGTTCACGATAATCTTTAATTTTGAGATTATTCGCTATATTGATTAACTGGCCCCCGGGTAGATCTAAAATGACGTAGAAATTGAGAAAAACGCACCAGAAGTACATGTAGTTCTTAAGTATCACCCCGCCTCTTAAGTATATCACAGGAATTGTTTGTTGTGACAATGAAATCTTTTGTGGACGCGTCCTTTCCAATTCTTTACTCTCTATTGCTCCTTTCCTTCCTTAGAGCCCTAACTGATTCTGCTTTGCATGAAATATTCTTCTATTTTCGATTGACACAGTTTTCCAACGGTGACAACCACCATTGACATGTTTATCCGACCGGACAACTGGCCCATGTTAAAGAATAATGTCACTGAAATACGACGTTTTAATGCGTTTCTCGCCATTTCTTCGTAATTTTGGTAACACTTGAAGGCCAGCGCATTGTTTTATGTGAAAAACTCGCGGATGACAATCATCGTGAACACTGCCTTTGAATGAGAGGCGCAGAGTTCTGCTGGACCCAGCAACGAGGTTCGGCTCCACCGACCTGGCTGGCTTACTCTGAGAGAATCTTTTGCGCTAGTACCGTGATGCTCCCGTGATTCGCGTTCGTTCCGCGATAGTTACCCAATCGACTCATCCGTTGACATTCTCGTTCTCATACCGTGATAATACCGCGATCTTTGAGAGGTTTACGGCGCTAATTCCATGGTGCACTCGCGATCCGCGATGGTACCGTGATCGTCTCCCCCCGCTCCCGCGTTCTCATGTTGTGCAGATTTGTAAAGCAGCGCGAAATGCGGCGAGGGGAATACCTTATAGCTTCGTGTTGATCTGATAGGCAACACTCGCTCGGGTGAAACATCGAGAGGGCATGGATGCGGTACCATCAGAAGGCTGGAAGAATCTCGCGATCGTCCCGCGGTAGTTCCAAGCTCGGTTCGTCGCGGATCCGCGATGTAACGCCCCGAATACGTCAATGTATAGACGCGATTGGCCCTCAGGTTGAAACTGGTAGGATCTCGCAATCGTTCCGTGATAGGCCCAGACTCGACTCCTCGCGGTTTTGCTATAGAGCATCGTGGGAGCATCGATGAACGAACGCGGTACACTCTCGGTTTGAGACTGGCAGAATTTCGCGATCGTTGCGCGATAGCCCCATGCTAGAATCCTCTCGGCCCCTACCAGAAACCGGAGATTCTATCCGTGAACGATCGCGGGGGATCCTCTCAGAGTATGGAGCGAGCAAAGTTAGGAATCCGAAATGTCATTCGACGCAGAATTTTACGTAGATTTCAAAAACAACTCTCACCAGGTTAAAGAATTATAGGCGAAAAACCGGTGTTCCGTAAAATAAATTAGGCTGAAGGGTCGAGAATAGTTTTTCAAACTGGAAGCACAAGTTGACGCAGATATCTATCTCCAAGCACAAAAAAGTTATGGACGAAAAACCGGCAGTGACACCCACACAATCTTGAAAATGACTTGCATGAATGTTGGGTGACTTTCATTCTTTTTCGAGGCGCGTACTGGGGGGAGATCGGAGTACGGGGCGGAGTTTATTGCTCCGTCGGCCAATCGACAGACGACTCTCCACCCCTTAGGACGTGGGTGATTGGTCAACGGAGGGATAAACCCCACCCCAACGTATTCTCATCTCCTCCTGTGCCTCGGGGGGTTTCACCGGTTGTCACCGGTTTTCCCAATTTTCCCAATGATGGAGGTTCCCCCTTCACCTGCCCAGAGGTGAGGGTTGGTGGAGTTCATGGCTCCACCCAACGAAGCTATGGTTGGTGTTATCATTGCCCAGCGGCATGGACAAATGGGAGTGGCCAAGTGCGATTGCCATATGGCTCCCCCTGTTAGAACCGCCCTAGTAGCCTCATCAGACGGTGTAGGGAAAAAATTTAGTTCTTGCGTTCGGGAAAATGGAACAATGGAGTAATGAAGAGACTGACATCAGTCTTGAAAGGTATGTCGATTTCTTCATACATTGGAGCTGACTTTCTATGTTTTGTGATATGTTTTGTTAAACCAGCTCGGGTATTCAAATTGGAATAACCTCTGCGAATAATCGAATATTCACCTTTCCCGAATAGTCGAATTCGAATAATATTCGAATATTCCCCTTTCCCGAATAGTCGAATTCAAATAATATTCGAATATTCACCTTTCCGAATAGTCGAATTCGAATAATATTCGAATACTCACCTTTCCCGAATAGTCGAATTCGAATAATGTTCGAATTTTCACCTTTTGCGAATAGTCGAATTCGAATAATATTCGAATTTTCACCTTTTGCGAATAGTCGAATTCGAATAAGGTTAGAATTTTCATCTTTTGCGAATAGTCGAACTCGAATAATGTTCGAATATTCACACTTTTCGAATATTCGAATGTTCGAATAAAAATTCGTTCGAAAAATTCGAATATTTATTCGAGCTCGAATATTCGGTCCTCACTCTACTATCCATACAACGCCAGCGCGTCACGAGCGGGCGTTTGGTTAGGCCGCGTTCCGAGTTCATTCGCGGCGCGTCGCGATGCTATAATCAGCCTACGCATTGATCACGCAACGTCACGTCGCATCTCCGCTTGGTGTTCACAGTGAAGAGGCGCGATACATTCGAAATAACACGAAATTTGCCTTCGCGCGACGACCATCGCGTCGCCTTCCAATGCAAGGCGACGCGATGGACGTCGCGCGATGGCAAACTCGTAGCTGCTTTTCTTAAAGGCACAGTCCAAGCTCAGGGGTGAAATCTGTGATTTCCACATAATTGTGAAGTAGACCCACCCCATATAGCACCTGCCAAGTGCGAGATCTCAATTCCTCCGAATAAGCGAGATATAGGAGGAAGCCACCCTGGGGCTCCCACATCCGGAAGCCACTTTGGCACGCCCCTTTTACGATCTTTCGAGCTCAACAGTGGCGAGATGAGCGACGATTTCCGATCAATAGCCCCGTTCTTCCCTTCACTCTCAGCCTCTCTATCCATTCAGGTCGGCTCGCATACATCGGTTGCAAATGACGGAAGTTACACGCCACGGACAACTCGTCCACCATGCTTCCGTAGCTCAATTTTTGAGGGGCCATAACTCCGTTCCAAGGGGGTCTTGTACGATTCCAGGGACATCATTGGAGTCAGCGACGGACCGTTTTCAAGTCAGGCACGAACCCAGGAAAACGATTCTGAGGTTGGACTGTGCCTTTAAGTGTTTTTTCATTGAATCAACCGAGTCTAACAATAAAAGGAATGAAATATACGTATTTAAAATCACAAGCACTTGGAAGAACACGAAAAAAACTGTTGGTAGCGCTAAAAAAATTTTTGTTGCTTGTTTACGAGAAATTGCGTACGTGCGTACCTGTACGTATTCGCCCAGCGTTCGCGAAGCGCTCACACCTAAGTACCTGCGCGACGCGATTTTCGCGTCGCATCGACATTTCCAATCGCGTCACCCCGTTTAAACTCTGAACATCGCCTCAGGGTGTGTGGCCTGAAGTCTCGTTAGCGCTGCACACATGTGACGCCCTCTCCGCTATTGCGACAACGCTCGTACCGTCCTTTTTATTGTTTTCACTACTCCTTCGTTTCTTCTGATTGCAACTTCTTGAAGCAGTTTTTCTCCCAAACTCAAGCCAGAGGTAATCATTCTGATTGTAGGAAGTCTGTGGTGAGACTTGAATATTATGAGGTATTGCCAAACCTCTACCGACGAACATCACTGTCGTTGACCTTCATCAGTTGCTCCAAAATCCAAATTTGATCCTTGAATCCTTTCAGTAAAAAGGAACTCTCCACCAGATCGCAAGGGTTGACCCATGAGATATAGAAGTTTGAGATGAATAGCCCTGATAGCACCAGAGTATCAATAGGGCATTTGGAACCCAGATATGTAGTAAGACCGGTTGGACCGACGGCGCTAAAAGACCCGTCCGAGTGGATAGCGGGAGCATGGCAGGCGAATGGGCGTTAAAGGCAGTGTCCACGATAAAAACCATGTCTGATTTTTTAGTGGAGATCGGCAGCTGTGGGGTCTAGCGCAACCCTAATATTGAAAAAAACTTTAAAAAATGAGCTCGGAACGGTCCCCTACGGCCCCAAAGTTGGTCACCCGTCAGCTTGTCACACCTAGATGCACTTTCCACGCCCACTGACGTGAACAAATGAATGCTCGAAATTGTGAGATGAGCGATGATTTCCAATCATTAACCCCGTTCTTCCCTTGATTCTCCACTTCTCTCTTTACTCAGGTCAGCTCGCATACATCGGATCGGTTGCAAAACACGGAAGTTACAAGCCTCGGACAGCTACCATGTTTCCTTAGCTCAACTTTTGAGGGGCCATAACTCCGTTCTTAGAAGGTCTTGTACGATTACAGAGACATCATTGGAATCAGCATCGAGTCGTTTTCGAGATAGGCGGGAAAACAGAAAAACGATTTTTATCGTGAACACTGCCTTTAAAGGCAGTGTTCGCGATGGTTTTCATTCCCGAGTTTTCCACTCAAAACAAAGCGTTGGCCCGAGTGTTACCAAAATTACGATGAAACGGCGAGAAATGCGCTAAAACGTCTTATTTCAGTGACATCATTCTCAGGCCTAGACTAGTTGCCCGATTGGATGAACACGTTCACGGTGGTTGTCACCAATGAAAAATGGGGCTAATCGAAAATGGAAGAATATTTTGGGCAAAACAGTATTAGTTAGAATCCGAAGAAAAGAACGGAGCCAGAAAAAAGAGTGAGTTGCAAAAGACGGGTCCACAAAAGATTTCGCTGCCACAACGAACAGTTCCTGTGAGAGTGAAAAGGCTGGGTGAGAAAAAAGGATTTCGCGCCCTTTTGGAGTGGTTTTCTCGGTTTCTTCGTCTTTTCAGTTGTATTCGGGTGCCAAACAATCGATTTAGCGATTCATCTCAAAATCGAAGATTATCGTGATTACTGCCTTTACCTTAACGCTGCTGCAGCACGTAATGCGATGAAATCGCGCTGGGTCGAAAGTTAATCGTGCCAGGACCACGTGGTCGCAACACGATTGTCATCGTGTCGCGTGCTGCCACAGCGGGCGTCTGCAATTGCGGACCAGAGATAAGAGCTTTTTCTAAGTACTCATCGAAAACAGATTTTTTTTGAAACCCAGATCGCCGACAACGCCTGCCGACTTCGATTTGGCTGTCGATATGCTGGTCAAAGACGACAGCCTGCCACCCTATTTGAAGACAGTGGTGGGTCATTTGCTTGAGAGTCGGAATCAACTCAATGTTTTGACAGGCAGTGTCGTTGACCGTGACAAGCAGTTGCTGGATGAGAACGCTGCCCTCAAGCTTGAGATCGATCAGCTTAAAAACGCCTTAGCCGAGAGCCGCCCGTCGATTTCGCCCCAATCAGCTGATCCTCCATCTTCACCCGTGAATTCCTGGGAGGAGATAGAGCGTAGACGATGTGTTGTTATTTCGGGTGTTCCGGAGAGTGATTCAAATGTGGCCTCCTCTCGAAAAGCTCATGATTTTAAACTGGTCTGACAAATTATGGATTTTTTGAACATTGATTGTAGTATTCAGTCTGTTTTTAGAATCCTTATACTTAAAGCAGTTATGTCCCGATTTGTGTGTGTGTGTGTGTATGTGTGTGCATGTGTCCCCGATATCTTTGGAATGGCCGATCAAAACTTGTATGAAATGGTACCAACATTTAGGTGGGTGCGACATTTATCGATTACCAAAAAATCAGCCCGACTCACCTCTTACGTGCCTCGGGCCAACCGAGTTTGTCCGTGGAGCGCACTTTTGGCCGTGGGTCATGATAACTTCTGCGAGTCGTCTAGCGATGCAAAAATGCAGGGCGTCATAAAGGTGTGCAGGACCCCAGTGAGGGTGTGCAAGACGTCATAGTAAGTGTGCAGGACCCTAATCGGGTGTGCAGGACGTCATAAAAAGTGCGCAGGTCCTAAGTAGGAATGTGCAGGACCCCAGCGGAAGTGTGCAGGACGTCATAGAAAGTGTGCAGGACCCCAGTGGGGTGTGCAGGGCGTCATAGAAAGTGTGCAGGACCCTAATCGGAGTGTGCAGGACGTCATAGAAAGTGCGCAGGTCCTAAGTAGGAATGTGCAGGACCCCAGCGGAAGTGTGCAGGACGTCATAGAAAGTGTGCAGGACCTCAGTGGGAGTGTGCAGGGCGTCATAGAAAGTGTGCAGGACCATAATCGGGTGTGCAGGACGTCATAGAAAGTGCGCAGGTCCTACGTAGGAATGTGCAGGACCCCAGTGGGGTGTGCAGGGCGTCATAGAAAGTGTGCAGGACCTCAGTGGGAGTGTTCAGGGCGTCATAGAAAGTGTGCAGGACCCTAATCGAAGTGTGCAGGACGTCATAGAAAGTGCGCAGGTCCTAAGTAGGGAATGTGCAGGACCCCAGTGGGAGTGTTCAGGGCGTCATAGAGAAAGTGTGCAGGACCCTAATCGAAGTGTGCAGGACGTCATAGAAAGTGCGCAGGTCCTAAGTAGGAATGTGCAGGACCCCAGCGGAAGTGTGCAGGACGTCATAGAAAGTGTGCAGGACCTCGGTGGGAGTGTGCAGGGCGTCATAGAAAGTGTGCAGGACCATAATCGGGTGTGCAGGACGTCATAGAAAGTGCGCAGGTCCTACGTAGGAATGTGCAGGACCCCAGTGGGAGTGTGCAGGGCGTCATAAAGTGTGCAGGACCTCAGTGGGAGTGTTCAGGGGCGTCATAGAAAGTGTGCAGGACCTAATCGAAGTGTGCAGGACGTCATAGAAAGTGCGCAGGTCCTAAGTAGAGAATGTGCAGGACCCCAGTGGGAGTGTTCAGGCGTCATAGAAAGTGTGCAGGACCCTAATCGGGTGTGCAGGACGTCATTGAAAGTGCGCAGGTCCTGGGTAGGAATGTGCAGGACCCCAGCGGAAGTGTTCAGGGCGTCATAGAAAGTGTGCAGGACCTCGGTGGGAGTGTGCAGGGCGTCATAGAAAGTGTGCAGGACCCTGGTGGAGTGTGCGCAGGACGTCATAGAAAGTGCGCAGGTCCTAAGTAGGAATGTGCAGGACCCCAGTGGGGGTGTGCAGGACGTCATAGAAAGTGTGCAGGACCTCAGCGGGGTGTGCAGGGCGTCATAGAAAGTGTGCAGGACCTAATCGGAGTGTGCAGGACGTCATAGAAAGTGCGCAGGTCCTAAGTAGGAATGTGCAGGACCCCAACGGAAGTGTGCAGCACGTCATAGAAAGTGTGCAGGACCCAAATGGTAGCGTGGAGGGCGTCATAGAAATGTGAAGAACCCAACGGGAGTGTGCAGGACGTCATAGAGAGTGCGCAGGTCCCCAGTTGGAGTGTGCAGGGCGTCGTAGAAAATGCACAGGTCCCGGAGTGGGAGTGTGCAGGTCATCGAAAGTTAGCAGGACCGCAGTGGGAGGTGCAGGACGTCACCAAGAGTGTAGAATTTGAAAAAGGTTTTTCAATTTTTAATGCTAAATCTTAACCTTTTGTGGAGAGGAAATAGATAGGAAAATATGAATCTTGAGAAGCGTGGGACGCGTTCTGAGATTGGCGCAGAACTCCTGCGACATTTTTTTCCAGTTTTAGGATACAAGCAGCAGCTTCACTTCCGCACCTTCTCTGTTCGCCACTCATTGCAACCGCTCAGTCATTTCGAATCCCTAACTTCAAAAACCAGTTTTATATATGTTGCAAGTCTGAGCTTATCAAAATCTGCACCACAAAAACATAAACAACCACCTACTAATTTCATTCATTGAGAACAAGGGCATGATGTTGGTCAACTAGGGAAACATCATATAATATGAGAATGCGTTTTTCCTTATCATGATAGAGACGGTAAAGCGAGAATAATCGCTTGTGAACTTTACAAATTGGAAGAAAGGGCAGTGGGTAGCGACGTAAGGGAAGGAAGTACAGAAGGGGTTCTGAATTTTGTGCCGGTAGCAACCGACAATTTACCGCTGGCTTCTTATGTTTTGCTTTATGATCCCACATTTTGATATACCCACGGCCTGCTGTAAATGTACGGCACCTTGCTCTGCTCAGGAGAGTACTTTCGGGTAGGCGGAAGTCAGTCACCACCGTTCTAACAAACTAATCCGTCTCAGGTAGTTGGCTCATGCAAAAGTTTCTGTGAGCGAAAACTTCGCTAGGTCTCGCTAGTGGGTAAAGTCTATTATAGTCGTCCTAGGCTCATCAAACTGGTTCTTCCTGCTTCTTATTTCTCTAGAACAATGATTCGTCGAACTTCTTGGCTTAGAAACTTTCATCTAAGAGGTATTTATCTTACAGCATCGCTACCTAGAGAGGAGTTGAATCGTTTGCGTGATGTACGAAAGGCTAGGTCCCATCCTCCTAATAACAACCAGTTGTCGCAAATGTCTCCGCGAGTTGATGTTACTACCGTATCGGAAGATTTTAACTCAGCATCCCCTAATATTGTAACAGCAACAAACTCGGGAAACTGCTAAAGCCTCGTCGGAACTCCGAAAAAGGTATAAAGTGTGTAGTCACAAATATTCGATCTATGGTCAAAAATAAGGACGCTTTGAGTCTTTTGTTTTCTGAAATAGACCCAGCTTTAGTAATGCTCACTGAAACATGGTTGAAGTCTTCTATTGATCTAGCTCCCCTCTTGGGTTCTTGGTGCTCACATTACGAATGCTTCCGAGTTGACAGACCTCGCAAAAAGGGTGGAGGTGCAGCGATATTATGCAAACCTACTCTTTCGCCTGCACTCATTTTCAAAGAATCTGTAGCCGAATCTTATGAATTGTTGTGCAATGATATTTTTGTGGACTCTACCCTCATAAGGGTTATTGTTGTTTATAGAACTCCGAACTGTACACTTTCCAAAACTAATCAGATGATAAAAGCCATAAGTGATATCCTTTCTTGTGAACAAGCCAGTTTACTAGTTGGAGATTTCAATTTCCCAGATATCTCTTGGAAAAGCCCATACAAAGCTCTGAACACTTTATCGAAACAGTTCCTTGATATGCTTCAGACACACAATCTTTTACAATATGTTCATACTCCAACATTAGGTGAACACATTCTTGACCTAGTTTTGTGTAATAACTCTCAAATTATTCAAAGTATTATGGTAGGCCCCCCTCTGGGCACTAGCGATCACAACAGTGTTTTGGTGAACATAAATGCAAAATCTCAACCACAGCGTTTTATCACAGTCAGAAGTTATAGGGATGTGAAATATGATGACGTAAAGGAATACCTCGCGGAAGTTGACTGGATTGGGTCATTTAATACCGTGGGATCAGTTGATGAAAAATACGAAATGTTTCTTGCCATCTTAAATCATTGCATCGATCTTTTTGTACCCAATAAAAATGTCCCAGTTAGAAAACAGTTTTTGCCAGGTTACCTACGTACTTTATACAATTCTCGGCACAGTGCATGGAGAAAATCTATTTTGGAACCAACCTCACTTAATTGGGAAACGTATCATAGAATTGACTCCAAATTTTCCAAGAAGCTTCTTAAGTTCAACCGCTCACGCGAGAGAAGAGTCGTCGGGTCCAGAAATAAGGCGGTTTTTTCAAATTGATGAACCAAAGGCTAAGGCAAAAACCAACAATAAGTGCATTGGTTGACGAAAATGGAGAAGTAGTTAGACTGGATTGCGAAAAGGCTGAACTTCTTGCAGACACTTTTGCAAAGTCGTACAGTGATCCGAGCAATGATGCAGTTATTCCTTTGACCCAAGCTTTTCCAGAAATGCCTGATTCAGTCTGGTTTTACGCCGACGAACTTTATTCATTGCTTTCAAAATGGCCCCAGTCTCTTTCCGAAACTCCGGACGGTATTCCTTTACAGTTCATTAAAGAAATAGCAGTATATGTTGTAAATCCGTTAGAACACATCTTCAATCTGAGTTTCATGAATGCCGAAGTTCCCCGTAGATGGAAATGCTCTCTTATAACGCCTCTTCCTAAAAAACCTCCTTACAGTCAGCCGGGGAATTACCGACCTGTTAGTGTAACCTCAATATTCGCCAGACTTTTTGAAAAAGTGGTTAAAAACCGAATAGTTGATCATCTAAACAATCATAATATTATATCTCCATCTCAGCACGGTTTTCAAAAGAAGAAGTCAACAGAGACAGCTATGCTGAAAGCGCTAAATGATTGGACCATGGTGATAGATAATGGAGGCTCAGTAGACGTTGCATATTTGGATTTTTCTAGAGCGTTTGACAGGGTGTGCCATCTGAGGTTGAAGGCGAAACTGATTTCAGTCGGAATTCATCCACGTATTGTGTCTTGGGTAGATTCATTTTTAACTGAGCGGACTTTTAGTGTACGGGTGAACCAAGCTTATTCTGAGCCAAGAAAAGTTCTAAGTGGAGTTCCCCAAGGGTGTGTTCTTTCCCCAGTGTTATTCAATATTTACACTTACGATATACCGAGCCTGGTTTCATCCTTTGAGGTGAGCTGCATTGCGTTTGCTGATGATATCAAAATATATTGTTCGATAACATCCGCAGAGAGTAGTATGAGGCTGCAGAGTGCAATCACCGCTGTAGATCGCTGGTCCCTAGAGTGGAAGTTACCCCTATCTCAGGAAAAAACGAAAATGCTCCATCTTGGAAAACGAAATCCAATCTATAGTTATAGTATGGGAAATTTTCCCCTAAGTATTGTGCAGAATATTCAAGATCTTGGATTCTTTATAACCAAGGACCTAACTTTTGACTATCATTGCGAGCAAATAGCTAAAAAAGCAATGAGAGTTATGCACAACTTGTTCCGAGCTCTCACGACACGGGATACCTCTGTTCTATTGAAGGCTTTCAAAACATATGTGAGACCTGTTCTTGAGTACGGCACTACTGTTTTCTGTCCTTACAAACGCAAAATCATCCTCAAATTGGAAAGTGTGCAGAACAGCTTCACTAGGAAGTTATTTATCAGAAAACTAGGTTTTGTATATGATGACATACCTGACAGCAAAACTAGAAATAGGGAGTTCAATCTCCGATCCCTCTCGTATAGAAGAAGAAGGAACGATCTTGTCATGGTCCACAAAATTTTGAGTGATTATTGCGGTCTTGATAGAGATTGACATGTTTTGACCTTATCGATCCCATTTTGATTGGACTCATTAATTCTTCCCCCTCCCCCCACTCTTGGACCCCTTTTTCCTCTTTTTTCCACCATTTTCTTGCCTCTTTTTAATCGTAATATCCCATGCAGCTCTTTACCAACAGTTCTCGCTCAATTTTTTCTTCTCAATATGCTTTCTCATCGACAATTCTGTTCCTCACTGAGGAGCCTCGGCAGAATTGTTTGGTAAAATTCGTCTGCGGGTAGAGGCGAAACGAATTTTATCAACTTCTATTTCCTCTGCATCTATCTTTTCATCTCTTTCTTGTTTACAGTGAGAGAATCAAGAACGCGAGGCGGGGAGCAAAAAATCGCTCTCAGCACTGCCAAAACTGCTGTTCGGCACAACTTCTTTGTAAATAGAGCTGGGTCAGACTATTTGAAATTGAGCAAAAAGTTTTCTATCCCTCATGATATAAAAGGTTTTATCAAAACAGTGGAGTGTTTTCAGAGTTCCTCGGAGCAGAGCAGCTGACCACAGTTTGCTTCGCCGACAACGAGTAACAGTTTTACAAATGTAATTCCGTTTCTTTACCTCATATTAGCTCTTATTTCTCTCTTAGGTCACCACTCGTTTGTTTTCTGCATTTCATCTGTTTGAATCTGGTGTATTTCAATTTGCTAAATGTGTATCTTTTTGTAGAAACGGTGTTTTCCAACACGGTCGTCGATGATCGTCGATCGTGTAATAAATATATATATATATATATATATATATATATATATATATATATATATATATATATATATATATATATATATATATATATATATATATATATATATATATATATATATATATATATATATATATATATATATATATATATATATATATATATCATCAGCGGAAAATTGAGGCGTGTCCATAATTAAAGGGGTTCGGGGCTGTGTTTGAGCTCATTACTCACCAGCTACAAATTACAATTTATGAATTACGAGGGTTTTTGAAAATTACGATTTACGAAATTCAAAATTTCAATTACGCTCAGTCCTGACCCACAGAAGTGCTGGTGCGTTGGCCCTTCCAGCAATTTCAGTGTAGGACCCGGTTATGGCTGTGTTAGATTATTCGAGCATATTCGAATAACCGAATATGTTCGAATAATTGTAAGTGTCGATAGTCATTTTCGAATAATAATCGAATATCTGGTATTTTCGATAGTCGATTTCGAATAGTAATCGAATATGAGGTTTTTTCGATAGTCGATTTCGAATAATAATCGAAAATCGGAATTCTTCGATTACTCGATAATCGAATAAATATTCGATTAATTTATTCGAATGTTTATTCGATTGCGAATATTCGAGCCCAACTATAGTGTCCTGTGCCTTTAAGGATGATACCTATCAGTGCAAGCAAGAGTCAGCTCACTCATTAACAATTCCTCGACGTGATTATTCCTGTAATCTGTGTCTTCATTTGTTCATATTGAGGGGGCGGAACTGGAGCACGGGGCGATTCTGGAACACCAAAACGCTTGTTTGCAGCCGTTATTTTGCCATTCTTGGCTCGTTTTCTGCCGTTCTTTCGGCACTGTGAGCCTAGGATCCTTCTCGCCTATCATTTTACAGTTGAAAGTCACCGAGGTTGATCATCGTGAACGCTGCCTATAAGTTCGAGGGATTCTTCATTTTCGAAACGTTATTGTCTCTCAATAATCTTTCTGCAACATTTGCTATTTGCCGCCGTTGATTCCCATCATCTGGTCGAAATTGCGCCAGCGAGACGCAACATCTACTATGAGACTTTCTTCATATTGTAGCTCCCCTGAAAAAGATGTCAGCTGGAATAATGTATGGCTCACGTGATGAAGAACTCGAAACGTGCGCTCATCGAATAGTATCCACGCAGCTGCCACAGCTCTTGCTTTGATACCTTCAGTTGTATCTTCGTTCGCCGAGGCTTGAAGGCTCCTCATCAGGGATGAGCGGAATTCCGATTTCCGAATTTCAATTTCCGATGGTTTTTGGCCTTCCGATTTCCGGTTTCCGAAAAAAAGCGTGAAAATGCGGAGGAAATCGGAAATATTCACAAGATAAAATTTTTTTTACGCTCTCCCTGGCCAAATCCCCAGAGGGTTATTTTAGGCGCTGAATTCGGATTCGAGGTCAGTTTTCTTTTTTCACAAAGCCAGAGTTAATTGTGTTTGCATGAAAACTTTCAGTAAAGAAGGATGAGTTCAAGTTTTTTTGGTAGGCACAGTCACCAGTGGGGAGGGTTAAGAATTTCACTGAATGTATTTCCGATTTCCGCATTCCGATTTCCGATGGTTTTCGGCGTTCCGATTTCCGAATTCCGAAATTGAGAGGGTCCTTCCGATTTCCGATTTCCGTAGTTCAGAAAAAAAAATTCCGCTCATCCCTGTTATTCATCAAGGCGGATTAGTTGCGTACGATCTTTGCTAGCGCTTGCTGCATGCTGGCCGACCAGCGGACCCGATCAGGGATATGCGGAAAAAAATTGGAAACAGAAAACAGAAAATATAGTTCGACAGGAAACGGAAAACAGAGAAAAATCTCCAAAAAACGGGCAGAAAACTGAAAACAGGAAACAGAAAACAGAAAATTTTTAAAAATCAATAAAACGTACACTATATAAGTTTTTTTACAGCATTAAATTTTTATACATTTTTAGGTCATAAACGTTTTTCAGCTTAATTTTGAAAACCCAACAAATGGCCAGAGTGATGAATACAGACGCCCAAAAACGCAGATTATCAGCGCGGAGACGACAATTTTCTTTGTAACCATCCTTTTTTCAGACAATAGCAGCTAGATTACTCGATCAGAAGCTCAATATGTATGTAATGACGTAGATACAGTGACAGCGAGTTTACCCTCCCCTAGTTTACATATTGTTACTTTGATTTTGGGATGACTTCTGATTTGAACACTGTAATACTCCCAAGTGCCCGAAAGTCACGCGCGTAACGCGCGGCTGTGCATCTAGAGTTTAAAGGCACTGCTCGCGATAAATTCATCCTTGCATTTTCCATGACAAACGGTTCTCTTGACTCTCAGAAGCAGAACAGTGTCGAAGAAGCGGGACGAAAAGCTACCCAGGAGCCGCAAAACGGCTTAGAAAAGTGGGCAAACCCCGCCATCGTGAGCAAGTCCCGCCTCTTCCCGTGAACAAAGGAACACTCGAAATCGTGAGTTGAGCGATGGTTTCCGATCAAAAGCGTTCTTCTCTTCATTCTCAACTTCTCTCTTTACTCAGGTCATTTCGCACACATTGGCTGCAAAAGACGGAAGTTATAAGCCTCGGACAACTCGTCCACCATTTTCCCTAGCTAAATTTTTGAGGGACCATAACTCCATTACCAAAAGGTCTTGTACGATTCCAGAAGCATCATTGGAATCAGAATGGGACCGGTTTCAAGATAGGCAAAAAAACAGGAAAGCGATTTTTATCGCGAACAGTGCCTTTAAATGGCCTGACACGCCGCTCGCTCCACCATGGTGGGGTCGCTCGTACCTCTGTGGGAGTTTTTGATCTGCTTCATTGCCCCAGCATCAATTTCATCGCCCTTCAACTTTTTAAAATTCCTCATCGTCCTGCGTTGCAATGAGTCAAAATAAGCACTCGGAAATTGCGTGTATGGTACAGTTGGGGCCCAACTTTTCCCGGCTCCACTAAAGCGGTGGCGCTGGAATACTCATAGTCTGTGCTTACGTGTAGAAGTAGTTATACTCGGAGCAGCGCGCTATGAATAGCGGGCGTTGAGTAGGATTGATTGCACATTATTGTTAGTACACAATAACATAATTTACGCGCCACTTGACTTCATCACATACCTTCCAAGGAATTCATCAACGGCAAACCTCTTGGTAACGGTAACCACTGTAAGATAAGGATAAGAGCTCGGTTTCTTAAATCTCTTTGGGGTTGCCCAGCGCATTCATCGTAAAGGCTTGAATGCTTTTTAAAGCTATTAAGTGACTTGTTGGCCAGCCGACTTTCCAGTCAGTAGGTTCATCTCCCCCACATGAATCTGGTCTCAACCCACGGACCTCAGAGGGATAACTAGCGAGACCTAGCGAAGTTTTCGCTCACAGAAACTTTTGCATGAGCCAACTACCTGAGACGGATTAGTTTGTTAGAACGGTGGTGACTGACTTCCGCCTACCCGAAAGTACTCTCCTGAGCAGAGCAAGGTGCCGTACATTTACAGCAGGCCGTGGGTATATCAAAATGTGGGATCATAAAGCAAAACATAAGAAGCCAGCGGTAAATCGTCGGTTGCTACCGGCACAAAATTCAGAACCCCTTCTGTACTTCCTTCCCTTACGTCGCTACCCACTGCCCTTTCTTCCAATTTGTAAAGTTCACAAGCGATTATTCTCGCTTTACCGTCTCTATCATGATAAGGAAAAACGCATTCTCATATTATATGATGTTTCCCTAGTTGACCAACATCATGCCCTTGTTCTCAATGAATGAAATTAGTAGGTGGTTGTTTATGTTTTTGTGGTGCAGATTTTGATAAGCTCAGACTTGCAACATATATAAAACTGGTTTTTGGAAGTTAGGGATTCGAAATGACTGAGCGGTTGCAATGAGTGGCGAACAGAGAAGGTGCGGAAGTGAAGCTGCTGCTTGTATCCTAAAACTGGAAAAAATGTCGCAGGAGTTCTGCGCCAATCTCAGAACGCGTCCCACGCTTCTCCAAGATTCATATTTTCCTATCTATTTCCTCTCCACAAAGGTTAAGATTTAGCATTAAAAATTGAAAAACCTTTTTCATATTCTACACTCTTGGTGACGTCCTGCACACTCCCACTGCGGTCCTGCTAACTTTCGATGACCTGCACACTCCCACTCGGGACCTGTGCATTTTCTACGACGCCCTGCACACTCCAACTGGGGACCTGCGCACTCTCTATGACGTCCTGCACACTCCCGTTGGGTTCTTCACATTTTCTATGACGCCCTCCACGCTACCATTTGGGTCCTGCACACTTTCTATGACGTGCTGCACACTTCCGTTGGGGTCCTGCACATTCCTACTTAGGACCTGCGCACTTTCTATGACGTCCTGCACACTCCGATTAGGGTCCTGCACACTTTCTATGACGCCCTGCACACTCCCGCTGAGGTCCTGCACACTTTCTATGACGTCCTGCACACTCCCACTGGGGTCCTGCACATTCCTACTTAGGACCTGCGCACTTTCTATGACGTCCTGCACACTCCAATTAGGGTCCTGCACACTTTCTATGACGCCCTGCACACTCCCACTGAGGTCCTGCACACTTTCTATGACGCCCTGAACACTTCCGCTGGGGTCCTGCACATTCCTACTTAGGACCTGCGCACTTTCAATGACGTCCTGCACACTCCGATTAGGGTCCTGCACACTTTCTATGACGCCCTGAACACTCCCACTGGGGTCCTGCACATTCCTACTTAGGACCTGCGCACTTTCTATGACGTCCTGCACACTTCGATTAGGGTCCTGCACACTTTCTATGACGCCCTGAACACTCCCACTGAGGTCCTGCACACTTTCTATGACGCCCTGCACACTCCCACTGGGGTCCTGCACATTCCTACGTAGGACCTGCGCACTTTCTATGACGTCCTGCACACCCGATTATGGTCCTGCCCACTTTCTATGACGCCCTGCACACTCCCACTGAGGTCCTGCACACTTTCTATGACGTCCTGCACACTTCCGCTGGGGTCCTGCACATTCCTACTTAGGACCTGCGCACTTTCTATGACGTCCTGCACACTTCGATTAGGGTCCTGCACACTTTCTATGACGCCCTGAATACTCCCACTGGGGTCCTGCACATTCCTACTTAGGACCTGCGCACTTTCTATGACGTCCTGCACACTTCGATTAGGGTCCTGCACACTTTCTATGACGCCCTGAACACTCCCACTGAGGTCCTGCACACTTTCTATGACGCCCTGCACACTCCCACTGGGGTCCTGCACATTCCTACGTAGGACCTGCGCACTTTCTATGACGTCCTGCACACCCGATTATGGTCCTGCACACTTTCTATGACGCCCTGCACACTCCCACTGAGGTCCTGCACACTTTCTATGACGTCCTGCACACTTCCGCTGGGGTCCTGCACATTCCTACTTAGGACCTGCGCACTTTCTATGACGTCCCTGCACACTCCGGGATTAGGGTCCTGCACACTTTCTATGACGCCCTGCACACTCCCACTGGGGTCCTGCACACTTTCTATGACGTCCTGCACACTTCCGCTGGGGTCCTGCACATTCCTACTTAGGACCTGCGCACTTTTATGACGTCCTGCACACTCCGATTAGGGTCCTGCACACTTACTATGACGTCTTGCACACCCTCACTGGGGTCCTGCACACCTTTTATGACGCCCTGCATTTTTGCATCGCTAGACGACTCGCAGAAGTTATCATGACCCACGGCCAAAAGTGCGCTCCACGGACAAACTCGGTTGGCCCGAGGCACGTAAGAGGTGAGTCGGGCTGATTTTTTGGTAATCGATAAATGTCGCACCCACCTAAATGTTGGTACCATTTCATACAAGTTTTGATCGGCCATTCCAAAGATATCGGGGACACATGCACACACATACACACACACACACACATCGGGACATAACTGCTTTAAGTATAATAAGGATAGGTTTAGCTGATTTTGGGCGAGGATCGAGTCCGACCGAGTATTGCGAGGAGCAGCCGCTCCTGCCATCATGCCACAAGCGCTAGGATAGATATAAGTATAGCGAGTAAAAGTGTTCGGTGTGGGGGAACTGTAGAATACCCAGGTAACATTAACCTTCAACTTATTGGCTTACCTTTGATGGAATTGGCCTTTGGCCGCAAGGGCAATCCTGCTACAAAACGCGGTTCACGGTTTTTTCTGTTTTCTGCCGAATTTCGCCTATTTTTACAGAAAACAGAAAACGGAAAAAAATGGCCAAAAATGGGCAGAAAACAGAAAATTCCGCACACCCCTGGACCCGATGTAGCGCCCCCATTCCAAGGCACGCAAAGTTCATCTGTTCCTGAGCGAGCCGATACGCCTAGTTGTTCTGAGCAGTTACGACGAGATTCAGTGCATGTGCTGCGTAGACGCTGAAAAGAAACCCTAAAACAAAATACATTTCGATACTTGAAACTTCTTATAATCATGTTGGATTCGCATCTGCTCTCACATTTCCATCGAGTGTTGTCTCATCATATACCCTGCGCTGAAATTCGTGAGCGCCGTTTATGTACCCTGTCATCACAGATGCACCGTCGGCAGACTGTGCCATCACCCTTCTTATGGCAAACGCGAAGGGCTTGTGAGAAAGGCCATTCTGATTGTCTGCCCATGATTTCTTCCCAATGATAGAGTTCTTGAATGCGGCGACGATGTCTTCGGACTTTCCGCTTTCTATTTCTACCAACGAGATGTGGAAAATTACGGAGGTGTAGGAGGGTGAGTCCTTATCAGAAGTATTGCGATGTGTGTCGGAAGTGCCGTCGGTCAACAGAGAGAAGGGTTAGGTTGTTTGCCATCAATTAATCGAGCAAATCAAAGCTCATCTGCGGTGCAAAATTCTTGACCATACGCTTCGCAGATGTGGGATCGTAATGCGATTCAGCAGGCGTCGCATCGGTCTTCATTTTCATCACAATAAGAGAGAATTGTTTAGCGAACGCTTGAACTTTCTTGGCAGCGACACCACATCCGAGGTAGGATCGAAAGCTTAGTTTGAAGTCACCGTCCATGCTAAGAAAATTTGCAGCATTCTGCTCTAAAAAATGAGACTGACATGGTTCCCTGCGTGAACGCCGCCTCACCCCCGGTGGAAATTATCCGGAGCTTTCAGATTCTCAGCATTGCAAGTTCTATCTTGTCCATCTCTGTTGGGCTCTACAACGTTGTCGCAAACTGAGCTCTCACTCTCACCGTCCTCATACTGATTCCACTCGTTTTTTGCACCCTCTCAGAACTTTTTGAACATTTCGAGAAAGACATAAAACACTGCGAACAATTGTAAAACGGTATATCTTCGTGAACAATGTTCGGTTCAATTACTTAATTCAAACATAAGTTGTTGGTGGTTGCAATGATTCACGGACAACTAACGGGCGACGAAGTCCGAAAAAGTGCCGCGGATACGGGTACGAACAAGTAATCAGCAATAAGTTTTGAGAACCCACATATTCCAAATTACATTGGAATCAGGGATGTGCGGCAATTGCCGCTTGCCGTTTGCCGTTTTCCGAAATTTATGTTATTTTTCCGGCAAAACTCGGCAAAACATTGAAAGGAAATGCCGTCTATGCTCGCGGCCATGAAGGCACTAGGGGTAATCCGATTATCCGTTGTTCGCTTAACCGTTATCCGTAGTTTTGACTCATCTGGGGTGGTAGTAAATGGATTTGAGAACGCGAGTTAACTAGCGGGAAGTCCGCGGTGAACTGCAGCTAAACGCGAGATTTCTATTTGACGATATTCAGGAAAGGGACCAGACATTGCTAAAACTACGCACTCGCATGCCACGTTATGAGCTACTAGATACGCATAGTGTAAACCACCTCTAAGCCCTTCTGGAAGTCTCTATGAACAGCGCTTTGTCTTGATCGCATGCATCACATTACACTGCGTCGCGGCGTTTATGGTATGCTATAGGAGGAAAAGCGGTGTTTCATTATCTGGGTCTACCGTGCCTTCATGGTCGTGAGTATAGGTCACACGGGTTCTTAGCCCCCCTCCCACCCTCTATTCATTGAAGCTGTGAGCTGCCATCGTTTGATCTGCTAGGACTCAAAAACTGATGGATGCCCATACGGATAGTATTTACCCTGTCGGGTGCAGTGCAGTAGACAGTGCAATTCCAAAAAGGTGCTTAAGTTTCTGTTCCAGAGTTTCGACAGATTCCAGTGTAGCTAAAAGAAGCGGGAAGCACCTGTGCGACACAAAAGCATTTGTGCGACGCACGTGGGCAGGGACTCTCAGAAAGCATGCCGCGGCAGTGCCAGAAAAGTACCGCGACCCTCCATTGTGCCGCTATAGTTCCACGGTAGTACCGCAGCAGCTCCGTGATGGTTACTGTGCCGTGGAGATTCTATTGCATTGTCTTGAGGGTCGACAACGCCGCGACATTGCCAGTACCGCGGCAGTTCCGTGTTAGAACCTCGCGAACTCCGCGAGGATGCATCAGCGACCCCGCGTCGACTACGATTCACTTTTCTGTATTGCAGAACGAGATTGTTGCTGGTTCAATAGCCTAAATTTGAAATACATCCCGGATCTGCCAGGTCGCAGTGACGAGGCTACCCTCTGTCCATATCAGTTAGAGGACGTAAGCACCGCAGGTGTGTATTTTTGTTCTTGGGCCCATCCAATTTTATTATGACTCATTTTATATGAGTTACTCGCAGTCGGCCCTATTTTTGTCATAGCGCAGCCACCGATCGCAGAGCGGCAGCGCCACCATAGCGGAGCCGCCGCTTCACTACCACGGAGCCGCACCGGCGCTACCGCGGAGCCGCAGCGGTACTATCGCAGGGGCGGCATGGCATTGCCGCTACGACTCCGCGATAGTGCCGCTTCGATGCCCTTAGGAGCCGAAGCCGCTTTCTCGCGGAGCCGCAGCGGCGAGTTCCTTGTTTTCCACGATGTCCCACATGTCTTTTTTTGTTCATCTGATGCCTTGAAATCGAGCTACTTCCTCGAAGTGGAATTATCAAAATGTTGACAAAAGTATTGCAAAAAGGGGGAAAATTAGAGCGGCACATGTGAATAACTTTTGGGTCAATCTAAAGGAAGAGGTTTTTTGCCGTTTGCCGATTGCCGTTTTCCGGCTATTTTTGGGATTTTCTTGCCGATTGCCGTTTGCCGAAATCTCAAAATCGTTTGCCGCACATCCCTGATTGGAATCCGCGAAAAAACAGCGAACAAATTACGCTGGGCATTGAATCGGCTTGATGTACGCATCACATACAAGCAGCATAATAAACAACTATTCCCCAGACTTTGGAACGCACTTGTTACGAATAACAAAACGGATTAATTGAGCCCTAGCTTCTATCAATCTTTGGCGCGATGGTGACAATGCCTCCGCTGACTCGCTGCTGTTTTATTTCCTCCTCTACAGCTTTTCCTTGCTCTGCATTTGATCTCCGATATTTCACTCGTTTGTTGTTTCAGTATTCCTTTAAATTACCTCGTGATTTCCTTGCGTCTTGGATTCAGAAACCTTTCAAAACCGATTCCTGTAAATTTGAGTGGCTTTGAACAGTCGATGCTTTTAACTAATGACTTCGGTTGCAGGAACCAGCATCTCTGCGAATCACCGCCAAGGAGCCCCTTTGTGATGCCAATTAACGTACACAAATTGAAGTTTATCCCAATTGCAACGTAAACGAAAATAACTGATCTGGACGACTTAGCCAAGTTTTAACGAAGTAGTTGGATCAGAAGTCATAAATAAAGGTGCGTTTTCTCTTTACATTTCCAGCACTATTTCACACATTGTTTCTGTCATTCTCTCGACGATATTCCTTCTCGACTTTTCTAATCAAAACTCTTCTGGGGAAGGGGAGAGGGCGGGCGTGCTGCAAAACTGAATACAAAAATGAGGAAAGTTTTCAGTTTTAGGAAAGGGTATGGTAGGTACACGGTAGCTCGATCAAAGTTCCCGCATTGATTGTATTTTTGCCTAGTTAGGTTCCTAATAGTGGTGATCACGAATCTATTTTTCGCCCCCCCCCCCACCCGGTGTTAAAAGAAGTACGGCAGGTTATGGTGGCCGAATTACAATTGTCTTAGCAACCTACTGCATTTTCTCCCAAATAAGAAGAAAAAATATTGAATTTCTGATCATCACCTCAAGAAAAACTTCGTGGCGAAGTTCCACCAAGATTTTGACGTTTACTCATTGATTTTCGGAATTTCGAAGTGGGTTTCGCCCCATAAATAGCAGTATACCTAATAACCTGCATTAAATTCCAGAATTTTCTACAAAAGAACACCAGATTCGTGTTCATCACCCTGAATAATCCCTTCAAAAAAGTTTTGAGCCAAATCCAAAACTTATTTTCGGAGCAACATTATAATTGCCTTCCTTTAAGGAATCATACGCGCTGAAAAATACTCATCGTGTTTTCAGTTTGAATCATTGGCTGGGCCCGCCTGAGAACGTGGGTAGAGTTTGTCGGGTCACCGACGCATCATTGGGAAGCTATGAGAGATCGAATGCCTCGAATTCCACCAAAAGAGGCCCGCCTTACGACAGCCATGTGGCCTCAATTGAGAAAAGAAGGTAGCTTATCAACAAATGATACATCAACTTCCACTCATTTACGCGAAATAGCTTGTTGAGAAGCTTCTTTCTTTTTCATTTTATGCCACATGGTTGTCAGAAAGCCGACCTCTTTTGGTGGAATTCGAGACATTCGAACACCCATATTTTCACAATGATGCGTCGGTGACCCGAGAAACTCTACCCACGTTCTCAGGCGGGCCCAACCAACGATTCAAACTCAAAAAACGGTGAGTGGTTTCCAGCGCGTACGATGCCTTTGTGTCCCCGTTATAGACGGTCGAGGGGCGAAGTGTGCTGTCCCTAGTAATCCTACGCCGTCCCAAGTATTCCTACGCAGTCCCTCGCCGTCCCTATTGTGAGAGAATTTGCCGCGTCAGTGCCGGGGAAGTACCGCGACCCTCGACTGTGCCGCGATAGTTACGCGATGGTACCGCAGCGGCTCCGTGATCAGACGATTTTTTTGCAGTGCCTTGAGCCTCGACATTGCCGCGATTCTAACGCAGCGGCTCCGCGTTAGAACCGCATCGGCTCCGCAAGGATGCAGCAGCAAACCCGCGTGGAACACGATGTACTGTCCTGTGTGGTAAAACAAAATAGTCGCCTGTCCAATCACCCAAGTTTGAGGTGCATTCTCTATTCTCTTGGGCGCTTAAACAACGGCGGTAAACTCTGTACTTATCAGAAAGAGGACGTAACAACCGCAGGTGCGTATTTTTGTTCCTAGGCGCACCTAGTTGTAACAAAATTCTTAATGAACATCATGTGAGATACTCTCCCAGAGCCACGGCGGCACTACCGCTACGGCTCCGCGCCGCGGTAGTGCCGTTGCGGCTTTGCGACAGTGCCGCTTCGGCGCCTGTAGCGGCAGCGGCAATTTCTTTCAGAGCATAGGCAAGCTAAATGTGGACTTTTCATTCTCTCGAAGAACCTCAAGCCGCATTTTGGTCAAATCGTTAAGAAAGAAAATTCTGTAAGCGAAAATTTTGAGCTAATTGCATTGATATTCGTATTAGAAGCTTTGTTGTTTGTTGTTTTTCAGGATCATTCTCAGACTTCGGCTTCGAAAATCCACTAACTCTTGACGGGAACGCCGACATGAGGTGGGGATCAGGGCTGTGCGTAATTACGAATTACGATTTAAGAATTACGGGCGTTTTTGGCAATTTTTTTACGATCCACGATTTACGAAATTGTGGCCTAGAATCGTAACGATCCGTAAGAAATCGTAACAAACCGTGAAAATGCGCTTGAGGGCACAACTTAGGCTATTCTCGGCTCCGAGCAGCCTGACAGTTCGGCTCGTTCTCGCAATCTGCGAGTCGGCTTCTGTTGCTGACCGGGCCCTTCCCGTTCACCCGAACAGCAACGACAGTGGCCAGAGATTGAAAAATGAACCGAACTGTCAGGCGGCTCCGATTCCTGTTCGGTGCAACTCGGGGTCTAGAAACCCCTGAGATTTGAAATTTGCTGTCTAGAGCATGGTTAAGTTTGACACTTTTTTTGCAGTCCTAAAATTTTATTTATCTTTTTAATTTCAACTTTCGGTAAAGCCTTTCCCCCACTATCCCAGAGCTTAGTCAGCAGCAGTGGGGTCGATCAGGAGACAGGGGCTCTCTACACACCGAGGGAGGAGTTGTCTCGCCTTTTGCGACTCTAATTCCACTCGACACCACTTCGATTGCTTTGAGTAGTGCGACGTGGCGAACTGCGTGAACGGGACAACTCCCCCTTCTGTGTGTAGAAAGCTCCTCTCCCGTCCGTCATGGCGAAATGTAATAGTGGGCTGGGCTCTACAGGCTGGCCTTTGAAGCAAATAGAATGGAACTCAAAATACACTTCGTTGCAGAATTTTAGGGAGATTTCTAAAACAACCTCCACCACGCATCTGCCATCAGTGATTCAAAAGTGACCAGTAGAAAATCTGGTATTTCGTGAATTCAAATCTGCTGAGGGATCGTCAAATTATATTTCTCACCTGAAAACTTTATTTGACCAAGAGTTTTACGAGGTTCCCGAATAAAAAAAGAAAAAGAAAAAAATTCTGTCTTCATAGACAATCAAGCTTTGAGAGGAGAAGTTATTTTGAAGCTCGGATCGAAACAATCCAACAAAAAAAAAGACGGCTGTAAAGTCGCTGTCCTTTTCGGAAAAAGTTATGAAATATTTCAAAACTAGCGAGACCTAGCGAAGTTTTCGCTCACAGAAACTTTTGCATGAGCCAACTACCTGAGACGGATTAGTTTGTTAGAACGGTGGTGACTGACTTCCGCCTACCCGAAAGTACTCTCCTGAGCAGAGCAAGGTGCCGTACATTTACAGCAGGCCGTGGGTATATCAAAATGTGGGATCATAAAGCAAAACATAAGAAGCCAGCGGTAAATCGTCGGTTGCTACCGGCACAAAATTCAGAACCCCTTCTGTACTTCCTTCCCTTACGTCGCTACCCACTGCCCTTTCTTCCAATTTGTAAAGTTCACAAGCGATTATTCTCGCTTTACCGTCTCTATCATGATAAGGAAAAACGCATTCTCATATTATATGATGTTTCCCTAGTTGACCAACATCATGCCCTTGTTCTCAATGAATGAAATTAGTAGGTGGTTGTTTATGTTTTTGTGGTGCAGATTTTGATAAGCTCAGACTTGCAACATATATAAAACTGGTTTTGGAAGTTAGGGATTCGAAATGACTGAGCGGTTGCAATGGTGGCGAACAGAGAAGGTGCGGAAGTGAAGCTGCTGCTTGTATCCTAAAACTGGAAAAAAATGTCGCAGGAGTTCTGCGCCAATCTCAGAACGCGTCCACGCTTCTCCAAGATTCATATTTTCCTATCTATTTCCTCTCCACAAAAAGGTTAAGATTTAGCATTAAAAATTGAAAAACCTTTTTTTCAAATTCTACACTCTTGGTGACGTCCTGCACACTCCCACTGCGGTCCTGCTAACTTTCGATGACCTGCACACTCCCACTCGGGACCTGTGCATTTCTACGACGCCCTGCACACTCCAACTGGGGACCTGCGCACTCTCTCTATGACGTCCTGCACACTCCCGTTGGGTTCTTCACATTTTCTATGACGCCCTCCACGCTACCATTTGGGTCCTGCACACTTTCTATGACGTGCTGCACACACTTCCGTTGGGGTCCTGCACATTCCTACTTAGGACCTGCGCACTTTCTATGACGTCCTGCACACTCCGATTAGGGTCCTGCACACTTTCTATGACGCCCTGCACCTCCCGCTGAGGTCCTGCACACTTTCTATGACGTCCTGCACACTCCCACTGGGGTCCTGCACATTCTTACTTAGGACCTGCACGCACTTTCTATGACGTCCTGCACACTCCAGTTAGGGTCCTGCACACTTTCTATGACGCCCTGCACACTCCCACTGAGGTCCTGCACACTTTCTATGACGCCCTGAACACTTCCGCTGGGGTCCTGCACATTCCTACTTGGACCTGCGCACTTTCCAATGACGTCCTGCACACTCCGATTAGGGTCCTGCACACTTTCTGCATGACGCCCTGAACACTCCCACTGGGGTCCTGCACATTCCTACTTAGGACCTGCGCACTTTCTATGACGTCCTGCACACTTCGATTAGGGTCCTGCACACTTTCTATGACGCCTGAACACTCCCACTGAGGTCCTGCACACTTTCTATGACGCCCTGCACACTCACTGGGGTCCTGCACATTCCTACGTAGGACCTGCGCACTTTCTATGACGTCCTGCACACTCCGATTATGGTCCTGCACACTTTCTATGACGCCCTGCACTCCCACTGAGGTCCTGCACACTTTCTATGACGTCCTGCACACTTCCGCTGGGGTCCTGCACATTCCTACTTAGGACCTGCGCACTTTCTATGACGTCCTGCACACTTCGATTAGGGTCCTGCACACTTTCTATGACGCCTGAACACTCCACTGGGGGTCCTGCACATTCCTACTTAGGACCTGCACTTTCTATGACGTCCTGCACACTTCGATTAGGGTCCTGCACACTTTCTATGACGCCCTGAATACTCCCACTGAGGTCCTGCACACTTTCTATGACGCCCTGCACACCCACTGGGGTCCTGCACATTCCTACGCAGGACCTGCGCACTTTCTATGACGTCCTGCACACTCCGATTATGGTCCTGCACACTTTCTATGACGCCCTGCACACTCCCACTGAGGTCCTGCACACTTTATATGACGTCCTGCACACTTCCGCTGGGGTCCGGCACATTCCTACTTAGGTCCTGCGCACTTTCTATGACCTCCTGCACACTCCGGATTAGGGTCCTGCACACTTTCTATGACGCCCTGCACACTCCCACTGAGGTCCTGCCCACTTTCTATGAGGTCCTGCACACTTGCGCTGGGGTCGTGCACATTCCTACTTAGGACCTGCGCACTTTTTATGACGTCCTGCACACTCCGATTAGGGTCCTGCACACTTACTATGAGGTGCTGCACACCCTCACTGGGGTCCTGCACACCTTTATGACGCCCTGCATTTTTGCATCGCTAGACGACTCGCAGAAGTTATCATGACCCACGGCCAAAAGTGCGCTCCACGGACAAACTCAGTTGGCCCGAGGCACGTAAGAGGTGAGTCAGGCTGATTTTTTGGTAATCGATAAATGTCGCACCCACCTAAATGTTGGTACCATTTCATACAAGTTTTGATCGGCCATTCCAAAGATATCGGGGACACATGCACACACATACACACACACACACACATCGGGACATAACTGTTTTAAGTATAAGGATTTTAGAATCTGGCAATTCTAAACGCGAAAGAACAGAATAGGTCAGGTAATTGTCTGTTTTCGAAACCCGCGAATTTGAAGGGACCTTGACATTTTTGCATTTCGGAACCCTACATAACCTTCACCACTCTTCAACGGTTATCCCCACTCCAACAACCCTATATTTATGTGGATAAACGCTTGCAACTCTACTCAGAATAACGCTTCGCATATAAAGAGGGAGAATCTGTTTCTGCATCAAAAATGGTTTTGAAAATGTATATTTCATTTATAGGGGCCCCCTCACACAAGGGTTTTTCTCTTGAGGCAGTGTTCACGTTAAAAAACCTTAATCTAGTTTTCGATGGTTTTGAGTGGATAAGTCCACCAAGTAGACGTTAATGGGGAGAAGTCCCCACAGAACTCTCAAACACCGAAGAAAAAACTGCTTAAAAACCTATTAAATAGTCATTTACGCCTGCTGGTGTTTTGTGCACTGCGGACAAAACGTCAAACCAAACGCCGCAAATGGTTTTGAGATTTGAAATTCTTAGGTGAGTGACTTCTTTCTATTCTGTTTCGTGGACAAAAAACTCTTGAAGAATAATATGGTTAAATGCCCGTGTCTGGTTGCTAGCCTCTTTCGGCACAAAGACTATTCAAAAATTCGGTGCCAGTTCCTCTAGTGAAACGAACTTGGGACAACTGTTATATGACATGGGCGGGGTGACCCAATGGGCTGGCTGTTCCACGAGATTTTCACCCACTTCTGAGCCGTTTTTCGTCGTACTTCCCTTCTTACTTTTCCTAGAGGGACCCAATGCTTACAATTCTATCAAAAAAAACGGGCTAGGTTTGGTACTTGATCAAGCCTGAAATTTAACTTTTGTTTATTTGAGTCGTTTTTATCCCAGGTACATATCTACCCTGAAAATTTCTTCAATTACTGTTCAGAACAACGTACCTTCGATATGAAAACACCTCATTACTGAAGTGTTGAAGTGTTTCCCTTATCGAATCAGGTTTGGTCAATGTGTGGGCTTGTTACTCATTATCAGTTACGAATTACGAGGAATTTGAAAAATTACGATTTACGAAATTACGAAATCCAGTTACGCACAGCCCTGGTGGGGATCAGAGGGAGTTTCGAACGGTTCGAAACTTCTTCAACGAAATCTATGTGTGTAACATGTTTCGTTTTTCGTTGTTCATTCATTTGTATGAGAATCAGTTTTTTAGGCTCTGTGAAGTGGAATTTGACGACTTCGGGGAAAGGCAAAGCGACCTCATTTTCGCTATGGTACAGCGGACGATGACGAGCTCACCATCGCGCAGCTATGATCTCAGGGAATTTTCGATTTTGTTTTGTATCGTGTGAGGATGCAGTTGTTGAATAAATTTGTTATAGCACTTGTATATGAGTATGATAGATTGTTGTAAATGTTGTCCATCGAGTGGACAATGGACAACAGTTTTATACTTGTTCATAACGTAATAGACATATTTCCCCACACTTACACATCACAAGCGCCGTGTTTTCCGACTCTTCTTTTGGAATTGTCCAATGGAGTTGTGGACAATTTCAAGGGAAGATTTAAAAGCCACGGCGCTGGTAATGTGTATGTGGGAGGCAATGGTCTAAGGCCCCGGTCAGAGTTGGTGCTATTTGCATCTGTATCCCCCCCGCACCCCCCAACACAAACCCCCCCGCACCGCCCAACACCCACCCGGTCGATACGTATGTTTAAAATGATGGAGTGAGGTTGAGAAAATCACTCAGTGCATCTAACTAGATATGACGATGATTACGTGGCCAACAGGATTGCACCTGTTCAGAGAAATAGTGAAGGAGAGTATGGTGAAGAAACGGAGGTAGCAGTAAGGTTAGCTTCCTGGTGATACGCAATGTTTTATCATAGGCCCGCCCACCCGGTGATTCTCTCATCCGCCGTCATCCACGTATTGCATGGATATAGACCGCATAGGATACACCGAGTGATTTTCTCAACTTCACTACATCATTTTAAACATACGTATCGACCAAGGGGTGTGTTGGGGGGCGGGGTGGATACACCGACTGATTCTTGCATCCCATTTCCAATGCATTCTGTGTGTATCGACCGGGCTGGAGACGTCGGCTCATCCAACTATGACCGGGGCCTAAGGAGATCTCACAAGTGAACATGCGTCGCTCGGCATTTTCCCACCGTCGTCGCGCACTCTCCTCGCCGCATGCCTCTCACCCACCGCCCAGCCCGAGCGCTGGAGCACAGAGAAATGAGGCACACTCGTGGATGGGGTTGCAGCACCCAAACTGACATCACGGAGGCACCCAACCGTTATAATCGATGAGATTAGGGTTATGTGAACTGATTTCGGTAAACAATGTGATGCACTTGGCTGTGAAGCGGGTTTTTAACGGCATGGAATAACGTAAAATCCATTACAGTCCAAGCTAAACTTTCAGATATCGAATTATGGGTGGATTGCATGACACATATATAGATTAAGTTTCTCTTAATAAATAGGAAATTAAAATGTGGCCACAACATTATTCCGCGTGGCGAAAATCAAAATAATATAGCTCAATGAAATTTAGAATTGCATTCAGAAAATACTTGAACAAAATGAAATAAAATAAAAACAAAATCATTAAAAAACATGACTGCATAGCTGTTTAAAAATCAATGATAACTAGGCTAAAACTCTAGAAAAGGGAAAATACACTTGGAGAGTTGTAAAAAATGAATCGCTTGAAAAATAATTGAAATAAAAAAACACCGAACAAAATGTATGAGTAAATTATTTGATTAAAGAATAGATAGCGAATAAAATTATGTGCATAAACTGACTTTGATACTCATTCCAAACCTAAATGATAAGGACTGAATGGATTAAAGTTGGTAATGTTATACTTGAAAAAGAATTAGGAACAATTTTTGATCCGTCAAAAAGTTTGGTTAAACGAGCTTCTATAAACAATGCTTTCTGATTTGAAATGACACGAATGGTTTTTTTTGCTAATGACGGGAACAAGAAAAATTGCTACAGAAGGCGGATGAAAACAATTTTTTATCAACTAATCGTGGAGCGCTTCACCATCACAGAAAAAAACAGGAGATTGGGCATGCAGTGGAAAAATACAATAACGGTTGGTTCAGTATTTCACATAAGTGAAGTCGTGAGGAATACAAGTGTACAGCTGCAAATTGAGATTTGGTAGAATACAGTTCAAATATAATGGGAAATTTCAAAATGATTTTTTAGCAGTTTCCGGATACTTAATGAGCGAGTCTACTCGTCAGAAAATCCAAATAATTTTTGCACTCCCGAGTGGTGGGCTGAACGCCCCCTAAAATGTGATGACCGTTGAAGCGCGCGATCTCAGCGGCTATCTCCTCTTGTCGTTGCTGCTCCTGGGGACGCACGTAATTCCATCAGAGACGATATGTTAGCAGATATGTTACTTTTTGTTTCTGTTAGCGCAACCGCGATTTTCCCACGCTCGAAAATCGATAAGAGCGCGCGGTTTTCGAAATCTCATATCACTTTCTTCAAAATTTCTGGTAGAAGTCAATTGAACACCAGTAGAGTGATAAACGGTCTCATAAACTCCCATGAATGTATTATGTGGGTTAGTATCATTCATTTTCACTTCGAATATATTGGAATCATTATTAAAACTGTAATCGCGGCGATGCAATCTTCTATTCAAGAACATTACTCAAAGGTAAAGTTATAAGCGTTGAAGTTCTGGTTCGGTAAATAGAAGGCTCCACTAATTATTTCACGGTTTCATACGTAAAAATAAGAATAAACACTGAAAAACGCCGAGACATAGCAAAATTACTTTATTTATCGACTTTCCTTATTATTAATCGTTTCATTTTAGCGAATTTCCACGAAAACGCATATTTTCACACTTCCGCTTCATTGTTTGTTTGGATGTTAGTTTTTGGTTTGTTAGGAACTTTTAAATTCGTTCTCAACCCCCCTACAGTTAAGCCTAAGGCAGGCTAAACCCCGGAACCGTTGACGAATGCTGCCAGCCGGATCTCTGCGCGAGAGTCTGCAGACAGTGTAAGCGAATCCATACTATGCATGCCAAGCCATCGCATTAATGGTCGGACAGCAGAATATCCTGCTCGTCTCGCTGCGGGCAGAGACTGAGGGGACAGCCGTGTTCACTTGTGAGATGTCCCGTAACCGGGAGGCAATATGTCTGTTACGCTATGATCAAATATCAAACTAGGTATGAGCTATTGTATCACAAGATGTGGGAACCACGACGTTGATTGTTGGTGAGGTAGTTGGAAAATAGTCCGTGAACGTCATGAATATGTTTCCGACAAGGTTGTAAACAATTACAAGACAACGATCCGATTGGTTGACATTAGACCTGCCTTAGCACCAGCTACAAACACTAAACTTAGACAATTCGTAACTTGTTCAATAATTGGGGAACAAATTGTTCAAAATGTTATGAGCTTTGCATAAGGTCTGCAAATTTTTTTGCATCAGGTGGAGGCTCTTCATGCGTCTTCTGCGGCAGACCGGGACCAGGAATTCGGAGTCGGTAGCGAAACTTAAACTATAGCTGAATCATCTACAGCTTCTCTCTCTTCGGCTCACATAACACCTCATACCTTCGGGTGCCGAAGTTCTTAGAGGAGGAAAAATATTCCAAAAAATTACCCACGAGTGCTATTTCTCGCACAGAAACTTTAGGAAGATAGCACACAATACCCTCGTCATCGTTTTGAACCTCAGCACTCGAGGAGATGAAGAATTTCAGAAATCGTGCAAACCGAAATGAAGCGTCTGGAAATGACCGAATGTCAGTTTTAAAAGGTACCCGGAACGAGGGTTTCAATCGACTGGAAATGTTCTAAAAATCATTTCTAGATAGGTGAAAAAATAACTTTTTTCAAAAACTGAACTTCCCCTCCCCCCCCCTCAGGACATTGAAAAAATCGGTCGAAAATTCGAAAAAGGGTCGTCCATATACATGGCCTAGTCAAAGAGGGAAAACTGTAGACAGATGTTAGAAAATGTTAACGTCCGAAGATGAGCTCATGAAATCAATTTTGAGCCGAGTTATGGCCGGTCAAAGGTGCGGTGGTCCCACGGTGGTTCAAAAGCTCCACCGGACCACCGTGGCCAAAAACGGAGGGCGAAGATTTTTCCGGTTTCTGAAATGCTTTTCAGCTACTCATCTGGCTGAAGTTTTTCAATATTGGCAGCGCATGGAGCGCTTTTCATCCCCTTCGGGATGGTGAGGCTTCAAAAATTGAAAAAACCTCCAAAATGAAATAGTCAGTAACGTCTACCAATTTTTTCACTTTTCCTAGAGGGTCGTCTTTTAGCCGAGAAAGTGTCCCTCTGAAGTAGGGGGGTCGTTGTTCAGGACGACCCGGACCACCGCTGTGCCTGACCCTGCTTGGGAAGTGCCTATACCTTTGAAGCGGTCTCATGGGCACTGCTCAAACTTTGCTCATAAAGGATTCCGGACATGACTACTTCAATGAAATTCTTATCCTTCCCAACAAACTACATTATTCCATAAAATTAGTACGCATTACATAGGTTTGAAACACAAAGTTAAACGACAAAGAAATCAAAATATGTGCCGTGTACGTTCTCAACCACTATTACTGTACTGCGAAGTCGATTCTGTATCAGAAAAAAAAGAAATCGACTCGAGCACATCCAACGACTTCCCTTTTGGGACGACTGCGACCTGTGCTAAAACCCAATAAGCAGTAAAAATGTTAAACATTTATGCTCTGTTCAGTAAAAATCAGGCAGTTTGCATACAATTCTCAAGGGGTTATACACACATCAAGCAGATCGCTTATCCACAGCAACCGCGTCGAAACCTTACATATATCTCAGAACTTTATTGTTCAATCGTTCAGTGCAGAGCCCTGTTGCGTTTGAAGATTCATGAGTCGTATCTGCTGATACTGGGGCGAACAATTCACAAAAAATTCAGATTTTTCCGCAGAATCTTGCGCGAAGGCGTTGACGTACCGGTGAATCACAAAGGCATAGTGAAAAAGTGAAGCATGAAGCATGTGATATGTGGCCGCAAAAAACAGCAGACATTAAACGATGCAAAATTGTCAACTAGCAAGAGATAGAGGGCGTTAGATAAGATTGCATTGGAACGAGCTCTTGGGACGGTAAGGATTCATCTTGTCGTTGGGAAATCCAGTCAACAAAACGTCTTCACGTTGCAGATCCTGAGTAAATCTGAAAAAATATATAGAGATCTTACAAGAGGATTTTGGACAATTAAAATTAAATTTACGTTTCTTGGACTATTGTCTGACGTAGAATAAGAATTTTCCGTAAATAGGTGCGGAACGTATCTCCGAACGGAGTTGTAGGCGTTTTCCAACTACGTATTTAGCTTCCTGGCAAAAGTAACGATTTGGTAATGATTAAAAAAAGTTTCAAAAATGTCTTGAAATATCTTTAGAAAATGATTTGGCGTAAAATATCCTGGAAAAATGAAAAGGCTAGGAAATGAGGTGAAATAACCAAAAATGCAATTTGGTGGTCGATCATTTCACAAGCTTCTCCGTTAAACTTATCAAAACGAAATCAAGCTCGATATAGAATGGAGCCTTGCGCTCACCTAGCTTGACCTATGCTGATTCCCTTATTACAGCTTTCAAAATCCCTCAATGCTTCCGTTGCGCGCTTGATTTCGTTTCGATAAGTTTAACAGAGAAGCTTGTGAAATGATCGACCACCAAATTGCATTTTTGGTTATTTCACCTCATTTCCTAGCTTTTTTATTTTTCCAGGCTATTTTACGCCAAATGATTTTTTAAATATATTTGAAGACATTTTTGAAAGTTTTTTTAATCATTACCAAATCGTTACCTTTGCCAGGAAGCTAAATTTTCAGAAATTTCGAATATTTTTTCCCGAAGGTTCCCTTTCTGACTTCAATTTCGCTCAACGATTTCCATTTGGGAATGATGAAACATCGAACAATGAGATTGTCGAATGAGTACAATATTTGAAACTTATTACCCAGAACCATAAACATACCACTCATTGTCGCATTCTGTGCAACATGTGCGAACTCGATATTATTGATCATTAATATTTGATCTTGCATGATGAGAAGAATTTCCCAAACAAGTGACTTAGAGCCATCAACAATCAAAAATCATTGCGGCATTTTGTGCAACAGGCGAAAAAATCAATATTATTGATCGGTAGTTATCGATAATGATTGATGAGCAAAATTCTCCAGCCAAGAAAACCAACCCCATCAGCAATCACCTCCTAACCGCATTTTGTGCAAAAAGCGCGAAAATCGATAATATTGATTATCGATCGATGACGTGTCATGAGTACGGATTCGGACAAGTTCAGTACTTATCTCCGACGACCTGTGTTGATTGGCTGCAGATTCAACCACACACTCCGGTCTCCACAGCCGTAGAAGAAAAGAGCAGTTTTCGTGCTTCACGGCTAATTTAGTATATAAACCCACGATTTTAAGGTACCCTTCAAAGTTGAGGTATCAAGTTCAAATTGGAATAGGAGTGACCTGCATCCATTTCCAGCCTCCTGTCCAAAATTGAGCTCCCTAGCTCAATTTCAAGTGTACCAACAAGATCGTGTACGCCGTCTGAAAAAAAAGGAGATTAACAACAAAACGCGCGGTCTTTCAATTTTTACTCGAAAACCAGTGAACCGTTCTGAACCATTTTTGGGTACGTATACCAACTTTTTACGCTCTTTTTAATGCAATTTAGCTGTAATTTCTACGTCCACTCTCAACTGAGATTTCGAAAATGGGGTTGAGCGCGGGACCGATTCAAAACCAAATCTGGTGCGCGCTTCGCGCGCACCACAATTTCCCTTTATTCAGTACTTTGTTGAGAGGGCCGTTCCACACCTACGACGTGAGAATTCAAGTTCTCATCAGAAAATGGTCGTGGGAACGTATTACATTTCAATCTCGAATGTGGAACCCGAGCAGGTTAGCTAATATCTCTCCAAAGCGGTATCTCGATTAGAGATAACCAAATAAACATTCCCTTATGAGAGCGCTAAATGCTAAAACAGGAACTTCTTTTACTGATAAAAACCAATTTAAATGAAATGTACATTTCTAAACCAATTTTCGGATGAAGAATCCAAATAAGGGTTGCGGTACCATTGACAACCAGGCATGCCGCGCCCACTTTCCCTCGCGCTTGCTGCGCTCTCCACTCCACCTTTTGCGCCGGAGACACAAAGAAAAAGACCCTCCTACTGTACCATCGACTGGCATCTCTAGAATGATTGGGGTTTTGATGTATATTCTGGTAAACAGCCACGAACGCTTCGTCAATGTGGATGCTGGCGCTGCTCTACCAAACCTCACTTTTTATAGCACTGCGCAATTTCTTCAGCAAAATTACTGAATTCTTTGCTAACGCCGCTGATTACACTTGCGATAAAGAAAAAGCAAAGTAAGTTCTGTCAGAGAGGGGATCTCCAAGCAAATGTGATTCGGTGCTTACAGAAACGTACCAACAAAAATAAAGAGGATTAGGGAAGTGGAGTGGATGAGTCCACGAAAAAGTATCAATATTTCTCAAGAACCGATTCCCGTGGCTGAAACTTTTACTCGCAAAATAAGACCGTTTTGTTATTCATCATATAAGAACTTTGTGGTTCCAAAAATGACTTCTCTTTCTTCGGTTCTATTCTAGTACAGAAAAAAGGCACTTAATACTTACTATTGAAAAAAAATGATGATAGTAAAATCACACAAACGGTTTCATTCTGCTGTTCAGAAACGCAAACCAGTGAAAAAGCAGTGACAAGTGCAATGACTAACGCATAAACATTCTCAAATGAATAAAAGTCCTTCGAAAAGTCTAGGGCCTTTCCATGTGGACTAACGCAACGGTTCGTTTCGGGGACTTGAAAATTGTATCCACGGAAATCGTCCCCAAAAAATATGTTCAATTCCTCGTAGACTCCCCCACTCGACTCACCTCATGTTCCTTTTTGTTAAAGCGTTTCGGCCACCGTCGAAATGATTTTGCTTGGAGAAACCCATTTAGCTAGAAGTGTGACTTTGAGAATGTTTTCACCATTTTCACAGCTGAATTTTTTTGAAAAACGTCCGCTTCGCATCTACGACTGTTACAAAACGACCGTATGGAATCATTTGGTAATAAGTAACCAACTTGCTAACCGATTCTCGTGTAGAACCCCATGGAAAAAGCACAGCCTACAACGCCTTTCAGTTGATAAATTTAGGAATTGAATACTCTAGAGATTCATTCCTGGGTGCCAACCTTTACAAGGGGGACCGCTGGAAATTCATTCACATCAGATAACTGATCGCGTTATCAGACATTGCCTTCCTAGAAACTCTATTTTGAGCCTCAGACATATGAAAGCTGCATCTGTCACTCCTGTTTGGAATGCTGAGTCCCCCCCCTCCCAAACTAGGATTGCTCCAATCCCTATACTGTACAGCCAAAGCAAATGATCCCTCTCCGCGGAGACGCAGAGATAGCCAGTTTGCACTTTGGCCGGCGGAGAGAGTGCCAGGCCGGCTGGCAGCGCCTTTCTTTTCGTCCTCTGCGCTCATCATACTGACTCGGACACCTCGCGCGCCGGGTTGTCAATGCTCCGGAGACCCCAAATAAGACTTTAGAAACCGCCTAAAATTACTCCGAACGAAATTATAAAAGTTTTCAAGGATTCGCGGCTAAGAAAAGGTAACCAAAGGACACTTTTAGGCTTTTCCCACAAATTTTCGATTCCGGCTTAAAATTTGTATGCGCTTTCACAGACATCGATGTAAGAAAAATCGTTTCGCGAAAAAAATCACACAGAATTTTGAAGTCGGAAACTACTATTACATCATGCGCTTTGTATGTGGAAGGATAGAAGAAACTATAAGTTGATGATGGTCATGAAGACTGCACCTAATGAGATCAGCTGCAGAAGCAGAAACGGGAGTCCTCCGCATATTTCTCTCCCCACGCAATTGCTCTACAGTCTTCTTCGCCTGTTGAATTGCTTGTTCACGACTGCTCATCCTGAAAAAGAAACTTGAAAGGAAGGTAAGTAAATAAGTCCATGCCACAATCGGGAACAGTAGATGCCAGCAAAAATCAACGCACTCAGTCCGAAAATAAGTTTGGAATATGCCATTTCAACGTGCAAACTGTTTCCCAACTAACGCTTCCTTCCTATTCGAACGGAAACTCATGGTTACCAAATTATATACTGAGATTCAAAGAAATCTTCATTAGTGAGAATGTTTGTGAGAATTAGGATTCACAAAAAGTTATACTTATCGTTTCGCTGGAGTGAAAAAAGCAAACTTTACAGTCGATGAATCCCCCAAAAAATATGCGATGCAGTCAAATGACGCGAAAACTACAATGTTCCTGTATACTAACGTTAATGAGCCAGTAATACTAATTAACGCCCGCTATTCATACGCGGCGTTCAAACACGATTACTTTCTACGCGTCTTACGCGCGTAACGCCAAAGCAAAGTCTATACAGTTGACCGCAATGTTAATAGGACATGGTGCGGTTGCGTACTCGCACTAAATTACGGTAGAATCTGGCACTTTGCCAGATTTCGTCATCAATCGGCGCCAACCGTCGTCTCTCTGCTCACGAGAATATCAGCTGTGGCGCTGATCGATGACGAAATCTGGCAAAGTGCCAGATTCTACCGTAGTTTAAGTGCGAGTCCGCAACCGCACCATGTCCTATTAACATTGCGGTCAACTGTACATGCGTTCACTGCCATGGTAGCAGAAGATAGTATCAAAAATAATTATTACGGAATGGAGTGAACCTGATGATGGAATAATAGTGAAAATGATGAAAAATTCGTTACGTCCGTCGCCGCCAGGTACGCCACGCCTGTGCGACACACGCGTGACGAGCTGGCGTTGAGAAGTATGAATAGCGCTTTAGAGGAACATTTATCATCTCTTCACAAACCTATAATCTGCACTTCTTGGCCGTCCTTACTTCTTCCTCTGGCCAACTGTTGGGTTTCACTCTTTAATGATTTTTGGAAATTCTCTGTTTTCTGCCGTTTTCGGAGATTTTTTTACCTGCTTTCAGTCAAACTAGATTTTCTCTTTTATGATTCCAAAAAAATCCGCACATCCCTGGTGAGAGTACAGCGTTTCACGTACATTTTCGCGCGTTTTCCCACATTTCATGGTGATTTCAGCTCTAGGGAGAATCGTGAACACAGCCTTTGAAGAAAGAAAAACTTCACCAATGCGGAATCCGTATATAATTCACAATAAGAAAAGCCTCTGCTGATGATCGCGGGTCAAAGTGAGGCAGTGAAACAGCCGTGTCGGTCGTACGCGCAAAAAACGGTGTCTTATTTTTCTGTTTTTAAGTAAGCAAGGTCTTGAGGTAAGCGATGATATCAAAGAAACCTAAAAAAAACCAGCTTTCGCAGAATAAACGCGTTTAAAAACCTTTGAAAAAATTGTTTTTCGCCCCCTCCGTCGATTTCCGTGCGTCCTGTACACTACGTCCAAAGTTTTTCTGAACGTCTGAAGTGAATTTAAGCTTTAATCTTTCTATGTGAGAAGATTTCTTTTGCCTTTCTTCTACCAAAATTACTTAAAAATAAAAAGCTTTCACCGTGAACGTTTGGATTATAAGATTTTCCGAGATGAGAGTTTGCAATACAGTGACATGGCTGGCGCTTTTGTTCCTTGCGCTAGATGGCTGGTGAGAACTGGTGGCGGATCCTCAAATTTAACCTCTTCCAGCCTCACAACCCTACGTTTTTGACGCGCCAAAGTTTGCCGGTGTGGTCTATCGGGCTCATTCATTAAATTGAGCCTAAAAATGAAAAGTGGTTTCCAGCGCGAACGATGCCTTTAACGACAACTGGGACCCAAGGGGGAGCAATTAGAGCATTGCACCCTTCTTCTAAGCCGTTTTAAGCCTTCAAGGGGGAGTTCGGGCCCCCTTATTCTCTATTATTTTTTAATATTCTGTACCGCATTTTTGCATTTTAACCGTCGAGGGATGCGCCCATTCTGAGATCATTACAGCGTGAGCCTAACAAAGCTTTCAAGGCTGTTCTGCTTACGAGCGCTATCGCAATTGTTTGGCATAAAAAATCAGGGATAGAGTTCATCACGAACATTGTCTTTAGAATTATGTATTATAAACAACCCGCAACTCGGTAGCAACTATTGTGAATTATCAATGATTTTCGATAATTGAATTTTGCCATTTTTTGAAAGTTGCGGATAAATGACGAATAAATACTAACACTCAAGGCTTTACCCATTACACTTAACTTTGAGGTTTCAAAGCCCAAACTATTTGATGAGGCAAGAAACACCGCAGTGCGAAAATCACAAGGAATTTTTTGATAAAAAAAGGCTATCTCGCTCTTAAAAAATTTCGGCCCGATTTCTGCTCGATGCCGTCATCTAGTCTTCTCAGAGGCTTGAATCTTCTGTTAATTTGTAGCGTTTCGGAGCGGAAAATTTAAAGGCGTCGTACACGCAGAAAACCATATATTATTTTCCATGTTTTGTATAGCTTGGCTTCTCTAGTGCCGAGAGGATCCCTGAAAACCCTTCATTTCTAAACAGAAACCAATCTGGTAAAACGGTAAAAATGAATTTGAATTTCGCGCCAAAATTCTTTTTCAAGATTTTCCGGCATTCAAAGACCTGGTCACCGTCATTTTTGAAGTTTTGCTGCATGTAGAGTTTGTGCCACAATTGTTTTCCTTGTTGTTTGACGGTCGCATCAGGATTCTGTGAAAAAGTGCTAAATGATGGACCCCACACCCGTTTTCAATAGGCCAGAACTTTTACCGGGCACATTTTCACAGCTTCTGGTTTCGTGGGTGTTGCCAGCCCCCAAACTGTCTGATTTTACTAAAAAAAAACAGAGTGATTTAAAGCGCGCACTATGCCTTTTGGCGACATCCTCATTGAATGACACACTTTAGAAAGTTCAACAATAAGCAACTTCCGGAGCTCGATTGCATGGGCGCGACAAGCCATTTATGAGGCGATCCCCTCCGAGTCCAGAAAGTGACGCAAGGTTCTCGGACCGGCCTCGACTCACACACTCGCGGGGGTCGGTGGCCGGTTGAGAGGAGTTGAACAGGTAGCGTGCTCCCGCTCGAAACGAAAAAAGGGGCGGGTAAGGCCCGAAAACTCCCCCATTCATGCCGAAAACTCCGCGTGTCAACCTCCCACCGACCCGACAATGCCACGTCATCCTTGACCCGTTGACACCGAAAGCTCTGCCTTATCACCTCCCACCGACCACCCTCTACCACTCCTGCAGTCGCGGGCGTCGGTGGCAGGTTGAGGGACAGCACAATTGACCTGTCAACCTGCCACCGACGCCCGCCAAAGCGTCGATATCCCAAGCTGTCAACCGTGATACGCACAAACACCTCACATTCCAGTGCAGCGTATACATTGTGAGTCACGTAAACAACAAGGGATCGGGAATGGCGCCTATCAGACCTGATGAGCCCATCACGTTGATGAAATAGAAGTGATACATGATAGTCGACGCGGGATTCACCATTATGACGTGGAAACGCTCCATTCTTTCCCACTGGTCAATCCTTGACCTAAGATGCTGAAAATGTAGATACCCTCACATCTCTCGTTAATATTTCTAGCCGATTTGTAACAAAAGGCGCCTCAACAACCATACTCTACAGAAAACTACCAAACTGATATAGAGCGAAAACAGACTCAAATCACCCAACAAGTAAAACAAAAGTTTCAGCGTTACCTATAAGGCTGCTAAAAGTGGTTGGCATAGAAGGATTCGTTGCAAAGAATCTAATTTAGTCAATGGAAGGAGCCAGCCATGAAGTCGGCAAGCGCGACGAAAGGCAAGATCACGGTAGAAACTTATTGAAAAACAGAAACACAATCTGCAGGAATAATTAATACATCACCACAAAAAATCTAAACAGATCTTTAGGCTAGGGGATATCGAAATAGTACTAGAAATAGCTGAACACGGAACATTGAGCAAATTGGAAGCCGAAGTTCCGTTTCTGAAAGCGAATGAAGAAGAGAAATGTACTTCGAAGTACGAGAGCAAATAGCATGTAGACTAAAGGCAAGCCGAGGATGTCCACAGATCTCGCAGCTTTTTCGAATCATGTACGCTTAAGAGGAAAAATAACATCCGTATAAAACGAAATTCTAACGAAATTCGGACTTCTTCTGTGGAATCCACGATTTGCATTGTGAACTAAGAAACTACAGTGTGGTAGGATTTTGGCCGACTGACATAGCTAAAGTTACAGTCATAATAAAAAAAAACAGACTTGGCTTCGTTACTCAGGGGAGACAGCCTCACAGAATGCGAGAGCAGAGTGATTCATTACCATAGGAGCTCCGAAACCCATGACAGCTGATTTCAGAAGTCTGTCAAGAGCAGGAATATTCTTGCCAATATTGACTGAAGCTTCATTTAAAAGAACAAAAACTGCTGGACGAATGAAATGGATGAAATGAAATGGATTTTCGAGTTTAGTCATAATGATTTTACTTCTGAAATGCCACTGACTAGGGTCCTGTCACTTTGCCGTGGGCTTTTATGAAACCATGTGTTGATAGCAGGGTCATGCGGGGTTGTGGAATTCCACAACGGGGGGGCGCAAAATTTTTGCCTCGAAAATGATGGGTGGGGGGCTCGCGAAAAATTGAACGACAAATGAAAATTTCCGGAAGTGGTCGGAAATCATAAGACACGAACGCGTTTGTTTGCGTTGCTGTTGATGTCTGATGTGCCTGACGAACACTTCAGTGAACGATCGACCACGTTTGCATGTGATGTGAACAAAACTTGATGCTGACCTTTGCCATCATTAGAGCAGCATTAATAACTTCTTGGTTAAGATCGAGAAGATTTAATAAACGTATTGAATGTTGTTTTGTGTAGTGCTTCTGTTTTCAAATGTAAGGAATAAAAAAGCATTATTAAAATTTTGGGTGATTGAGGAAGTATAAAGTATTGCCTGAATGACTGTTATGTAAATCATTGATTTTGATCGTCGCATAGAATGACGACGTTGAAGATTCTGGCTTTGCAGGTAGCGGATAGGATGCGCCTCTCCTCTATAGATTTGAGCCTGTGATTCTGTCTCTCGCCGTGAGCCATCATCTCTCTAAGTGGAGAGATCCAAGAGCCTTACAAACATCTGGAATAATCGAGGGTGATAGATACACGATATAGGGAAGCGGTAGCAGAATAGAAAACACGTCTTTTATCCGCCTTCTTTGCACGCTTCAGTGGACTGACTCTATGCTCTAAAGGCGGCTTACTCCGTGCCTGAAGAAACACCTAAATAGAACTGAGTGTCACACAGCGTCAGCTGATTTTGGTATAATCTGGCTAAATGGGTCATTTGAGATGACATAGGCCACTGCACTAGCTCCTGCAATCCAAATTGTTTTAGTCTCTTCAGTGAAAAGATTCTTCCACTTCTGCTCGATTTTGATAAAGCGAGAATCTGAACAGCACGACTTCCAACCAATTCTTGATCGCCTATGGTCACCTTTGGTGTGCCAACATACTGGCGGTGTCTTTTTTCAACTGTTCTCAAAAACATGAACCTTTCCGCGAACACGTCAGCACCTGCCTCATCTTTGAGATGTAACAAAACGTAGAGGATTTACGAAGCTGATTCTAATCCCGATGAAGCCGAGGTTGATCCAGGGTCCAGTATTAGAGAATTGCGAGCGAGTTTTACATAATTCGGAATTATAGCGTGTTCACCTCGTTTATAAACGGGTAACATGAATGCTCGTGGTACGAAAAAGTCACCAGGGTGAGTAGAAGCATCCATACCAGCATGCTGAAATCTACATTAAATAGGGCACTGCTTGAAGAAGCGGAATCTGTTTGTCAAGTCTGGTAAAACAAGTTGATAGAGCTTGCCAGAGAAGAACTATGACGTGGACAAAACAGGAGCAGAACTGGAGCTAAAAATCAAAAATGGAGTCAGAAAAGAGTTCAGGAAATCAAAATTGGAGTTCAAAATCAAGAAATGAAATGAATATTATAGATACTGCGTCTGCAATTAGAGCAATTTGGCCATTTAGATACAATGTGCAACAACAAAATGAAGTCTTAGCATATAAATAAATAATACAAATAAATAAGTAAAAATAAAATTGAGTAAATGACCTATTAGTAACATCTTAACTACATTTAGGGTCTAAGATAACCTCTCACCTCAGTTACGTTCCAGGTTTGAGAGACATCGCGATTTTCGTAGATAAAAATTTTCCACAACGTCAAACTATGTTTTAGTTTTCGATTTTTCAAATTTTGAAAAACAAATTGAAATCCTCATTAAATTCTGCACACATTGATATAAAACACACCCATGAGTTGAATGAATTAAAAAACTAGAGTTAGTCAAACCCGTTTCACGTTGTGTTAACCGTTGTGGAAATCGGTGGATTTCACTGAATTTCCACAACGCATCGATCCATTTTAAAGGCGAAATTCGAAAAACTTGAAACAGTGTACTAGTATAACTTTAGCTTGTCTATCAACTTTTCACAACGTTACTGCTTGAACGCCTATGGTTAAGGTTTACCCAGGGGTTAACCTTTGTGCTGTCGTCGCGCTCCAATCCAACAAGCGCTTCGCGTACGCGGAAGACTTTGGTAGCCTCATTTCGGAACCAGGTCTGTCTTGTGATACACTGTAGCCTCATTTCTCCTCTGTGTTACATTTAGCCTTGTTTGTGTGCTCTTATATATCACTGCTCAATATCAATTACAATTGCTTCTGCCTGATTGCTCCTGGTCGAAACCCGTGGACGGAAGAGTTTGGCTCTCACAAAGACCGGTCTGCGGTAGGGAGTGAGTGATAATGAGGGGTTCAACACAAACAAAGTTTGAAAACCAACTAAGAGAAAACGTCACCGAAACGTCTTTGGGGGGTCGCAAAATTTTGGATTTTTGGAGAAAATTTTGATAGCCCGAGGGGGGGGGGTCGCTCCGATTTCAGAAAATTACACAACGCCCCGCTTGACCCTGGTTGATAGTTGCAGGTATGGGACACAGCATTGATATTCCGTTTCCCAAATTCCCTAAATGCCTCATAGGTTTACAGGAGATTTCCATAGGTTCACAGGAGAAAAGTGGGCATTTTCATAGCTTTGCGGAGAGAAAAGGGGTACACGAATGGCAATCTCTGAGGTGTTTAGAAATGTTGTCTCTAATTGAGCTCAAAACTTTATAATAGGGGTTGTTTTGGGTGCTAATCACGAATATGAGGTCCAACTGTCAATATTTTCAAAATTCCGCCTGATTTGGTCGAAGCTTCGAAATGGGGAAAATTTTGCTGGCCAACTTTTGACGATTTCGAGAATGCTATGATCAAATCGCCTCAAAACTTATACATAGGGCTTATTCGGGCTGCTAAAGCCTCTTTCAGAGTGCGATCGCTGATCGCCGCGATGGCATGTTTTGAATGCAGATCGACGTGCGACGCGATCTCGATCGATGCTCATGGTTATCATCCCATCGCGTCGCGCGGCGATGGAACTCTGAAAGAGGCCTAACACGAATCTGTGGTCCGTTCACCGATTTTCCTTTGATTATGGTATGTAACGGTGGGTACACGGTAACTCGGTCAAAGTCTCAGATTCGACTCAAGATTTCTCTGTGGGACGCTGAACACGAATTCGAGGTCCATTTTTGATTTTCGAAGTACTAAGGTAGGTAACGCCAGTTAAAATGCATTATTACTACCGTAGCCCAAGGTTTGGCGACAAACAGACCCCAAATTCGCGTTCAGTGCCCTAAATAACCACCAGTTAAGTTGTAGGCCAAATCCGAAGAAATTTTTCTGAACACCCCAAAAATTCCCTTACTTTTTTGAGAAGGTATGAAAATGCCCACAGGGTACGGCGCGGAGTGTGGATATCCACAGAAGGGGGGGGGGGCTGAGCTCCGCCGGGACACCAAGTGGAGAATACTGAATGGGGGTATACACTATTTACATTCAGTTTTTTAAGAAGAATTCGATCATGCTCCTCTTCAAATTTCACAACAAAAAAACTGACCAAATAACGCTTCTGGGGGGAGGGGCGAGAAAATCGCCAAAATTTTGCTCCCTCCGGGAGGGGGGTCTGGGCAAGATTGGTATTGTCCATACCTCGTGCCGTACCCTGAATGCCCTTTTTTGAAATACCGCAGCCAATTAGGGAATTCTAAACACGGGTCATTTAAGTACTGTCACAGACCTACAGCAACGACATCATGGTTTCCCAAATCGCATTGCTAGTAAACGAGTCCCTAGTGAAAGAGGACAGTGATATTCATTCGGTGAATACAAATCAAATTGCTTACTATTAGACGACTATTTTACCACTACATATGAAAATCGCCTTTTCACTGAGAAAAGAAACTGTTAAGGATACTATACATATTATACTTGGACAAAACTGTAAAAATTTTCGAATATATTAGAGAATCATTTTTTTTTCGATATTCAAATTTTCGAATAAACTCGAAAATGGTATTTTTCGAATTTCGGATTTTCGATAATATTCGAAAAACTGATTTTTCGAATTTTCAAGTATATTCGAAAATCAAATTTTTCGAATAATTTTTTCGAATTTTCGCATAATTCTTTCCTATTTTTCGGATAAATTTTCTCGAATCCACGAATGATAGTCCGATTTCAAAAATTAGTTTTAAGCTGTCATTTACTGCGACTACCACTTTGTAGAAATATTCATCGGCCTACCACAAAAGTTTAGGCGCTACTCATACGGCACGCGCGGAATGTATTAATGGTCCGTGGCCTCGCCCGCGCGGCACGCGCGTGACGCCCGCTGCGCCATGGCGGCGGCGACCGTAACAACTTTTTCGTCACTTTCATTATTAATCTGTCTTCAAATTCATTCCGTTTAATGATAATTATTTTTAGTGCTATTCTCTGCTACTATGATAGTGATCGCATGTAAAGATTTTGCTTGCTCGGCCGAAATTAGGACCCATTTTAATCCGCTCCGCCATAGCGTCGCCGCTGGAGTATTCATAGTCTCCGTAATCGCGTCACGCGCGCTTAGCACAAGACGCTTGGCTTCAGGCGAGACTTGACCACCACTATACCTTTCCGGGGAAGCGCCTTATCGCACCCAAGCGCCGAGACCCTACCGCCGCTCTCAAGACCTACTACTACGCTACGGCGCGGCCTGGGCAAATTTGCTGCCGCTGAGCTTGCACGACTTCAGGTGGGGGGACAGGGCTGAACACTCGAGTTTGAAACCCTTACGCCCTTTTGCCGCCGCGGAAAATGCCGCTTTTGAGCTACAATGAAGCCAGCGTATTGGATTACTGAAAAATTAGCCGGAAGTCGGCAACTAGCTCCTTCCACATCAGAATGCTGGCGAAATCGATTCGCGATCGGAACTGTTAACGAGACAGTAAAGGGCTTTGCAGAATTGCAGCAACCAGCGGCACGCCGCCGAGCGAGAGCTTTGGGGCGTGGTCGAAACCCGACGCAGCGATGAGCACAAAGACCTCGCAGAGTTGCAGCGACGTTGTCGTCAGCATCGCGTTCTACCATTGCGTACGATCTCATTCATTAGACGGTGCATCTCGCTATACACAGTGTTTGTTGGTTTCATATGATTCGAAACTTAAGTAAATGTCTACTAGCAACTACTACAAAATATTGTGATAAAAAAAGAAAAATAAAGTTCGCAACCAGTAGAGTGATGCCTTAATGGATAGTTTTCGAGATAATAAAATCAGTGAACGGTTTGTGGCGATCGCTTTGAAAACAATGGTACTAGACGACATTGTAATAAGAAATACTAAATAAAACTGGAAACAAAGCCAATTCGAAATGATATTGCGAATTTGGACAATTTGAAGTATGCTCCAATGATTTTCCGTTCAATTTGTGCTAAAATAGAAAAAAAAGGTCTTCAGAGGGTTGAATTCATGAAAGCAGCAAAAAAAGAAGCTCGAATCCATCGTCGGCGACGCTCGTCGCCGGCGATGGAAATGGTCGAGACCATTCCCCGCCGCCGCTCATTGACGGCGTCGCTCCGGAAGTCGCTGTTGTCGCGGCGGCGGAAACACTCTGCGAGGTAACCACGTCGCTGCTGCCGCGCGACACGCCGCCGCCATCGCCCGCTGCGTGGCGCCCCCATTCTCCATCGTTTCCCTGCCGCAGCGAGACTCGCCGCGGTGCAACTCTGCAGAGCCCTTAAAGCGGGGCGAATGCCGCTATAGCGGTAATAACGATCGAGAACGTTTTCTCCGACACCGCCGCGTAAAATCAATTTTCTTGAAGGCACAGGACACCCAAAAAATTAATTTTCAGATTTCATGCTTATCTTGGAGCGAATCACACGCTGATCACAGTGGTATCTCTGAAATCATCCAAGACCCCCTTTGAACAGAGTTAAGGCTCTTCGAAGATGCCTAGATTTTAAGGGTGAAAAATTGGTGGACGAGTTGTCTCAGGCCTATATTTCTCTTCATTCGCAATCTTTGCGTGAGAAAAAACGAGTATAAGGAGACAGTCCGGTAATGGACTGAAGAACGATGACTTGTTGGAATTCATACATCCATCGAGCCGCTATCGAGTTCGTAAATCTGGGAGGGGGCCGGGCCTGTGGTGGTGAGCGAAGGGGGTCGGGCCTGTGGTGGTCGCTTATATCTCGCTTATTTGGAGGAAATGAAATCTGGCATTTGGCATATGTTATACAGGTGGGGTCTTCTACACAATTACACAAAAATCTCAAATTTCATATCTGAGGGTGTACTGTGCCGTTAAGTAAGGAGAGGCAGCAAAGGTATGAAAGAGGTTCAGGCCAATGGTATAGTTTTGCGACACGAGGTCGCGTCGCCCTGCACAGCGACAGCGATCGTCTCCCGCACTTTAAATCTGTCGCTGTCGCAGTGCGCTGCACAGTGACAGTGACAGTGGCAACGACAGGAATAGGCACATTTGCAGTATGTCAGCCCTCCACGACACGTCGCTGCGACAGACACGCGACAACTGTTCCTACGACGGCCAGTGCCTTTGCTTCGATGCTGGTTTTTGTTTATTTGTGCTAAATGCCATGACTGTCGCTCATGGCAGCGACAATGTATACCATTCACCTTAGGCGACGTTTTTACTCCCGCCGCCGAGAGGCGCGGCGTAGTGCGATCCCCTAAGGGGTAGTTTTATACTTCCGCCGCAAAGCGTCTCGGTGAAATGCAATCTTACAATATCGGTCGCGCCGCGTGATCAACATTAGGAGTCGTTTATACTCACCCCGCCAAGCGGCGCGGCCAAGTGCATTACTGTAGTATTGATCACGCGGCGCTACACGATCAATAATATAGCATTACACCTCGCCGCGGCGCTGAGCGGCGGAAGTATAAACGACGCCTTACAGAACTGCACCTCTCCGCGACGCATGGCGGCGGAAGTATAAACGACACCAAATAGCGATCGTGCCGCGCCGCACAGGGCTTCGCGTCACTGAATTTTGTAATTTCGTAAATCGAAGTTTTCAAATTCCTCGTGATTCGCGAATTCTAATTTACAAGGCCTGAGCGAAACCAATATAGTTGTACACGAACGAAATTTTCGAAAAAATTTCGAAAACTTTTTCGAAATTTTTTTCGTTCGTTCGAAATTTCGTCGAACGAAAATTTTTCAAATTTCCTTCGTTCGAAACGTCGTCGAACGAAATTTTTTCAAATTTCGTTCGTTCGAAATTTCGCCGAACGAAATTTTTTCAAATTTCGTTCGTTCGAAATGTTTTCGAACGAAAAAATTTCGATTTTTGTTTGTTCGAAATTTTTTCGAACGGAAATTTTTCAATTTTCGTTCGTTCGAAACCCGATTTTTCGAGATTTTTTCGAAATTCGTTCGTTCGGAATTTTTTGGAACAAATTTCGAAAAAAAAATTCGAAATTTTCGACGAGTTTCGAAAAAAATACGAAATTCCTAAAAAAATCGAAATTTCGATTTGTTTCGAATTTCGTTCGTTCGACCTCCGAAATTTCGAAATTTGTTCGTTCGAATTTTTTTCGAACGAATTTTTTTCAATTTTCGTTCGTTCGAAATTTTTTCGAACGAAAAGTTTTCGATTTTCGTTCGTTCGAAATTTTTTCGAACGAAATTTTTTCATTTTTCGCTCGTTCAAAATTTTTTCGAACGAAATTTTTTCATTTTTCGTTCGTTCGAAAAGATTTCGAACGAAAAAATTTCGATTTTCGTTCGTTCGACATTTTTTTCGAAATTGTACAACTATAGAAACCAACCCTTCCCAGCCGCGAAGACCACTCCATGCTAATGCTTCTAGAGTAGTCATTGTAGATTAACAAACTCAATCGCTCCCGTCTGTAATTCAAGTAACTGTTTCACTGGAACGGGAGGGTTTCAGAAGCTAAAACCCTGGTACTGTTCATATCTGCCTGACAGCTCCATAATAAATGCAAAAACGAGAGAAAAACGGTTTGCGTTGGCTGGCCTTTTAAGCCAGCCTATCCCACCGATGGAGCATCTTGTACGGTGATGCAATATTTCACACGATCCAAGCGTGTGAGAACCCCAAATCGGGCGTGGGGTGACTAGGCCAAGATTGTGCTTTGATAGAGTGTGTTTTCAAAGCTTGATCAGAAAAAAAAAGAACTTCTAATGGAATGATGATTGTGCATTTCGATTATTCAAATTTCAAAAATTCGAATATGCTTCTAAAAATATTCGAATTTCGAATATTATCGAAAGTCTGTTTTTGAAATATTCGAATTTCGAATAATATTCGAAAGACTGTTTTCGAAATATTCGAATTTCGAATACTATTCGAAAACCAAAATTTTCGAATTTTGAATGATTCGGAATTCGAAAAATCATTCGAATATTTTTCGAATAATATAATTCGGTCCGAAGTATAATATAAATGAAGAAGCTTTTGATAGAGAAGAAGCGAACATTTTCCCATTTTGAAATTTACACCTTCGGATTTCCAGAGATGTGCAGGAAAAAAACCAATAGCACCGGGTTCTGACAAGGAAACTCCTTCATGTGGAAGTAGCCAAAATGAACATTTCTAACCCTTTTTAGACGTAAAGTCCGAGAAAACCCTCCCAAGCTGCATTGAATCACTCTAACCGAAATTATAATAGACGTTTCTCCTAGATTTTTCGTCGATGGTTGAGCGTTCTGCTTACATCCATCCATAAGGGGATTCTTGGAGCATTTACAAAGACTTTTCAGATCTGATCTACAACTCCCCATGAGGGTAATTTGACGGTGCTGATCCCGAATCTGATGTAAATTTGTATACCTACAGAGAATTATTTCCGATTCGGTTTAGAGCCTTTTCTATAACAGAATTTCTGGGGTTAAACGCGACTACTGATAGTTTCCAAAACGCTGAGAAGAAGACTTTGTTCTGAAACCGCCCATGGAGGCTATTTGGAAGGCTCAAAACGAATCTATGGTCCTCTATGCGATTTTCGATTTTTTATAGTAATTCGGCTAAAGTCTCAGATTCAGCTTAGAACTTCTCTTTGGCGCTATTTGGGGGTGGTGAACACGAATTTGATGTCGGAATATCCGAAACGATTGAAACGCAAGTTTAATGACATTATACCCATCATAACCTATCTCCCGCAAAAATCAAAATTCCCATCAATCATGGCGCCTGCGGCGCGCGCCATGCTGCTGCCTACGAGTATCCGCCGCTATCTCGCTGTCTCTCACCTTCGCTATCCACCTGGGGTGAGCAAAAAAAATTTTCTGAGTTATGGAAATCGGTGCGACTTTCTCAATTTCGGTAATGGGAACGCCGAAAACCATCGGAAAGCGGAAATTCGTTTAACGAAACTCTTCAAGGCACAGTACACCCTCAGACATCAATTTTGTGGTTTTAATTTGATTGTGTAGTACACCCCTCCTGTATAACACATGCCAGAGGCGAGATCTCGATTTTTCCAAATAAGCGAGATATAAGCGACCACCACAGGCCGCACCTCTTTCGCTCACCACCACGGGCCACACCCCATACCAGATTTTCCAACTCGATGGCGGCTAGATGGATGGATGAATTCCCATCGAGTCTTCGTTCTTCAATCCATTACCGAACTGTTTTTATATCCTGGTTCGTTCTCGCGCAACGATTGCGATTGAAGAAAAATACAGGCCTGAGACAACTCGTCCACCAATTTTTCACCCTCAAAATATAATCATCGTTGAGAAGCCATGATTCTGTTCACAGGGGTCTTAAACGATTTCAGAGATACCACTGTGATCAGCATATGACTGTCTCCAAGATCAGAATAACTAAAAAACAATTTCCTGGGTGTTCCATGCCTTTAAACCTCCCCTGGTGACTGTGCCTACCAAAATAATTGGGTTTATCTATCTTTATTAAACAATTTTACGTAAGTACACGATGCGCCATGCAGGATTCATGAGGCGAACTTGTTCTGCGCGCAATTCATTTCAATTGGGCATTTTCGAACAGGGGTCTATGATTTTAGTCTCAAATAGCAAAACAAATAACGATGTGCAGCATCAGTTGCAAGTATTAGCATAGATAACTCTTCTTATGTTACTACCCTCCTCAGTTTCCTTCCACCAACAATATTTGCTCGAATAATTGAATATTACCTTCGCTTCTTAACGCGGTCCCTGAACTACGGGATGCTGCCCGCCAACGACTGACCAATCACACTGTATAAGTATCAAAATATGACATTGATTTCACTGTAACTCCGAGTTCAGCATCTCAATACCAACTCTGGCAAACTGGGGCGTCGACAACAGGTTGATAAGTTGTCATCTCATAAACCGCTCCCTGTTGACAAGTCAAATCGCGCGTATTGTCAGCCTGAGACCTGCCCGTTGCCCAGCGACGTCCGCCTGTTATCGGGCTGTTGACAATTCAATGTGTCGCGTTTAGCGGCCTATTTAGCAGCTGTTCACATCCTACAGGACTGTTTCATCTAGATTAGGTACTACTTCACACCGACACGCGTTGCGGTCGGCAACACCGGCACGTGTCGCGGTCGGCATTCCGGCACGCGTTGCGGTCGGCACTCCGACACGCGTCTCGGTCGGCATTCCGACACGCGTCGCGATCGGCATTCCGGCACGCGTCGCGGTCGGCATTCTGACACGCGTTGCGGTCGGCACTCCGACACGCGTTGCGGTCGGCACTCCGACACGGGTCGCGGTCGGCACTCCGACGCGCGTCGCGGTCGGCATTCCGACACGCGTCGCGGCTGGGTCGCCCAGCCTCCACTGGGGTCACCACGGGATAGGCAGGACCTCCAGATGCTGGGCGGGGCCAACGTACCGCAAACTTGGGTAATTGAACCGGCTGCGCTCTCATCATTCACAGCATGCCTGAAAAATGCGTCGTATACTTCCCTTGTATCTAGAGCGTTAGCTGTGCAACAGCTCGACATCGACCAGAACATAACTCGCAGCCACGGCCCCGCCGAATATCGGCGCGTTGGCCAGCGGTGACTCATGGTAGGCGGATCAACCTGTTGTCGACGCCCCAGTTTGCCAGAGAACAATTACATAGAATATGAGACTAACAAAATTACATCGAAGCGAAAAATAGGCAAGATATCATTAAGCGTATATCCTGTTTGGATTGTAAGCTCCATGTAGAGATAGATAAGACGAAGGCTTCTACCAGATTCATTCCGAGCGCAAAGGAAAACGAATCTCCCACTAATGAACCTCAATCTTTCTCAACAATATCTCACTAGGTTTTTGGTATTCTCTGAGCAAAATAGCTTCCTCTCAACATAGAAAGGAAGATACAAAACAAATTAGAAGTTGCAACTAATAATTGGATTATAGCAGGTTAGTACAGCGATCGCCACTATTGCGCGCGGTGGCATCAACTATGGAATGCATAGTTGATGATAACTATGAACTTATCTTTCTCATGCAGTTTTATTCAATCAACCCTGATTTTCGGGAAACTGGAGACGGACCTCGAATTCAAATTTAGCGCTCAAAATAAATATCTAACAAGGGAAGTATACAAAGGTTTAGGTCGGATCTGCCAAAACGACTAGTATCATTAGTCTCTTGTGGCTCAATAGTGAAACTGCGCAGTATCCCGCCCCGAGCTGCAGGTTCCGAGAAGTGAAAAGCTTAAAAAGGTCGTTTTTGTGCTTTTTGTACCTTCCAAAAAGCGGATTAGTCTTCGGAAAATCCGGAAACGGACCTCATAAATGTGTTCAGCAACCAAAATTACCCCCCGAGCAGTTTAGGTCAAGGCACATTTTACATACTTTGTTCAGGTTGACAGCGTTTTGGACTTTATTTATACCGATTAGAGGGCTTTGGAAGCGTTTTAGAAAAATGTTCCATATTTGACTTTAAATTCTCCCAGGGTTTCTTTTGGGGTGCTGATCACGAACCTGTGGTTTATTATTCGATTTTCCGAAGTTTTCGGCTAATTTCGTTCGAGGCTAACCAACTGGGAAAAATTTCGAGGGAAAAACGTCACTTTCGAGATTTCCGGATTTCAACGATATAAGCTAACTACACACTAGAGTGAGGACCAGGGATGTGCGCAATAGAATATTTGTAATTCGTTAGTCGTTCAACCAGCCAAAACCCTCGTTAGTCGTTAGTCGTTGAAAATCTAGCCTCTGAAAGCAAGCACAGTTGAGACAGAAAAAAGTCCTCATGAATAGAAAAAAGAAAGGCATGAAAAGGGGTATGTTTTCCAAAACATTCATGGCCATTAAAGACACAAATCACTCCTTGTTAGAGAACCCTGTTCAAACTGCAAACCTACATACACATTTAATTAAAAATATGCACGAAAGCCTAATACTCTAGAGTGTGTGTTGATCGATTTTTGCCATTTTTTTCGCTAGGAAAAGAAACAATATGGGAAACCGACAAAATCTTGAACTCATCGCTTTTTTCAGTGCCAAATTTGCCATTCTGCGTTATGTGATGTTATTTGAGATCTACCCGGTGGTGACAACACGGAGAATCGCACCGACTTTGCACTAATTGTTCTTTGCTCAGCGTCGCGAGCCGAGCGTTTGCGTGGTTTAGAGCTTGTTCCCATAATGGGGAAAGACCAGAAGAAATTAGCACCCAAATTAAAATTTCACCCCTGAGAGGTCCCAGCACCACTTTATAGAAACCCCATATCTCGAATTTATGACTGAAAATCGAAGGACAGCACCCTTTACAATCCAATCATCGGATACAGTTCCCATCGTTTTGCAGTTGTGGTCTGCAGGCACCGCTCCATATTGTCACTTTGGATAGTGCTCTTTGTGTAGAATCTTCGCTGGAACCGGTCAGTGTCGGAGCCGCTTCAGTGAGTCTACCATAAAGTAGAGCGACCGACGCGGAGTCGCATAAATGCTGCGCCTAACCTTGCGCAACGTTGGGTTGATGTCAAAATGGGGGGGGGGCGGAGTTTTAGAACTGTGAAGCAGTGCCAGTAGAAATGATAAATACTGAAGGCTATGGTTATTTTGTACCGTTCGTCTAGAACAACCAACAGGGCAATATGTATCAATCCTGGTGTAAGCCTTGGGGTGGAGCGCTATTTGAATGACAACTGACTTTCTAACGAATTTTGGGATTGCTTACGAAAAATTTTTTAATTTCGTTAGTCGTTAGTCGTAACACCCAAAAGGCCCGTTAGTCGTTGAATTCGTTAGTCGTAATTACACACATCACTGGTGAGGACTTTTTAAAAAGAGACCGAACGAACGAATTTCGAATAAATTCGTTCATTTATTTCGAACGAACGAATATTCGAATGACGAATAATTTAAGCATCCATAGCAATGTCGCGCAACTACGAAGTGAGCGGCAATAACAAGTTGAATTCTTCTTCTAAAGCTTTATTTCCACGTACAATTGAAATTAGTAAGGCACGACTCATCTCTAAACCTGTACGGGCTACAACGCAAACAATGCTACAAAATCAACTTTTCCGCTCTAACTTAGCCTAAGGAGCTTATTCGAGGAGCCTAACTAACTTTGCTTGCCCCATAAGCCAGCCAGATTGGTGGAGCCGAGCTGCAAAGTTATCTCCAAAGGGTGCTTTCGCCTCTATGGTCTAAAAGAGAGGCGCAGAGTTCTGCTGGAGCCAACAACGGGGCTCGGCTCCACCGACCTGGCTAGCTTATGGAGCGAGCAAAGTTAGGAACCCGATATGTCATTCGACGCAGAATTTTACGTAAATTTCAAAAACTACCTTCACCAGGTTAAAGAGTTATAGGCGAAAAACCGGTGTTTCGTAAAATGAAATAGGCTGAAGAATCGAGAAAATATTTTTCCAAACTGGAAGCACAAGTTGACGCAGAATTCTATCTCCAAGCACAAAAAAGTTATGGACGAAAAACCGGCAGTGACACCCCCCAAATCTTGAAAAGGACTTGCATGAGTGTTGGGTCCCTTTCATTCTTTTTCGGGACGTTTCACCGGTTGTCACCGGTTTTCCCAATAAAGAAGGTTCCCCCTTCACCTGCCTAGAGGTGAAGGTTGGTGGAGCACATGGCTCCACTCAAGGAAGCTATGGTGGTTGTTGTTATCATTGCGCTGCGGCATGAAAAAATGGGCGTGGCCAAGTGCGATTGTCATGTGGCTCCCCCTGTTAGAACCGCCCTAGTAGCCTCATCAGACGGTGTGGGGAAAAAATTTAGCTCTTGCGTTCGGAAAAAATGGAACAATGGAGTAGTGAAGAAAATGACATCAGTCTTGAAAGGTATGTATGTCGATTCCTTCATACATTAGAGCTGATTTTCATATTTTTTGTTAAATCAGCTCGGGTATTCAAATTGGAATAACGTTAAAAAATTCACCTCTGCGAATAATCGAATTTGAATAATATTCGAATATTCACCTTTTCCGAATAGTCGAATTCGAATACTATTCGAATATTCACCTTTCCCGAATAGTCGAATTCGAATAATATTCGAATATTCACCTTTTGCGAATAGTCGAATTCGAATAATGTTCGAACATTCACACTTTTCGGATATTCGAATGTTCGAATAAAAATTCGTTCGAAAAATTCGAATATTTATTGGAACTCGAATATTCGGTCCTCACTCTACTAAACACGAGTCTGGAGTCCGTTTATCGATTTTTTCGAAGATTATGGTAGATTACGGTGGGTATACGGTAGTTTGGTCAAAATCTCAGATTTTGATCAAAATTTGAATACGGGGGTTAATCGGGGCGGAGAACACGAATTTAACGTCCGTTTGTCGATTTTCAAAATACTAAGGTGGTTTTTGACCCCTAAATGACATTTTACCTACCGTAACCTACAGTAAACCTCAAAATTTTGACCAATGGACTGCAGATTCGTGTTCATCACCCTAGATTACCTCTACATACTACTTTTGAGCTAAATCCGAGAAAATGTTTTGAAACCCCCAAAGAAATGCAAGATGGGTAGGTACGCTTGCCTTTTCGCGAGGCTTAAAAAATGCTCATAACTTTTTTGAACCTGCAGCTCGGGGCGGGATACTGCGCATTTTTACTATTGAGCCAGAAGAGATACCAACAATACTAGTCGTTTTGGCAGATCAGACCTCCGCTTTGTATACTTCCCTTGTGGGGATAAGGCAAGGAGAAGTTGTGAAAATTTTGCCCTCGTAGATACTTCCGGTTCTTTTCCGCACTTTCAGGCTTTTTTTCGGAAATTGGAAGACCGAAAACAATCGGAACTCGGAAACTCGCTCATCTCTACTCTCCATCCGCACGGGAAGAGTTCCCTTTGAGATATAACGAGATAGAGCTGATGAATTATTGCGAAGGAAATAGATAGCAGCGATAAGATCACTCTTCTTTCATTTTAGATTCATCCAACTTATTTGACAAACAAAACATTATCACAAAGAGGCTGTTGTCCTGATGATGAAGAATTTCAGTGATTCCAACAACCAGAATTATCGTCATACAAAACGAGAGACTGATCGCCGTTCATGATTAACATGCACTGAACAAGCGCGAGCAAAATCAATCCAGCTATGTAACATGGAGTGTGTCAGTCAAGTTTAATGGCCCAGTTGCAGAATGGATGTAGCAAAGAGCGACAGGCTCGTCACGCTCATTGGCTGCAATGAACTGGGGTGCCACGACGGAAATTCAGCGACCGAAAGGCGGAAATTGGCTGAGAGCTGCCACTGCGACCATTCTCAAATGAATTCCACATACGTTTCCATTCATGTAAATGAAAAATTTTCTGTTTACAAGGATGCACGAGGGACGCCCCAACCAAATGTAATGAAAAACGTTTTAAAAAAGCTGGCGCAGGCATTGCCTTCTCCAGTTGTACCTGATGGAGATAGCCGCCGGTGTAACAAGGTAGGTAGAACCATCTGGCCATTTGCACGTATGTAGTGGCTAAAGAAAGCCTCGGGTACGCTAACGGAGGGCATTTCTCAGTAGGGAAGGGATATTTGCTACAGTACAGGTAGTTTTTAGGGTGTGCAAGAAAGCTGTTTCGGATTTGGCTCTCTATTTTCTTCTGTGAGGCTATTCGGGGTCCTGAAGCGAAACTGAAGTCCATTTCGAAAAACTTCGAGAGGTTTGGTCCGAAGTCTCCACCCAGAACAATTTTTGAGCTAAAAGCGATTTTTGACGATTTCCGAAATGCTAAGGGAAGGTCAATGGGGAGAAGTGGCCACTCCTAACGAAATTCAACTCTTCAGAATCAATTTTGGGCGGGAAATCGAAATCGACATTTGTAGCTGCGCTTCTTCTCTCTGAACATTTCTTAGTGGGTTAGGTTAGTTATTTGTCGTTATGCCCACCGCAACCCACCTTAAATTTTCCTATAGTAGAAACCCCCTTGAGGTCGAATATGAGAAATCGCCAAATATGTGATCAATTCATGCTCCTGGGGGAGGGGTAGAATGGCCTTCTCCACACCTCGAAGAATACCCTGACCGCGGCACACATGATGAGTCGGACCCACGATGGTGCTGCATGCTATACCGTTCTCGACTGTGAGGGATGGGGACGGGGACGTCTCTGAATGGTGTTCACTAGGGACTGCGTTAAACTTCCCGTGGAGATTCGGAAAACCATGTTGTCGTTGCTGTAGGTCTGTGACATTACTTAAGTTATCCGTGCTTGGAGTTCTCTAAATGGCTGCGGGGATTCCAAAAAATGGCATTTTTATTGCTTCATAAAAAGGTAAGGGAATTTTTGGGGTGGTGAGAAAAAATTTTTCGGGTTCGGCTCAAACCTTGCATCTGGAGGTTATTCAGGGCGCTGAACCTCTGGGGTTCATCTGGGGCCGGATTCATCAACGCGGCGGTGCTGGTAGCCCCATCCAATGGTAGCTCTACCCACGGTAGATTGCTACCCTAACCATCACATTGTGATTCACGAGCGCAATACTACCGCGGGTAGCTCTACCAAGCAGTCACGCCTTAAAGCGTTATGTGTGTGGCGGCGACGCCGCCGTGTTCACAAACGACAGCTACTGCACATCGCTCGTGATCGCTTTCCAAAAGCTCAAACTTTTGGGAACTCACAAAACCTAGAGCATAAAAAGCAAAAAAACATGAATAAAATAAATCTATGTTCGAATCACGTGAAGAATTCAGCGGCATGAGAAACGCGGCTATGGTTTTGGTCTTTTTTTTGGTAGACTTCATTGGTATGTTCTTTAATCTGTAACATACAGTACCGTGCAAAAGTCTATTCGCGTGGCCTTGGTAGGTTATTGGGCATCACAACCCTTGCTTAACACATACAAAAAATCGGTTTTTGAGCGTGCGGTTTTTAAATATGGAATTTTTGAACATTTTGTGGTAATATCTCAAATTAGGACTATTCCTTCAAAACATGGCTAATATAAATCCAAAGCGGTAGAAGATATTCGCCATTTGAAGGTCCTCGGAACCGTTGTTTAGCTTTGTGAGAGCATAGTCTCTATCAGAGATTTGATTCGCGCAGGGTAGGCTTGGTAAGCTGCTACCGTGGGTAGCAAGTTTCGTGAATCGCGTCATTCGCGCGATTCTCGGTAGGAAGCTACCCTTACCCAGCCAACCAGCGCTAAATTTCGTTGATGAATCCGGCCCCTGGGGTCACATATGGGGTCTATTCCTCGCCTGTCTTAGGATTACGGTAGGTTACGGTAAGCGAAATGCCTTTTAATTGGCGCTAGTTACCTTAAAATTTCGAAAATCAAAAAATGAAGCTCAAAATCGTGTTCACCGTTCCAAAAAACACCCACAGTGAAATTTTGAGTCAAATCTGAGACTTTGACCGAGCTATCGTATACCCGCCGTAATCTATCGAAAATCGATAAACGGGTTGCAGATTCGTGTTAGGCAGCCCGAATAACCCCCATGTACACGATTTGATCGTAGCATTCTCGAAATCGTCAAAAGTGGCGTTTTTCCAGCAAAATTTGCCCCATTTCAAAGCTTCGGACCAAATCAAATGGAATTTTGAATATTCCATTTGATATATTCCATTCAAAAAAATATTTTTTTGAATATTGACAAATGGGCCTCAGATTCGTGATCAGCACCCAAAACCACCCCTAGAAACACGTTTTCAGCCCAATCCTGGACGATTTTTTGAACATCATGAAAATTGGCATTCGGGTACCCATTTTCTATAGATGCTTGTTTTGCCGCCTTTCGTCTTGCTCTTACACCGCATTCATACTTTTGCGAACCGGCAAATGTCGCGGATTATCACTAGAAAATGAAAAATCAGATGTTTGGTAACGATACCGGACATCTGCTTTCTCATTTCTCTACTGATTTTCCGCGGCATTTGCCGCTTCCACAAAAGCACGGATGTCAAACGGAAAAGGCAGCATTTATGAGAATTTGTTAGTTGGGGGCAGGCGCACAACCAACAAATAACCGTTCTGACTTGTTTTTGTGCTTTTTCCCTCCCACTTTTCTTTTTTCTCGTTTTTATGATGACCAGACCGGCATTCTCATGAAGAGAAATCAACAATCGAATTTACCGCGAAGCCTGCTCACGTACTCGTACAGTAGTACATCGGCACAATAGGGGTCGCATCGCAGGGCAGACGTCGAATTCAACCCTTCGCTGTCAGCAGCAGCTGCTGCTAACAGCAGTATATGATTCCAACGCATGCTGGGAACGAACCCCTCGATATTGACAGCAGCTGCTGCTGAAAACGAGGAGTTGAATCCAATTTCGGACCTCGTATGGAACCCCCTATTGTGCTGACGCACTGGCGCGCTGAGAGTTTCACCCGGTCACTCGTCAATAACTAGCCTGGAAATGCCTGCTTTCTGCGTAATAGCCGAGAAATGGTTGGGAAGTAGCAGGTTGCCGCGAAATGGCCGGGGAATAGCCGCCAAATAATGCTCGGCGCCTAATGGCCGCCAAATAATACTCTCAAAGAGATGTATACGACGCATTCCTCAGGTAGGATTTGATTATCAACGCCGTCATCGCTTCAGATACCCAATTTTACGGTACTTGGACCCTGCCTAGCACCAGGAGGCCCTGGTGGCTACTCGGCGAGCCGGTCAAGGCCGCGTCTCGTGTCGGTGTACTTGTCCTGTCTTGGCTGTTGCTCGGCTACTTCTAGGTTATTTCGCGCACGTAACATGATCTCAGCCGCGCAATATCCGAGAAACGACCAAGAAGTTCCCAGAGTTCATCGGGAAGGTAATCAGTTGCCCCTGTCTAAGCACCCCCGGCTACTTGGAGACTTCCTGGATCCTTCGCTGCGCTTCCATGAAAACACGCACATCCGAGCTGCAACTGCTAACAAGCGAAAAAAACATCCTCCGTGATCTGGCGGGTACCACTTGGAGTTGCACGAAGGAAGTTTTACGCACAACGTGTAAGGCCATGATACAGCCTACTCTGGAGTAAGGAACTCCGATAGGGACACCTATCGGACACCCTTTGAAGCAAGCTTCAACGCGTACAAAACACTGCACTGCGTGTCATTCCTGGCTGCCCGAAGTCAACACCTATAACCCAACTTCATCAAGAATATGCACTACTTCCTCTCAAATAGCACTGCCAACAGCGGTCACCAATAGTTCCACCTTGGCATAGTCAAGAATGCAGCACATCTCAACTACCCCCTTCTATCATGTGATCCACATCCTAGTAATATTCGAACACCGCTCCATGTTGTTATTTCTACAGTGGATGATCAAAGTTGGGCCACCTCTGACAATGAGCTTACTCGGAAGAGGCTACAGCACATCGAGCACACCAGATTCGTGTCTGAATAATTGTCCTGTGCCCCTGCCAATCCCATCCTTGGTGATAAGCCTCCTACGGTCGATAATAGTGAGAAGAACCTGCCCAGACGTTCCAAAGCCACTCTGGCTAGTCTACAATGCGGTCATTTTTCGTACCTCAAAGCCTGCATACATAGGATCGACGAATCGGCTCCGGATAAAAGTCCTGACTGTCACAATACTGGTCACGATTCACTACATTCATTTCCATGCTCTGCCAGACCTACTTCTCTCTCTGCTCGTGATATGTGGAACAGGCCGTGCGATGTTGGCGCCTTTTTACACCTATGAGAAAAAACTCCTTTGTGGCTGATAAAAAGAAGAATGGGGCAATTGAATAAATGCACTGTTTTGTGACTGGAGGTATTACATTCCCGGCGAGCATCGGATCCTACTTTCGATCCTGTTCACAGGAGACTCCCGGAATGTTGAATGTCCGCTGCGCAGCGACGCGAGTGGGCATCTGGCTCGCCTACCGAGTTGAGACTCTGATTCGCAGACCCGAGGCGGCACCGCTCACAAAATCGGATTAGTACGCTGAAATGCGCCTGTGAGTCAATGCCGGTTTGGTGCAAGGTTTTTCGGCATCTGAACGCTTGCCACCCTCCTCGGCTGCAGCTGATTGGTCGGGCGCATTGCCAAAGTCGTCGTTTCGAAAGCTCCCATCGCCTGTCAATTCTACGACTTTATTAAGAAATGAAGAAACATACACAAATATGCGAGTGAGCCTCATTTGTATAGTATACTCAAGCAATGAATAGGATGCATAACAAACACAGAAGTGGGAGGGGGGAAAGGAAGTGAAATCATTTGGAACACCTACTAGATCATACATCTTTGGCTACTGGATATGGACTAAGATACATGCTGCTATGCTCAAGACGTCCCTTTGCGACGACTCACATCTTAAGGAGTTGGGAATTGAGAAAACTTTTTAAAGGTACTGAACGCTGAACTATAGGTGCTGAACTATAACTTTTAGAAATGGTTGCACCATGGAACATCCCTCATTAAGCTGGATTCTGTGCACAGAGTTTTGCACCTTCGCCCCCCCCCTTCCTCTAATCCTATCAATGGGTTAGTCTGCCACCGAGGAAAGTGTGCGTGAAGAGCTTTTTCCTGGAGACGATGATAGAATAACACCGGTACTGAATTACATCTCTTGCTGGGAGGAGACTATCAGCCCATTATATCGCCGTTGGCCTATCACGTCAGCATTTGCTGCCCCTAAGATAGGTCAGCGGCAGTAAAATGTGCTGGGAACCCCCTCCCAGAAAGAGATCTAAATAAGAACCATAACATCTCGCTGCTGGACAAAAAAATGAATAATGTTATCCAGCCCACCCCCCTCCACAATCGACTCATTGGCCGTGGGACAGATTTTTACATTGGAGCAGGCTTTTCGGGCTAGCCTTCCAACCTTCTCAGAAGGTATCAATATCACAATTTCGCAGGATTTTTTATGGTACGAGCAAATTTCAAGGATAGAATGGCTCAATTCACATTTATAACTGGTTTCGATATAGTTTGACTGTATAACAGTGAAATGTATCACTGAAGAACTATAATGAAAATATTCTATTTTGTTACGTTTTAGACATCAGTGAAGCATATAATTATGATTATAATTGTACTGCTCTAGAACTATTTTTGGCTTAGAATCCGATTATCGTCTTCGCAGCTGCCTGAAACCACTCTGAAAAAAGTTATACGCTTTTTTCAACGCTTACTGGCAAGGTAAGGGTACCCCTACGAATTTTTTGGTTGTTTTGGAGAAAAATCTCGTATTCGGCTCAAAACTTGTATACAGGCGTAATCTAGGGTGCTGAACACGAATCTGAAGTCCGTTTGTCAAAATTCTGAAGTTTACTGTCTGTTACGGTAGGTACCATGCCCTTTAGGGTGCAAAACGTACCTCAATAATTCGAAAATCGACAAATGGACACTGAATTCGTGTTCACCGCCCCGAATAACCCTCGCACACAAACTTTGAGTCAAATCTGAGATTTTGACCAAACATCCGACATGTATACCCACGGGGGTGTGTATACAAGTCTGTTGGTACCTGCTCGTTGGTGCCCCTGCTTCTACTGAACCCAGCAGACGTTTGAGTATACACAGGGAACGTTCGAACGATATAGCGTGCACAACTATATCGCGAAAGTATCCCGCACATTGCATAAAGGTGTCGCCGCCCGGCACACTAAGGCCTCTGATCCATAACACCTTAGGATCCGTACCTAGGGAGTTAATGGAGTCTTTGGTCACAAGTCACAGTTTCGCCACCATGAAATGTCGATCGCTTCCGAGTGATATCCAAAAAACTGCGCTATCCAGACTTCTGAGCTATTTCCATGCACCGTTTTCTGCTTTGCAGGAAACTCGCCTCAAGGATAGACCAGTCATCAACGTCGGAGAGTACGTCATCTACTGTGGTGACGCTGATGATAGGAGAGTGGGAGGCTGTGCGATAGCTGTAAGGAAGGACTACAATGGTATGATCGAGGAATTCGGCTCGACGTCGTGTAGGAATGCATTTTTGCGACTGCGGGATCACAGAGGATTCAATCTGTGGATAGTGAGTGCTCATGCGCCCACCGAAACCGCCGAAGACAATTCCAAGGATGCCTTCTACGAGGAACTCAATACATTGCCAGCCAGGATACCTTGTCAACATGCTGTTGTGGTGGGAATCGACGCAAACGCGAAGATGGGACTTGATCAGGAATCCGAAGTACTCGGTAAATGGTTCTTCCCAGTGGAGCAAACATCGGACAAAGGCTACCGCCTTGTCGACTTGTGTGAACGCAGTGGTCTGATTATTGCATCGACATTCAAGAGGAATCATCGCCACCATCAGCTTACGTGGCAAGGACCAACCCAGCTATCTCCAGAAGAGCAGCGGAAGCGGAAGATGATAACTTTGAAACTACAGCTCGACTATGTTCAGACGAGGAATATTCCAGTATCGGACATTCGAAGATCTAGAGCTGTGTAGGATGTCGCATTCGATTCGGATCACCGTCCAGTTCTGCTAACTTTCACTGCGAGGATTCATAAGAGGAAGCGAGGGGCTAAGCCTCTCCAGAGGATTGATACGACAAGTCTCAGGGATGAAGAATGCAGAAGGAAATTCCGGCAACGCGTTTCTGTTCATATCGGAGCACGGACTAAGAAGAAACTTTGCGACGCGGACTCTTTCTTCAAGTGCATCCAGGACGCTTCGAAAGAGGCACTCCCGGTTGTACAGCCCAGGAAGAAGCTCGCCTACGTCTCAGAGGAAACATAACTACTTACAACAGAGTATGTGCTCTCCGAACTGCAGGAAACTACGTGGAGGAGAAGCGTCTCAGGAGGAAGTTGCGTCGGCAGCTTCAAAATGACCGCGAACGAGAATGGACGTGTAGAGCTAAGGAGTTTGAGAAGGCTTGGGAGGAGAAGAATCCGAGGAAAGCCTATACGTTTCTGCGACAGTAAAGCGGGAAGATGAAGAGATGTTCTCCTGTCCTCAACACTACCAATGGAGTTGCAGTTGGTGATGCGACGCTGCCATTAAGGAAGGATTACTTCAGTTCAATACTGAATCGTCCAGCGCCGTCAGTACCAGAGCTGCCGCATGTTCAGAGAGCATATTACGATGTCAGTGAGGACCCGCCGACTGAGGCTGAAGTTTCGAATTGTGTCCGGAAAATGAAGAATGGAAAGGCAGGTGGAGATGACAACCAACATCACTGCTGAAATGCTGAAAGCTCTTCCTCCGTCTGGGATTCGTGAAATGACCAACACCATCCGTGCCATATGGATGAGCGAAAGGATACCCGATTCGTGGAGAAATGCGATCATCGTCCCTCTTCACAAGAAGCTATCCGTCACGGATCCTAAGAACTACAGAGGAATCTCTCTACTTCGTGTCATGTACCAGGTTTTAGAACGTATCATTCTCGAGCGACTCATCAAACATCGTGAGGAAACGACCAGAGAGGAGCAAGCCGGTTTTCGACCTGGAAGATCGAACATCGACCAAGTGTTCGTTGTGAGAAGAGTAATCGAATCGTGGCAGCGGTATTCGAAGCCATTACAGCTTGCTTTTTTGGACTTTGAAGCCGCATTCGACTCTCCTCATCGTGTTCGATTGCTCAACGCTCTGCGAGCCGATGGAGTCCCGGAAAAGTATGTTCGACTAATCGAGGACATGAACAAAGGAACAACAGCAGCGATTCGTACGCCTGTCGGATTTACGTCAGCTTTCGAGGTGAGAACAGGAGTAAGGCAAGGAGCTGTAGCAGGACCTTTCCTATTCAACTTTGCCGTTGATGACATCATGCGTAGAGTTGCAGAACAGTTTCCTGCGGACGTGATCCTAACACCACCAGGACGATCCCTTGCCGACCTGGAGTACGCCGATGACATTGTGTTATTCGCTGAAAACAACGCAGAACTGCAAAGGATTGTGAACCTCGTTTCGAAGTATGCCGCAGCCTATGGACTTCGTCTTCGTCCGGACAAATGCAAGCAGATGTGGGTCTCTCAGAGGCCTTCTACGGGAGTTTGTGTGGACGGACAACGTATCGAACTGATGGAAGATTTGTTATTTGGGCTGTTTGCTGAAGAACGATGGTAGTAATGCAGCGGATATTCAACAACGATGTGCGAAAGCTACGTCAGCATTCAATTCTCTAACTAAGTGTTTGTGGTCTACCTCCATCGCGAAGGAAGTCAAGTTGCGCGTCTACTTATCCGCTATTCGCCCTATCATGATGTACGGATCGGAGACGTGGGCAGCACCGAAGACGCAGATGGAAAGGTTGGATTGCACGGAGAGGAAGCTGTTTAGACGTTTGCTCGGATACTCCTGGCCGCGGCTCTCCCACAACGAAGATCTCTAAAACGAGATTGACGCCTTACATCTACGTTTGACCCGACGGAGGTGCCAACATCTCCCAATGCCATCTCAAGCGGCAACGGAAGGTCGTCTTCGTCTCTTGGGGCATATTTTGAGAAGACCGCCAGATCGTCTTGTTCAACACGCTCTAAGGATGCTTCCAAGTCCTGTCTGGAAACGGCCGCCTGGACGTAGGCGAAAAATTTGGACGGATGTGGTGAAGGAGGATTTGAAATCACTCGGCATTGAAAGGCAATTCAGGCGCGATGTTTTACTTCGCAGGAAGTGGAATAGTGATCAATGGATGGATTGTGTTCAAATTGTGGCTGAGGACCGTGAAAAATGGACACGGCTGACTACTAGGACGGCACACCTCGGTGAAGATGCGGAATGACCGCGTCAGGCGAAAGCCAACCGATTAAGTCAAGTAAGTCAATCCGTATACCCACAGTAATCTACCGTAATCTGCAAAAAATCGATAAACGGACTCCAGATTCGTGTTAAGCACTCCAAATAACCCCAAGAGACACAATTTGAGCCATATCTAGCGTAGTACACCGGCAATCGTCAAAAGTCGCGATTTGCAATCAAATTTTCCCCTGCTGGGAAGCTTTGAACGAATCAAGTCGAAAACTTTGGAAAATCGGAAATTAATTCCCAGATTCGTGATCAGCGCCCCAAATAACCCATCTGGGAGGATTTTGAGTCAAATCTGGAAGATTTCTTTGAGTGCTTTCAAAGCCCTCTAATTGGTATAATGACCAAATGTGAGCGATGTGTCTTTTTTAGAATAATGGCACATGAAGCACAAAATTGGACTTTTAATCAACTTCACTACATCAATATTCCGCACCAAAACCAGATCCACATTTTAGTGAAGTTCTTTTAAGCTCTGGTACATCCTTAGTGACCTGTTTATTTCGATTATCACCAGCAGCGGAGCGGTGGGCCTCGGTGAAATATAACTAGTGATAAGGAGGTATCGACGAAAAAGCCACCGCTAAGCGCTGTGATAACCGGAAACATGAGTTCACTCGGAATGGAACAGAGTCTACCCTTTAAAAAGAATGAATAAATAAAATCAGAAGAAATCTCAATAGCAAAGTCAGTCAGAGTCAGACTATATCGAAACCAGCCATACATGTGAGTTGAGCCATTCTATCCTTAAAATTTGCTCGCACGATACAGAAATCCTGCGAAATTGTGATATTGATACTTTCTGAGAAGATTGGAAGGCAAGCGCGAAAAGCCTGGTCCAATGGAAAAATCTGTCCCACGGCCAATGAGTCGATTGGGGGGGGGGGGCTGGATAACATTATTCCAAAAAAATTGCCACTGAAATGAAGTAATGTGATCTGCACGTGTGGTATTGTAAAGGGATGAATGACAATACAAGGTTCACTGCTTATTCTCTAACCATTAACATTCCATTAACGTTGTGTGATTATGTCGTTTTCATTCCTTTTCACTGCTGAAATAATTTAGCTAGGTGTGTTCGCCTATACTCCCTGTTGTAATCATCCTGTTGCTTCCATTACAACAGCTTACAGTTGATCCCGTTCACGAAATTGAATCAGGGTCAGAATTCGGGCGAAAACTTCGGAGTCATTGAATGACAAGCGAGGACGGCTGTGGCGTTGGCAATGCGCCAGCCAGACGCGACGCGCGCCGCACGCAGCCGATGCCCGCCGACCAATCAGCTGCAGCCGAGGAGGGTGGCAAGCGTTCAGATGGTTTTTCGGGGAGGGGGGTGAAAAATTGAACGTGGGTTAGTTCACGGTGCTATCGCAGCAGCGGGGAAGGACACTTGGTCACGCCCATTTTTCAGCGCCGGAACGTCCCCTGATTTCGGAAGAGAAGGAAAACCTCGGTGCTCAAATTGCGCGGCGGCACGGAAAACGGGCGGGCCCCTTGCTGCCATTTCTCTGGCAACGGTTTTGTCCCTGGACCAAGATGCAGCGCGTACAGAATGCCGCACTTCGTATAGCTACCGGATGAGCAAGAAGTTCTCCAGTCGAGCACTTGCATGCGGAGACACTTCTTCTTCTTCTTCTTTGCAGCCACAGAGAGGGGTTCTGTCATAGGTTCAGAAACTCGGCCACTAGCACTGGGTTCGTGCACAGATCCATTGTCGTCAATGTAGTCGGTCTCTTCGGGCAATTGAACAGGTGCGCAGTAGTATGCCCTTGACTACCGCAATCAGGACACTCGTCAGGTTTGCTGTTTGATTTGATTTGATTTATTAAACGGTAGAACCGTGTGATAGACAAACAACAAAACGAAACACCTAAACGGCAACTGAAAAAGATCAAAGATAGAGGACAATAATAAAGCAGATCGATAAACTGACTACGAGGCAACACCGGCACCATGAAGGGATGAGATCTTACAAACATCGCTCCTGGGAGAACAGATAAATCTCAAGCGCCTTTTTGAATTCAGTGAACTTCCCAACTACCAAGCCTGACCGAAGTGATTTGTTGAATTCAGACCCCGCCCTATTGACAAAAAAGTGCTGTCTTACATTCCGCCTGGCCCCAACGAGGCCCAATTTCACCGGCGCTCCCCTGGTGGTTGACGATCTCAGGTTGAACAGCCGGCTAGCCTTGATACCAGCACTCCCATGAATGATTTTATACATCATTATCATATCAAACCTTCTCCTGTGCTCTAGAGTGGTTAGGCCCAACTTGGCATTTCTGGTGACATGACACACGTTGCGATTAGTCTGAAACTGTTGTCAATCCTATGCAAGTATGACATAAGCATGGGGGTGTCCACAGCGTAACGATGCAAGGGTGCACCTGGCACGCCTGCCAAGTTCCATCTCTGTCTCGGAGACCTTTGGAGGTGCGACTCCCAGGATGGGGTTTATGGCAACTCTGCTCAAGTGTTCCTTCACGAATCGGGTATGCTCCGCGCGCAAGAGACGGAGGCGTTCTTGTTGTGCTTCGGTCCATCTCTGCACATCTACTTTCGACGGAGCATCGGCGAAAGGCTTTCTGACAGATCTCTCTCTCACCGGGTTTAGTACTCTTCGTGAAGGATGATTCGGCTGCTTCACGATGTTAATGTACATTTGTTGCGCCTGGAGTTGGCAGTGGTCTCTAACTGGCAATATGCGAGCTTCGGCATGTAAGTGCTCTATTGGAGAGCTTTTAGAACAGCCTGTTGCAATTCGCAGAGCACAATTTTGGACGCGCTGTAGCTTGGACCAAGAGGTGTCCGACACGATGTGCTGCCAGACTGGCGCGGTATACTCCAAGGCGGGTTGCACAATGGCCTTATACGTAGTCAGGATCGTTTCTTTATTGCATCCCCAGGACGTTCCACCGAGAGCACGCAGGACATTGAGTCTTGTTTTCACTGTGGCTTGCATCTGCTCAGTGTTCTTATGAAACTTCAACGAAGGATCCAACACGAGTCCAAGCAGCTTGGGGAATCGGGTGGCCTGCAATTGAGTTTCGTCCCATTTCACCATAGGATGGGCACTGTGCTCTGCATTATCAGTGGAAAAGACGGTGACGGACGATTTGGAGGCAGAGACTGTGAGCATTTTGCGATCGAAGAAACATTTCAACTCGATCAAGTAGTCATTGATCTTACTGGTGGCTACCTTAATGTCGCGATCTCGGCACAGAATAGTAGTATCATTCGCGTATGCAACGACCTTGATGTCTTGAGGGGGAACGGGCAGATCCTCTAGATATAAACTGAAAAGTGCAGGCGATAAAACTCCTCCTTGAGGGACACCAGCGGCGATGGGGATGCTATTGGAAACATGTCCCTGGAATAGCAATTTGCCCGACGTCCTTTAGTGAAAGCAGTTATCCACCGCTTCTGCCATGGCTTGATGGTAGACTTCAACAGACTCTCTGATAGTAGGCCTAGATTGACAGTGTCAAATGCCTTTGCTAAGTCGAGGGCCACACCAACAGTACGTTGGGGTTTGATGGCATTGAAGCCGTCCAGCACATAGCTCACAATTTCCAACAAGGCCGTAGTGGTGGAATGTAATTTACCGAAACCATGTTCGTGCTGCTGTTGGCTGTTATGCTCGGCAAGCTCCTCCACAACCAGTTTTTCGGCAATTTTGGCGATGGGTGAGAGCAGACTGATCGGCCGGTACCCTTTAGCCGTGGATGGTGACTTTCCCGGCTTCGGCAGTGGAATAACACGAGCCACTTTCCAATTTTGGGGTAAAGTACATGTACGAAACGATGTATTTATGACGTCAGCAATAAAGGGCAGTAGTTCACTGGGCAGTCTCTTCAGGACTGCAGGGCTCAAACCGTCTGGCCCAAATGCCTTCGAGTTGCTCATCTCCCTTATTACCTTCTCGACCTGTGCAGGATTGACTGCATCATCTACATCCATGAGAGGCAACTTACAGAGTTCCTGTACAGTTATTCTGTTCTGCTTCTCTCTTTTGGTTTTAGTGATAAAAAATGCTTCCCAAGAGCATTTGCGGCCTCCTTCCCTGATTTGAAGACTCCACCTTCAAATTCAATCGTGGAATTGTCGGCGGAGGTGAACTTTCCGGAGATCCTTTTCAAGGCCTTCCACTTTGCTGCTGCATCATTTCTGAAGTTCATCTTCTCAGTAAACTTTTCCCAAGTTTCCTTCTTGTGCCTGTCAAGGTCCTTCCTGATCTCATCATCCAGCGCAGCGATGTCTGGGTCAAGATGATCTGCGGCTCTCTTTGCGTCCCTTGTCCTTATCTTCTGCAGTGTTTCCTGGTGACATTGGGAAAGAAGGTCTTAACGCGGCCTTCAGGGATCGCAGCTTTCATAGCCTTCAAGATAGCATCAGATAGGGGGCGCTCCTTCTGGTGTACATCGCCATTCCACGGACAATCAGCCGCTTGGCTGAGCGCAACACTCCTGAACAGGCTCCAGTCTGCAAGGCCTAAATTAAGATAAGAACGATGACGAACACCTGTGTAGGAAGCAAGAGAGTTAGAGAGATCAATATCGACAAAGACAGGGATGTGATCGCTGGAAAGAGTTGTCGATGTCGACCAAGAGCAGGCATTAGAGAGATTGGAAGAGACGAGGGAGTTGTCTGGGCTAGATGATCAGCCGTTGGCAGGGTTACGAGTGGGCTGGCCATCGTTTAAGATTACCAGATCGCACTCCTCCGCCCATTCTTCGACGTCACCTCCTCTAGCATCAGAATCAAGAGACGAGCAGAACGTGTGCGCACGCAAGTCACCCGCAAAGACAATTGAGGGAGAAAGAGAGCAATCATACAGCTGCTTGAGAAGGGGGATAGGATTGTATGTTGAGGGACAAGAGGAAGAAGGAGGGATATATATATATATATTAAAAAGAGAAAGTGGTGTTTTAAGAGGTAGATGGATGGAGGTTTTTTTTTCCATCTGCGTTTTCGGTGCTGCCCACGTCTCCGATCCATACATCATGATAGGGCGAATAGCGGATAGGTAGACGCGCAACTTGACTTCCTTCGCGATGGTGGTAGACCACAAACACTTGGTTAGAGAATTGAATGCAGACGTAGCTTTCGCACATCGTTGTCGAATATCCGCTGCATAACTACCATCGTTCTTCAGCAAACAGCCCAAATAACAGAAATCGTCCACCAGTTCGATACGTTGTCCGTCCACACAAACTCCAGTTGAAGGCCTCTGAGAGACCCACATCTGCTTACATTTGTCGGGACGAAGACGAAGTCCATAGGCTGCGGCATACTGAAACGAGGTTCACAATCCTTTGCAGTTTTGCGTTGTTTTCAGCGAATAACACAATGTCGTCGGCGTACTCCAGGTCGACAAGGGAGCGTCCTGATGGTGTTAGGATCACATCCGCAGGAAACTGTTCTGCAACTCTACGCATGATGTCATCAACGGCGAAGTTGAAAAGAAAAGGACCTGCAACGGCGCCTTGCCTTACTCCTGTTTTCAGCTCGAAAGCTGACGTAAGGCCGGCAGGTGTACGAACTGCTGCTGTTTTTCCTTTGTTCATGTCCTCGATTAAGCGAAAATACTTTTCCGGGACTCCATCTGCTCGCAGAGCGTTGAGCAATCGATCACGATGAGGAGAGACGAACGCGGCTTCAAAGTCCAAAAAAGCAAGGTGTAATGGCTTGGAAAACCGCTGCCACAAGTCAATTACTCTTCTCACGCCAAACACTTGGTCGATTGTCGATCTTCCAGGTCCAAAACCCGCTTCGTCATCTCTGGTCGTTCCTTCACGATGTTTGATAAAGTCGCTCGAGAATGATACGTTCTAAAACCTTGTACATGACACGAAGTAGAGAGATTCCTCTGTAGTTCTTAGGATCCGTGACGGATAGCTTCTTCTAGTGAAGAGGTACGATGATCGCATGCCTCCACGAATCGGGTATCCTTTCGCTCATCCTTATGGTACGGATGGTGTTGATCATTGCACGAATCCCAGACGGAGGAAGAGCTTTCAACATTTCAGCAGTGATGCTGTCATCTCCACCTGCCTTTCCATTCTTCATTTTCCGGACACAATTCAGAACTTCAGCCTCAGTCGGCGGTTCCTCACTGACATCGTAATGTGCTCTCTGAACATGCGGGAGCTCAGGTACTGACGGCGCTGGACGATTCAGTAGTGAACTGAAGTAATCCTTCCATAATGGCAGCGTCGCATCACCAACTGCAACTCCATTGGTAGTGTTCAAGACAGGAGAACATCTCTTCATCTTCCCGCTATACTGTCGCCGCACCGTGTAGGCTTTCCTCGGATTCTTCTCCTCCCAAGCCTTCTCAAACTCCTTAGCTCTACACGTCCATTCTCGCTTGCGGTCACTTTGAAGCTGCCGACGCAACTTCCTCCTCAGACGCTTCTCCTCCACGAAGTTTCCAGCAGTGCGGAGAGCACATACTCTGTTGTAGGTAGATGTTGTTTTCTCTGAGACGTAGGCGAGCTTCTTCTTGGGCTTTACAACCGGGAGTGCCTCTTTCGAAGCGTCCTGGATGCATTTGACAAAAGAATCCGCGTCGCAAAGTTTCTTCTTAGTCCGTACTCCGATGTGAATAGAAACGCGTTGTCGGAAATTCCTTCTGCACTCTTCATCTCTGAGACTTGTCATGTCAATCCTCTGGAGAGGCTGAGCCCCTCGCTTCCTCTTATGAATCCTCGCAGTGAAGTTCAACAGAACAGGACGGTGATCCGAATCGAATGCGACATCCCACACAGCTCTAGATCTTCGAATGTCCGATACTGGAATATTCCTCGTCAGGACATAGTCAAGCCTGTAGTTTCAAAGTTGTCATCTTCCGCTTCCGCTGCTCTTCTGGAGATAGCCGGGTTGGTCCCTGCCACGTAAGCTGATGGCGGGGATGATTCCTCTTGAATGTCGATGCAATAATCAGACCACTGCGTTCACAAAAGTCGACAAGGCGGTAGCCATTGTCCGATGTTTGCTCCACTGGGGAGAACCATTTACCAGTAATTTCGGATTCCTGATCAAGTCCCATCTTCGCATTTGCGTCAATCCCCACGACAACAGCATGTTGACAAGGTATCCTGGCCAGCAACGTATTGAGTTCCTCATAAAACGCATCCTTCGAATTGTCTTCGGCGGTTTCGGTGGGCGCATGAGCACTCACTATCCACAGATTGAATCCTCTGTGATCCCGCAGTCGTACGAATGCATTCCGACACGACGTTGAGCCGAACTCCTTGACCATACCATTGAAATCCTTCCTTACAGCTATTGCACAGCCTCCCACTCTCCTATCGTCAGCGTTACCGCAGTAGATGGTGTACTCTCCGACGCTGATGACGGGTCTATCCTTGAGGCGGGTTTCCTGCAAAGCAGCAAACGGTGCATGGAAATAGCTCAGAAGTCTGGATAGCGCAGTTTTTTGGATATCACTCGACAGCGATCGACAGTTCAGGGTGGCGAAATTGTGGCTTGTGGCCACAATTTCGGATCCTAAGGTGTTATGGACCAGAGGCCTTAGTGTGCCGGACAGCGACACCTTTATGCAATGTATGGGATACTTTGCGATATAGTTGTGCACGCTATATCGCTCGAACGTTCCCTGTGTACACTCAAACGTCTGCTGGGTTCAGTAGAAGCAGGGGCACCAACGAGCAGGTACCAACAGACTTGTATACACACCCCCATAAGGCAACCCAACCACCCCTCATGGAGAGTGCTGAACTCCGTCAGGGAGAGAGACATCAGAAAGCCTTTCGCCGATGCTCCAAGCGAAGTCAACTTGCAAAGATGGCACGACTCACAGCAAGAACGACACCGTCTGTTGCGCGAGGAGCACACACAGTTCGTACGGTGTCATCTGGGATAGGCGGCGGTTAATCCCATACTGGCAGTGGTGCCGCCCCGGGTCTGCGAATCCGAGTCTCAACTCGGAAGGAGGGCCAGATACACGCTGGCATCGCTGCGCTGTTGTCACTCTACTATGTTTATGGCCTACGTCAGCAAGATTGACAGCAGCAAATCGGACGTTTGCCCGGACCGTGGATACTACGGCCACGATACGGCACATTTGTTTAATTGTCCGGAGGGACCAACCACGCTGACCACAATGTACTTATGGACGAATCCATTACTGGTCGCCAGTTCCTCAACCTATGACAGAACCCTCGACGTGGCTGCGAAGAAGAAGAAGAACGGTTTTGTCCGGGTGATTGGTATGTGACTCAGGGTTGAGCAGGCCGTTTCGCCAATTTTTGGGTGGCTACGATCACCCATCCCCATTGACCAAAAATTTTACGACCACCCTCCCGAGATTAAAGGCGTCGGCATAGTGGAAAGTCTGCGAGCGAGCGAGCGAATGTGGGCGTGCCCTTGAAAATTCTGCGGCGGAGTCGCAGGCAGTGATTTGGATTAGAGCGCGAATGTTGATCGACTGAAGCGCGGAAGTCAATCATCTACTCAGAACGTCGGAGGGCCGTGTGCCCGGGAATTTCCGACCAAGGGCGAGTGGCGGAGGCCATGTTTTGCGAACGGAGAATCATCAGGCGCGAGGCGGGGGCCCCACCAAATTTCTTTAGCTTGGTCCTGCAGGGAAAATTCGAAACAGAGAAAAACATGTTCGCTCGGGCAAAACGTATTACACGTTGAACGCCAGAATCAAACCCGTGCCACATACGGAGCACAATTATATCGTGAGTTCACTGCAGGCAACCTGAGTAAGTACTTACGTCATCGCGCACTTCGCGGGGTGGCAGTAAGGAAAGATCCCCAGTCTATCGAGTTGACTTGAGTGGGACACCCATCATAGGGTTTGGAAAATTTTGGAGAAGGGTATAGCACCCGCCCAGAATGTGAGAGAGGTGGTTCCCGGAGATTGTTATACAAGGAATCAATCATTTAAACGATGACACCGCGGAGATTTCCTACCAGGGCCCCGTGCCCTTTCGCTTGGATGTCCGGGCTTTGCGCCCATCATGGGTCATGGGGCTGGGGCGGGGACCTGTTGGGCGCCAGGCGCGGAGGGGGGCCCCGCCTCGCTGAGTGTTGGGTACGGGGGCGCGGCCCTCCGACGTTCCGAGTATTTTCGTCTCGTTATTTCGCAGGATGGGCCGCAGCTGTCTGAAATCTGATAACGCTGACTAATAACGCTATCACGCATATGATAACAGCAAAAATATTCATTTCCATAGATTAACCATTTCATTTTCTCCAATGCCCCCTACCCCTCACTACTCTTGCACCTTGGGGTGCGTTCCAAGAAGATTTCCATGGGAGGAAAATGGGTCTGATAAGATATAACGAATGATAATCTAACAGAAAGGCTCATTTCACGCGGTCTCTCAACCTATCATTGGTCAGCTCTTATCAGATTCATTTTTCCTCCCGTGGAAATCTTCTTGGAACGCACCCTTGATCACGAAAAATTTCGAGATACCACATTTTCAAGATCCAAAACGGGCTTCACAAAAATTCAATGCGGCAGGACTCGCAGAAATTGCACATTATTCAACGTATCGTCTTTAAAATTACTGTCTACTGATGCGCCAGAAATTTGAAAAATGGAACGAGCTCGACACAACGTGACGAGGTTAGTCTACTACAATACTAGGGGTGTGTTTCAAGAAGGTTTCCATGGGCGGAAAATTGGTGTGAAAATCAAACGCAAGACAATGAAATGAGATCTGATGAAGAATTAAGCTCCACTGAGATGCCTGCTAACGGGATATTTAACAAATGATAGACTGAAATTTATCCATATCCATTTCATGAGGCCTCATATACCATCATTAATTACTATGGTTGGTATAAAATCTTGGAACGCACCCCAGAAAAGAAACTAAAGCTAAAACTAGGTGCAAAAACTAGTTGGGGGAGCACTCAGGATTTACCCATAGAAATGAAAAAGATCAATTCATGAAAAAAGAAAAATTCTTTCGTTATTAGATATTTGATAACGTTGTCATTCGTAATTTTCTAAAAAAATTCGCGAAATTAAATCGATTTCTGAGATCAGTATCATCAATTTCTCCTTTAATCCTGAGTGCCAACCCCTAAAATAACTAGCACTCTGAAAATATATAGCAGAAAGAAGGAATGAGAACAAGGAGAGAGAAAGGGGTCGAAATCGTGGACATTTAAATAGGAATGGTAATGAAGCACAAGTATTCAACTAATGGAGCGCGAGACTTGGCAGCAACTCTCAAAATCGCTTGCGAAAAATCCACAATCGTCTCGCAATTTCGCGGCCCAAACTTCGCCGCGAGAGTGCGATTTCCCACGACGAACCGGAACACTCTGCGCACCCCCTCCGTCGCAGCTTATGCGGTGCGGTCGCGTGCGCGGTCAAACTGCGTAGTGCTCCCACCCCTTCATCATTTCTCGCAAACTCGCTCGCTCGCAGATTTTCCTACTCTGCCGACGCCTTTACAGGAGCACTTACCACACGACCAGGCTGGCGGCTGCTGCGAAACGGTATCGAGCGCGGCTGGCGCCCTCGTCTGAGAATGTCTCTGCAGAATGGCGTGGAAGGCTGCCAGCTGCTGGCGCCGGCTCTATCTCGTCATGCCGTGCAGGGATTATCTTAAACGATGGCTGGAACTGTGAGAGAGGTGTCGAATGACACTTCCTTGAGTTATGGAGTGATGATAAGACAAGGGAATACAGTAAAGGAAAAGTGAATAAAGCAGTAAAGTATAAGGAACAGCAACTGAATTTTAACGTATTTTGCTGTTTGTGCCAATTTTTACGAGTCAGGCTCCTGTTTTCTTTATTTTGCAGTTAAGGAAAAATGTTTTGTGGTGATAAACGCAGAAAACTGAAAAGATTGTCCAGAGAGAAGAAAAATTATTCTTTAGTAATAGCTGTTCAAGAGACACGTCTTTACCAGAAGCACGAGTAATTATCAAAGTTATCTTCCCCCTGCTCGTTGTTATTCGACACGAAAATCGTCGGATAACTGCAAAAACCGCTTCCTCTCTTCACCACCAGTTTAATGTTGCAGCAAAATATTGGTTTTCAATTACAAGATCTGTTACGGCAGCAATCAATACGATACCAGTTTTGTAACAGAAATTATTTTTGAGTGTTTGGAAGTTTCAGTTTAATTCAAGTTATCCACGCGAAATTGAAAAATATGCAATAATTTACGATTTCCCATCAATCTCTTACTGAATTGAAAATAAATGCTTTTGTCCTATTGTTACTCCAAACGCATTTGCAATACTTTCCTGGATACAAATAAAGACAGTTTCCATTTGTGCAGATTGTCAAAATTTGCCGGAATGATTGTACACTGGCCACCTGCAGAGAAGCCTGCTAACCACCTAGCCTATTCCCCTCCTATTGAATTTATTAGATTATTCGACTAGAAGATTATTCCAATGGTCAGCTTTTATTATACAAAATATGAACGCGAGTGATGAATGCGGATTTTCCAAGAATTTTATTCATGAACTGCAAATTATGTACATGGATTCAGTGCCTGTAATGATGAAAGACTCCCGATAAAAGCCGTTTACATAAAAGGCTTCACGCATTCACACTGACACTACTTCTAAGGCACCATCGTTCCATTTCATTTATTTTTATTCTTCGCCGCTCTTTTCATCTCTCTGTTCCCGCTGTTTTTGCTGGTTTGTCTCCTCCTACACATTTTTTCATTATTGGTTTTTCTTTAACCTCTTTACCCTCATCTCCTTTTTCTCCCCTCCTCCTCTCCGTCATTTCTCCCTTTTAGAGGTTTTTCTTTCTACTACATCTTTTTCTTCGCATTCTTCTTCGTCTTCCCTTTTTTCTGTTCTTCTTCCTGATTTTTCTTTTTCCTTTTACTCGTTATGTTTGTCCTTTTTCCCGATTTTCTTTTCTCTAGCTCATTCATTTCACTTACTTTTTAGGTGACAGTATAGAGGATTTTTCAGTTTCATGATCCAGATATAATTTAACATGCAAAGTCAAGAACGAAGGGATAAAGAAAATATGAAGAAGTCATAGGAAAGAGAGGGACACAAAAGAGAGCCTTGGAAGAGAGAAAAAGAATGAAAGATAGAGAAAAGAGTAGACACTGATAAAGAAGTTGAGAAAGCAAAAAAGATGCAGTAGAGAGAAGATAGAGTCAGGAAAAAGAGGAAAAACGAAAAAATTCAAGTGAGAATGACGGAGAGAAGGGATGAAAGGGATAAATGCGAAGAAAAAAGTGAAGTAGAGAAGAAAAAAGCGGAGATGAAGAAAGAAGACTACAAAGGAAGTCCAGATAGAAGAATAGGAAGAAGACGGAGAAAAAAAGATGTTGACGGAGCAGAGAGAAGTGTAAGAGGAAGTAACGAGATGAAAGTGAAGGAAAAAGAACACTACGAAGGAAGGAAGGAAGAAAGAAAGAAAGAAAGAAGAAAGAAGAAAGAGAAGAAGAAAGAAGAAGAAAATATTGACACTGAGAAAAAGAAGAGAAAAGGCAACAAGAAAGGAGGGAAAAGAAATTGAATTTATTAAATAACGGATAAAGACAGAAGAAAAAAATAGAAGGAATTCTATTCTTACATTTATCAAATAAGGTTGAAGATGAAGAAGAAACTTTTGTTGAACCTGAGTGTTCATCAGAGCTACCTAACCTTGCTTCTTCTTCTTCTTCTTTTGCAGCCACATAGAGGGTTTTGTCACTTAGGCGGAGGAACTGGGCGACCAGTAGGTGGATTCAGTCCATAGGTCCATTGGTGTCAGCGTGGTAGGTCTCTCCGGACAGTTGAATAAATGTGCGGTATCATGGCATCGACGATGCCGCAGTCCGGGTACACATCAGATTTGCTGCTGTCAATCTTGCTGACATAAGACATTAGCATTAGTAGAGAGACCACAGCGTAATGATGCGAGCGTGCATCCTCCCGCCCATACTTCAAAGTTAGGGAAGGACTCCGAGGAGAAATTGCAGGGCAAGAGGGCAGGCGCATCTCATAGTATAGGATTTATGGCCACCTTCACAGGAAGTGACACCATACGAACTTGGTGTGCTCCTCGCGCAAAAAAGACAGAGTCATTCTTGCTGTAAGTCGTACCATCTTTGCAAGAATTGACTTTGTTTTGGAGCATCGGCGAATGAAGCTTTCTTATGCTACTCTCTCTCTGGGTTTGCACTCTCCGACGGGTGATTTGGTTGCTTTATAATGTTAATGCCCAGGTGCTGGGCCTGGAGCTGACAGTGCTCCAGCCACTGGTATTGGAGCAGGTCTCAGCATGCAGATGCTCGATTAGAACTCCTTGCACATCAGGTGGCGATACGAGCAGCATTTTGTACTCGTTGCACCTTTGTCCAGGAGGATTCTGAGACGAGATACTGCCAAACCGGTGCAGCATGCTCCAGGGCGGGCTGCCAGAATTGCCTATATACGTTGTGAGTATAGTCTCCCTTTGCTGCTACCCACAGAAAGTGCCGCCCAGGGCCCTGGGAGCAGTTGAGCTTAACTGGCACCACGACTGCCTGCTTCTGCTCGGTATTCTTATGAAGGCATGACCGGATCGAGGCACAAGACCGAGCAGCTTTGGGGGAAGCGAGCAGCAGGCAAAACGATTTTCCATCCCACACGACATCCGGATGAGCGCTGTGCTCGGATGGGTCGTCGTGAGAACGGACACTGACGACTTGGCTGCCAGAGATACTTGGCATCTTGCGGTCGAAAAAGCTCTTCAGTGTGATCAGGTACTCGTTGATCTTATTGGCGGCCACCTGTAAGTCGATCTCGACACATGGTTGTTATGTCTCATCCCAGCACTTACGCGGCGGCCTTGATGTCCTGTGGAGGCTCAGGCATATCTTCGAGGTACAGATTAGAAGAGGGCTGGCGACCGAACTCCGCCCTATGGGGACTCAAGCTTTGCCATAGGAATACTGTTGGAGACATGGTTCTGAAACATGACTCTTACCCGCCGACCTTTAATAAAGGCCGATATCCAGCGCTTCTGCCAAGATGGTATTGACTTGACTCCAGAATGTTGCTTGACAGGACTCCAAGGTTAACCATGTATCGATACCTTGGTGAGATCCAACGCAACAGCTACAGTTCTCAAATGGCTTGTTAAAGTTGAACCCGTCGATAGCATAACTGGTAATTTCTAGCAACGCCGTAGTTGTGGAATGTAGCCTCCTGAACCCATGTTGGAAACAACTGCTTCTCATTCATGCTCCGCTAGATCCTTGACCATGAGCTTTTCGGCCACCTTGGCGAAAGGTGACATCAAGCTAATGGGACGATAATCCGCTACTGATAGCTGAGGTTTGCCAGGCTTGGGCAACGGGATGACGTTGGCTGTCTTCCCAGTTTTGCGGAATAGTGCAAAGAGCTAAACAGAAGTGTTAATCCATATCAACGATGAGCGGAAGGATCTCAGTCAGGAGTTTCTTCCAGTACAGCAGGACAAATGCCGTCCCGGACCGACAACCTGGAGTTCGCATGTCCTTTATAATCTTCTCTACCTTGCGCCACAGTGAACGCATCGGCCGTGCTCATGAGCGGGGAGGCGGCACAGCTCTCTTACTGTCACTCTATTTTGCGGACCTCGCCTTGTACTCGTGACAAAGAGGCTTTTACCGAGGAGAGTAGGCGGCTTCGCTTTCCTGACTTGAAAACGTTATTACCGAACTCAATAGTGGAGATAGGTGGCTGGCGAGCTCTTTCCCGATAGTTTCCGAAGCACCTTCCAAGTAGCTCCACTGTCTTGTGAATTTTTTCACTGTTCTTTCTTGTGCTGGTCGAGATCTTTTTCTGATCTCACCATCCAGCTGAGCGACGACAGAGTCTAGATGATTAACTGCTCTTCTATGGCATCTCTAGTCCTGATTTTCACAGAAGAATTTCTCTGGTGACGTTTGGATAGAACGTCTTAACTCGACCAACAGGGATAGCCGCCTTCCTTGGCCCTGCGAATTGCATCAGATGAGTGATGCTCCCTTCTGGTGCACATTGCCATTCACACGGGTAATCAGCCATGGGCGTAGCGCAACCTCACTGAACGAGCGCAGTCTGCTTGGCCTAAATTGAGATAAGAACGTTGACGAACACCAGAATAAGGAGCAAGAGGAATTTGAGAGATCGATGTGCACAAAGACGGGAACATGATCACTAGACAATCATTGTTGAGGGTAGACCATGAGCAAGCGTTGGAAAGGTTGGACGAGATAAGAGTTATGTCTGGGCTAGAAGATCTGACCGTTGGCAGGGAGACAGGTGGGCTGATCATCGTTTAAGATGAAACCGGAGTCGCACTCCTCAGCCCATTCTTCGACTTCTTCTCCTCTAGCATCAGAACCAAGGGACGAGCAGAAGGTGTGGGTATTAAAGTCGCCTGAAAACAACTGATGATGAGAGGGAATAATCGTTGAGTTGTTTGAGAAGAGGAATGGGATTGTAGGAGGAGGGGCATGAGGTGGTAGGGGAATATATATGTTGAAAGAGAAAGGGGTGTTTTAAGAGGGAGATGGATTGGAAGGTACTCAGAGAGTACCATCCGTGGGGGTGTTTGGTATGAGGTGGGAGGGAGAGAGGGATCAAAACAAGGTTGAAACTCCTCCGCCAAGAGCTGACAACTTGGAGCATGGAAGGCAGTGTAGCCCGGGATATTGGGATGAGGGATAAGGTAGGGGATGGAGAGAGCTTGGTTTCTTGAACCATGATCACGTCTGGATGGTAGAGAGAGTACACGTGCGAGAGAGAGCTCCAGAAAGTTTAGTACGAAGGCCGTTGAGATTGAGTATGTAATACAATGGAAAGGGGGCGATTTGAGGAAGAGGAATCAGAGTTGGTAGGTGAAGAGCATAAAACACAGCGAAAAAGCAGAGTTATAATGCCTCACAGAACTGAGACCCGAACAGGAGAGATGCACCCACCTTTGGCATCCGGAAGCACTGGACGCTGGTATGTCTCCTGGTAACATCACTGCCGCACGTGGCGCATGGGGTACTTCTGAGCGGGTCAAGGATTCCTCTCCACGCCGGCCCTTTGCAGGAGAATCAGAAGGAGAGCTGCGGCCGGCCAGCACCTCTCCCATGACAAAAACCCTCTTCGCGGAGGGGGTGACGTCGGTTTGCATAGAGGTGATCTGCTCTTTCCTCCACACACTGCCACGGCGTGAACAGTACGACATCTCGGCAGCCAGGCTTTATCATCGTTCTGAACCTAGTTGCGCTGTCATAGAAGCGAAGATAGAGGCATAGTAATCTTAATGATTGGTATTGAAGGAAGGTGACGAATATCGAAGATGGAATAAAAACAATACTAGAAGTTAACTATGTTTTATAATAAACATTTATTGTTTTGATTAAATTATTGAATGTGGACATATGAAGCGCTAAAACTGAATTACTTGATGAAATCTATGGAGTTCATGTAAAATCATCATCGAAGTAAAATCTAATAGCTTTATCCGGACTGAATCAAGTAAAAGATAGCAAACTTGATAAGCTTAGATGGGTTATTTGGAGCACGAAAATAGAATTAGATTGGAAAAAGAGTAAAAACTTTATTAAGAGTATGTTTCAAAGGCAGCATGCTCGCAAAAAAAATATGTTTTTACTATTTCGCGCAGGTGAGCTTTACCAGGTTCAGATATATTGTCAAGAAGCCACTCAAAACACTCAAGTTTCAGCATTAAAATCTCAAGCACGCCAACTATCCTCACTTGGTTCAAACATTGGATTGAAAAGAAAAAAAACCAAATGTGGTTTTCTGCGCGCACGCCGCCTTTAAAAAATGTGGCAGGAGTAAGCTGCGCGGCACGGTGGAAGTGCCTACCCATACGGCTGCATCACCAAGACGAAAGACAGAATAGATTTATGTTCAAGATAGTTATTATAGATATGGTTGAAGATGTCGCACTCAAGAATATGTCTACAGCTACAGCATTTGTAGAGGCATCCATAGTGGTGACGAAAGATGGTGACGAGTAGATCGTGGAGAGACAGCTGGGGAAGAGGGCGATCCGCCGGGCGTCGTGGGATGGTAGACTCCTCCTCGCTTCTCCGCGATGAAGCTCCGCCCTGAAACTGTGGAGTTTAGCGGAGAAAGGCAACACAAATTGAAAGGGGTGCCGCTGATGCGCCGCGCGCGCGGAGGTTACCGCGCAGCCCATGTCCTTTAGGGGTCGTTTACACTTCCGCCGCGGCGCGGCGAGATGCAATACAGCCGTATCGATCAAGCGGCGCCGCGAGGCCGTTTAGGAGTTTTTCTGCTCAAAGTCTTCCAACGGCGCCGCACGCGGCCGCCGCCTGCGTGCCGCCGCGCCTTCTTTTTTTTTTTTTTTTTTTCTTTTTGCCCGGGTAGAGGGGCGGCGCGGCGACACCCGCAGTGCGATCCTCTTTAACATCAAATGCTTTTTTGCTGATATTTCATATACATTCTCAATTTTGGTTCCTCTGATTGATCGCTAATGTTTTTTCCGGAGGTCCTGGAAGTTGTTTAGAGTAGGGTGGGTGGTGAGTTCTTTTTTTTGCTCTTAATATAATCTTTCTTTAGAGAAAGTTTTTTCAGAAGACTATCTGCTTCTGAGTGCGGTGTTATGATACAAAAGATTATAAGTGTTACTTTTGCAGAAGAAATCACTCATTACAATCGACCTTGTGCTATGTGAGAGCTACTTTAGGCTGTGTGTTAGCGTCATTCTGCGACTTCGCCGCTTCAGTTTGTCGCAGCTCGATTATACATCATAGTGGCGCGGATTTTCCAAGCTGCGGCGCGGCGTGCCGCGCCGCCTCACTTTCGCCGCGCCAAGCTCCGCGGCGGAAGTACAAACGACCCCCTTTACACCTCCCCTTTACCCAAAGTCCGACCTGGACTTTCTGAAAAACTCGGGGTTCGAATGAATGTAAAATAAATCCTCACCACGAGTCATCAAAGGCTAATTGCCAAAGTACCGAAAGTTAGATTCCGGCTGGGCTTCACGATTTAGCTTGAATCGATTCCTGCCCATTCGAGGGCCCGACGCCATACGGGGACTTTTCGCAGGAAGCAGCATGTCCAAGGATGAATTGACCATGGCGGCAGCGTGTCGTAGCCACATTCATCCTGCGGTAATCGTCCAGGAACTCCATTGCATCTGAAACGGAAATGCGTTCTAGTTGTTAACAGAACAACCACGTCTTTCTCTCTGCCTTGGACTGAGTCCACTGTCGCGAGTTCTATGCCGGGCGCATCTAAAAGCGACTCTACAAGCGCAGTGACTGCAGGTGACGCTGAAAGTCCTTATCAAAGACCACGATGTCGTCTAAAGAGTAGGTGAGACAATTGCCTTCTCGAGGCCGGTGCAGCAAGAATACGAGCCCATAGCGCGGCAAAAGTAGGCGCCGGCGTTATCCAATCCGGAAAGGAAGGTAAACGAATCTGATAAACGCCACGGTGAGTGACCGCATGCACACTTCTCTTGACTTTCCGGGGAAAGAAGGAGTTGTATGTACCCTGAGGCCAAATCCAAGAGTGAGTGTAGTACTTGTGTCCCGAAATTTTGGAGAGTAGGTCCTCAATTCTAGAGAGGGGGTAATGGTCTGGGACTGTAACGTCGTTCAAGGGGCGAAAATCCAGACAGATACGCAAAGAACCATCCTTCTTTCTAACCAGAACGGTATTGTCCCAGAACCCATGGGGTGTAACTTTTGGTTATTCGACTCGCTCGAAGAAGAAGGTTGATGTGGTCATCTAATTCTTTCTGGAACTGAACCGGGATCCGGGGAGGTCGAAAACGCGTAGTCGGGGCGTCAGTAGTCGTCTTAATAACTATCTCCGAACCGTCGTAAGAGCCCAGGTCGTAAGAGTTGGAAGAGATCCTGTCCTGAAACTCTCGAAATAGCTCAATGAGCTGTGCTCGTTCCGAGTCGCTTATTTCAGCTTGAGAAAAATCCAAATTCTTAAGATTGAATAATTTCTGGTTGTCAGGGCGAACAGCCTCGGGTGAAATTTCGCTTACGAAAGGAGACGTGCCGTTTGGGGGTGATGAGCACTGTAAGGTGTCAGAAGTTTCATGTAGGTTTACAGCTGATGAGATTCGCTGACCCTTATACAGTACCTCTGATCGTTGAAAGGGGTTCGCTATTAGCAAAGAAACGGTCCCTGAGTGGAAGACGGCTGGCGATACTAGCAAAGACTTCGCAGAGAGCTGGTCGCTTTGTGATGTCAACATCAAAGGTCAACCGACCGATGTCTCGGTTTGGCAGCGGATCAGCGTCTTGGAGGAAGGGGAGAGTACCGTAGTTTCGGCCACGTGCACTGGGATTGGAGCTGTTGCGTTTGATTCATCACTATCTGGTGCTACGCAGAGGATTTGGACTTGTTCCTGGGCGAAAGCAAAGGTACGATCAGCGTAATTAATCGAACAAGGAGGAAGTTTGCCCAACAAATCGTTTTCCAAAATGATATTGTACGAGTAAACGTCGCCGGGAACACAGGCCGCTTCAGTGAAATGGACGGGTGCTCGAAATCCAGCGTCCCTATTTGAAGACGTAGGTTAGCACAGCCAAGCAAGCGAATTGGTATACCTGACATTCCTACGGCGCTTGTGAGTTCGCTATGGGAAATATTATAAACGCCTAACAGAACAGTTGTGGACGCTGACGTAATAGTTATCGAAGCTCCGGTGTCGGGTCAAGAAGTGCGAGGACATTGATATCGTTGACTTTAATGGGGACTTGTTGAGGACGAAAAACTTGTCGCTGTTGCGCAACGCCAGAACTTTTGACGGGACCCATAGTTTGCGCGAGGGCGGCCACGAATGCAGGAAGCATCTATCTCGACGCTGAACTAACTCCATCGCGGTTGACACTGGGGTCGGTAAGCAGGGGAGCGTGACAGGTAGGGACGGGGAGCACTGGGTAAGTTACAATCCGGAGGTCTCTGTACAGGTGAAATTGATTCTCTTCTAAGGCGGGGCAGCAGCCCAGGATTATACAAGTTACAGTACAACACGAAAATGGAACGTAATAAACAGGAACGAACATGCTAAGCAGCACACGCTCCACCCAAACGTCGAACCACGTCCATCAACCAAAAATAAAAGTCCAAACGGAATTCAGGGGGGACGAGCGGGAGGATTCCGCAGAGAAAATAGAAGATGCGCTGCGAGATACAGAATGAAAGATCCGGTCAGGATTTAGGGTTGTCCACAATTCTTGCTATAGGTGATCGTCAACCAACTCACTTAGGTTGGTGAGCACCAAATTATGAAAAATGGTTAATGGCAATGCGAGGGCCGAAGCGTTGATGCTATTAGGAAGTCATACGTTTTGGACGGAGAGCGATGGAAGGTGATGTGTTTCTCCGGTCAACGCATTGAATTGCATGTATCCCTCAGTGAGCGAAAACACAAAATTGTGCGCGGCGAGACACTGAACTACCGTGGCTTGGCGAGAGACCACTAAATTTGTGGGGTCTATGAATGCAGAGAACTTAGAACCATTGGGCAAAGAAATTTCTACTGCCGGTTGCGAGTGACAGGTGTCATTGAAAGCTACAAGTTGTGCGTTACGAGAAGGAACGGGCATGCAGCGGTGGACTTGGACAATGTCGTTCCCAAGAAATGATAAGCTGCTATATCGCGGCGACCGGAGAAGATTTCTTAGCGTCAGGTGGGATTGGCTTCCAGGGAGGTATGGAGCGCAAACACGCTAGTAGATTCATGCGATCACATAGGGCTGAAAGTGCGCGCTGAAACAAAGCAGACACTGCAGACTCAACGCTCCCTTTCCTACGGGCCAAGTGAGTTGAGCGGCCAGTTGGTTGGATGTCACTATTCCCACAACGTTAAAGCTAGTCTGGACCGCGGAATCGTAAGTGAGGGTCATGACGGCCTACCCTTAGTCCAGTCAAAATTAGCTGGAGTGCCGCAGTCGCGGATGCGTTCGCTACTGTCGCGCCGTGCGAAAGTGCAAATTCTTTAGAGTCGCTTATCCAAACGTCGCCTATCAGGCGTCCGCGCATTTTGGGCGATCGCAACAAAACCACAGGATTCCTCTTTGTTCGGGAGTCCATATTAGGGGCCGACCCATCTTTGGTAATGTCGTGCAACTGCCTGTTTCCGTAGGAACAGTGCTGCAGGTTGCCTACCGGGGAATCTGGAGAACTAGACCCATGTCGCATATGAATAACTGTGTTAATTAAGACGCAGTTGGTAACTGCAATACTGCGCGCGCAGTACAACATCCAAAAGGGGCCGAAGGCCAATCAAACGAAAGGACATTGGGTGTAAACCAGGAGGAACCGGATGGTGTCAAAAAATACCAAAGTCGCACTTGTGGTGCTGCGCCATTAATTTGCAAGTCTCTAGAGAAACAACGATGGTTCTCCGAGATTCGGTTTTTTATAGCGGGCTCCGGAAAAAGCTATACAGAGAAGGTGACGGTATGCGAAATAATTTTGCAAAGGACAGCGGGAGTTTCATAGCGTTGGGAATTAGGACGATAGACATGAACAGTCATAGGTTGCGGAAGCGAATTAACACGAGGAATAATATTAGAACAGTTGTATGAAATAGGAATTTTCGCGATAACGTCAGATTCGTCTGGTGGACAAAGCCAGGCCGAAGGAGATAGAGCGCTAGTCAAATGGCAAGAAAGTAGCATGCAAATGGGAAGTAAGTTCCTTACACTATAGCAGAGCCTGTGGATGATCTAGGTGCGGTAGCCGACCGGCCGAAAGTAGAGTTTGCGAGATCTTCATTTCTTTGGACTAATGTGCTTACTCTAGCGGTTGATCTGTCTAAAGCTGATTGACTATCCCTTAGTGTAAGAGAAAGAGCCCGAATCTGTTCACGCGCTTCCAAAAGTTCTTGAGAGTCCTCGCGACGAGGAACGAAACGAGAAGGAGAAGGAGATGATACACGGCGGAAACGATCAAAAGAACGAGGGCGTTTCCGAAAATTAGGCGTACCTTGCTCTCTTCTTTGCTCCACTGGGGTTGGGCACTGCCGAGCCATGTGTCCGTATTCTTTGCAGGTGTAGCACTGCCTTGGTGTTCCTTGTCGTCGATCCGCTCGAGATGGTAGACCGCCTCCTGTTGGCTGAAATGGACGATTTGAGCGAAATCTGGTTAGATGAGGCTGAGTTTTTGAAAACGCGGCCTTTGCTGCAAGGCCGGAGCCGGACCAGCCGCTTTCACTTCGATAGCGCGGGGAGCTAGAGGTTGCAGGGCAATGAGCCAGCTCCCGCAGTGGCTTTTCCGCTAGAAGCTGTTCTACCATTTGAGCCTTGGACACCGCTTGCTAGAAAGTCGCCGGGCTGTCCTGATTTGACATAATTCCTTATATCAGGGCGCAGCCTGGCCATAAACTACTCGGAGCACGCGCTCTTTCTGGCTCGAAGTGTCTTGTCCCGTGGTAGCGCCACGGACGAGAAGCAATAAGCGGTTGGCAAACGTCGTCGACGATTCACCCGTCTCTTGGTGGCAAGAGGCAGAGTTACTGTCTCGCCATATACCGATACTGGGGACCTTCGAAACACTTTTGTAAGTGGTCCACGATATCAGCGTAAGACTCGCGATGTGTCCGCCGGTGAATTCCTCTACTTTTTTTGCGGGCTACCCTCTAAATGGCCCACTAAAAAGTTGGCCGGTTGGGAAGACGACCAGGTTGTGGATCTCATCCCCATGATGTCTTCCAATCTCCGGAGTCAAAGCGAAAATTGGGTCAAAGTTATTGCCCGAACCGGTGAACGAACCTATTCTTGGTGACGGCCACATCTGGGCTAAGGGAAGCAATAATATGTAGGGGTAGATTATTCATACGTTCCCCCACACAGCCGCGAATGACTGGTTAAGATCAGAAAGAAGGTTAGAATTACCTTTATTCATCCTCTCCGTGAGCTCCGCCGTCGACTTCCACCATCGCTCCATACTTCCGGGCGATGGCGTGTACAGCGGCATCCCGGAGGGGGTCCGAGCATGTTTGCCGTGGACCGTAGCCTCGTCTGGGAGGTGGGATAGAGGTAGCCAGCTCGAAAGTGGCTGTGGTTTCACCCTGAGATCTGGGGAAGGCGGCAGCCGCCCGTGAATCAACAGAATGAGCACGGGACCTCGTTACGGGAGGACCCATATAGCCAAGAATAGTAGACGCGAAGATGGTATCTGTATGCGCACCCCGGTTTAAGTACCGAGTCTGATGAGGGCGTGGCGAGGGGCGTGTCCGATACCGTGTAAGCCGTCCATTGGAGGCAGGGCAGGCCATTAGCGCGAGAGTAATACGGTAAGTTAGCCGAGGCGAAAAAGCGATTCCTGATGAACTTTGCGATAATGCCTCGATGTGATTTTTGTAGGATATTGTTTACAAAGATAAGTTTCTGAGAGATTTCGTTAGCGATGGGATTGCTGATCGCTGTCTGTTTATGCTGGGCGGCCGAGGAAAGATTCAAAGGCCACAGGTGTGGTTGTTTTCGTTGGAGTCACGGGAATGCCAGCGAACGGCAAGGAAAATAACCAGCAAAACCGGGAAAGAAATGAGCAAAGCGAGCTCAGCCTCAGGTTTTAGTAAGAAGGAGATTTTAAAAGGGGAAAAAATTACTCTGAGAACTGAAGTTGTTCTTTTTTTATGGTTTTCTACTTTAGGGTTTTTGGATTACTTATGTTCTCCCTTTTAGCTATCGAACCCAAATTTTGAAGCAGAATCGTCCCTCGAATTGTTGACTATCTGTTTTCGACTTTGCAAGTTTCCGGCGAGTACCGTACTGTTTGTGAATCACTGCTATCCCATGCTCTCAATACACAGAGGGGACAAAGAAAGGCCTTTCAACCTTCGAAAGAAAGACATGGACAGAAAGGTTACAGGCAGCTGTGTCCGTTTTCACAAAGACTCGCGCTACGAGAAAAAGCGCGCTGTGAAAATGGCATTTCACGACCAGCTACAAATAAACAAGTTAAATGTCGAAGCGGAGGAGAAAGAAAAAGGATTCGCTCTTCGATGTAGAAATTTTAGTTGCAGGTTACTGTAGTGATCAGGTTAGTTCGAGAAAAAACGAAACTTGTGTTGTCTGGAGAACGGCCTAACCAGGCTTATCGGATAACAGCGAAAAATAAACGTTACCGGTATCTTATCGTCTGGAAGATGAGTGCCCTCGAAAGACGCTCTAGGCGAGCCCTTATCTGTTTTTACGCGAAGGTAATGACATGCACTTGGCGGGCGACTTCAAATGGCGATAATTGCCTCGTTAGGCACTGGGCGACAGACGCTCTGGTATTGTCTCAATTGCGGTAGATAGGAAATTCTGACCAAGAAACATTCGCAGGAAAGACCTATTTAGTTGACGATGAAAAGAAAGAGAAAAAAGGGGGTCTAGCCACGGCCCTATGGGGAGGAATCGCACCGCGGCATTTTACGTCGCGTGCGGCGAAATCATTCTCGAGAGATCGCTAAGTTTCCAGAAAAATCGTGTTTTCTTGAGATTCCAATGTTTCGGCGAACCTCACCAGTCAATTTTCTAGAACCTTTAGCAATCAAAAACACGAAACCCTCCGGAAAATGACCTCGGCGCCCTTGTCGTAACGCGGCGAGTTTTGGACGCGACGCGACCAAACAAAACATACCTATTTATGACTCCTCGCGGGCTGCTTTTACGAACTGATCTCTGCTGAACAGGCTCTCTGCCTCAAAAACGCTTGCCCATCCTTTTTGATTTTTCTCCCCATAGGAAAACCAAGTGTGAACTAACATATTCCAACATAATAAAAAAAGACAAATCGGCCATTAATTACGCCATTAATTATCCCATAAGGAAAGACTCATGTGGAGCGACCACACATATAAAACGGGCCACTTCTTCGGCCCGTGTGCACACACCACCTCGGTCGCTTCTTCGACCGGAACATGGGTCTTTTTTGACCACCTTACCTATTCCCTCGGTCCCTGCCTCGACCGGAATTCGGGCCATCTCTTCGGCCATTTTCACTGCTTCCTCGGCCACTTCCTCGACCGGACACAACAGAGCCCCTTTCGCTTTCTTCGATCGGAACACATCACGGGTCACCATAGGGTTACCAACTTGTGCAACCCATTGCACCCTTGATCGCGCTATGCATACCACAAAAATCTGGGCCCAGAGACCGAACCGGTCATTTTTCTGGCACCTACGAGCTCGTTTTAGAATTTCTGACCACCCGGTTGGCCGAAATTTCTCCCACTACCACGAAAACTATCATACCCAAAGCTTCTTAATCACAAAATTCTAGCCTTTACAGCTTCTGGGAAAAAGCCCCAAACAAAAAAAACAAAAAAAAGCAGCAAACAGCAAAAAAAAACAAGTGATACGGGAGTTTTCGTCTGGAGTCTACCGCGCGGGATCAAAACTGTGCAGAAGAATCAAATTTGTCCAAATCAGATAAACACAATGAAGAGGCGCCTTCTGAGGTGAAAACTGAGAGAACGAAGCACAGTAAAAAAACTCACCCCTCCTTCCAGCGTCATCCACAACGAGGGGTGAACCACCTCGCTGCTACCAGTGAAGCTGCGCGGCACGGTGGGAAGTGCCTACCCATACGGCTGCATCACCAAGGGCGAAAGACAGAATAGTAGATTTATGTTCCAGATAGTTATTATAGATATGGATTGAAAATATTGCACACAAGAATATGTCTCACAGCTACAGCATTGTGAGGCATCCATAGTGGTGACGAAAGATGGTGACGAGTAGATCGTGGAGGACAGCTGGGGAAGAGGGCGATCCGCCGGGTGTCGTGATGTAGACTCTCACTTCTCCGTTGCGATGAAGCTCCGCCCTGAAACTGCGGAGTTTAGCGGAGAAAGGCAACAAAGTGGAAAGGATGCCGCGATGCGCTCCCGCGGAGGTTACCGCGCAGCCCACTTATCCTTGCTAAGGGTGCCCAGACTAGGAAAAATATTCACGAATAAGCTTTATCTGCAAAAAGTGTCAATAAAGTAAGTGCCATAAAATTAGTTTGCGAAAATAACTTGTTTACCATTGTGGGTGTAAGAACAAGCAGGTGAGTATGTGCTGATTGTAGACCGTGTTATCATCGTGCAACGAACGTGCTAGGACATCTTGAGGGTGTCACTTCTGCTCACATAACTAGTTTGTTTCCAAATAATCGAAGGGATTGTACGCGCAGAAAACCATATAATTTTTCTGTGTTTTCTGTAAAGCTAGGCTTTTTGGTGAACAAAAATTTCGAAAAGAGCCCTGAAGAACCCTCATTTGTAGAGAGAAACCAGTTCGAATACAATGTAGAGACAGATTTGAAGCTCGCGCCAAAAATCTTCTCTGCATCTGGAGACTCTTGCGCTGCACCTCAGTGCAACCCTATGGTATTGATCACGCGGCGCCGCACGATCGATATTATAGGAATGCACTTCGCCGCACCGCTTGGCGGCGGAAGTATGAACAATCTAACTTTAACTCGTCGCGCGGAAATCACCGCGCGATCTGGCTGTCTGCCTCCCTCTCTCCGCGGTGCGGTGGGACCTTCTCGCGAGCGAGCCGAGGTGCGAACAGCGTCAAGGAGTTTACATATTACACCGGTGATCTCTGATTTTATCCCTAAAGCCCCTTTCATAGTTTGTCGGCCGACGTTCGGACGACTCGTTATCAAGTTCGATAAGTTAAGATAGATAAGATGGATAGCGTAGGGTGGATAGATATCACATTACAGTCGATAACGAGTCTGTCACCGACGTCGGTCGTGGCAAGTGTGAAAGAAGGCTTAAAGTCTCTTCTCCCCTATTTGTGGCTCTAATTTCACTTCGGAACCACTTCGCCTGAATTCGAGTAGCGTGACGTGTCAAACTGCGAAAACGGGACAACTCCTTTCTGGAGTGTACGAGAGCCCCTATTGCATAAAGCTGACGAAGCTCTGGATAAAATCTAGGGTCAAGCAGGCCGATGTGTATGCTCTGGCCTGATTGAGACGGCCAACGAATAGCTCAAAGAAGGAGAGCTCTCCTCTGTGTCCCTGGTAGGCACAGCGGGACACGACCACGTCAAGACTTAGTATCTGGTCTTACTGTTATCCAGGAGGATTCTCTCGTTTTTCACGAACAAGTTTCTTTTTTATCATGAGTGATTTGCATTATCCTTGTTGAAAATGCTTGTTGCACTCTTCCGCTTATCATGCAAACACCACAGCTTAGAGGACACGGAGTCGTCCGTTTCCACCCTTCTTCACGATACTCTGAGAGAATCCAACGCGATCGTTCACGGATAGAATCCTCTCGGTTTCTGGTAGGGGCCAAGAGGATATGCACTAGCATGGGCTAATCGCTGCCGAGATGTCCGTAACGTTCATGCCGTGGCAGTGTGGAGGAGAAAGAAGAACACCTCTGTGCAAACCGACGTCACCCCCTCCACGAAGAGGGTTTTTGTCATGGGGAGAGGTGCTGGCCGGCCGCACGTCTCTCCTTCGGATATTCCTGCTAAGGGCCGGCGTGGAAAGGATTTCTGGACCCGCTCAGAAGAAGAAGAAGTAGCCATGTGCCACATGCTGACAGAGGTGTCACTTGGAATGGGACCAGCGTCCAATGCTTTGGATGCCAAAGGTGGAGTGCTTTTCTCTTGTTCGGGTCTTCAGTTCTGTGAAGCATCATAACTCTGCTTTTCGCTGTGTTCCTATATGCTCTTCACCTACCAACTCTGATTCCTCTTTTCTCTCATATCGCCCCCTTTCCATTGTACATATCAATCTCAACGTCCTTCGTGCCAAACTTTCTGAGCTCTCTCTCTCTTCGCACGTACTTACCATCCAGACGTGATCATGGTTGAAAGAAACCAGAAAGCTCTCTCCATCCCCTACAAATCTATCATCCTACTAAAATCCCAGGTGGCTATACTTCTTACCATGCCCCAAAGGTCAAACTTTAGCGGGAGGAGTTTCAACATTTGTCTTATCGTCTCTCCCTCCCACCTCATACCCAACACCCCCCACGGATGGTACTCTCAGTACCTTCCAATCCATCTCTCTCTTAAAAACACCCCTTTCTCTTTTCAACATATAGTACCGGGCAAAAGTCTATTCTCGTGGCCTTTCTGCGAATAATGTTTTTATACGTATCTTGGCTTGCCGTTAGCGAAACTTGGTGAAACTTTGGTGTGTTATGGAGCATCACAACCTTTGCTTTACATATACATAAAACTGGTTTTTGAGCATGCAGTTTTAAATATGGAATTTGTTTATCATCTTGTGGTATTATCTAAAATTAGGACTATCTCTTCAAAACATGGCTATTACAATTTCCCAAACTCGTAGCAAATATTCGCCATTCGAAGGTTCTCAGAGCCGTCGTATAACCTTTGTAAAGATTGAGTTTCCATCAAAATTTTTTTAGAAATAAATTCGAAAGGGAATTATGCGATCGATGTGCACCACATTAGGTGCTTCTCTTTGACGTTATCGAAAAGAGCGAAATTTATGTTCCACTTGCACTTTCTCAAAGCCTATAAAGCACATATATTATAATGGTTCTGGGGAATAATTTTATAGGGGGTGAATTTCCAAAAATTAACTCCAACCTGTTCAATTTTCAGATCTTCAGAAAAATTCTCATAGAGACTGATAAAGAATATTCTCACAAGAAGCTCTACAGTGGTTCCGAAGACCTTCGAAGTGGTGAATAACTTCTACAGGTTTGGATCAGTAAAAGTCATTTTTACGAAATAGTCCTAATTTGAGATATTACCGCAAAATGTTTAAAAAATTTCATTTCTAAAAACTTCACGCTCAAAAACCGATTTTGTGTATGTGTGAAGCAACAGTTTGTGATGCCCCATAACATGCAAAAGTTTCATCAGAAGTTTCGCTAAGGGCAAGCCAAGATACGTATAAAAACATTATTCGCGGAAAAGGCCACGCGGGAATAGACTTTTACGGTACTGTATATATTCCACCCATTACCCCATGCCCCCCCATCTTACGATCCTGTTCCTCTACTTAAGCAGCTAAACGACTGCTCCCTCTCATCCTCAGTTGTCTTCATGGGCGATTTTAATGCTCACATCTTTTGCTCGTCACTTGATTCTGACGCTAGAGGAAATGACGTCGAAGAATGGTCAGAGGAGTGTGACCTTGTCATCTTAAACGATGATCAGCCCACCCGTCTCCCTACCAACGGGCCGATCTTCCAACTTAGACATTTCTCTTGTCTAGGCCAACCTCTCTAACTCTTGCTCATGGTCCACCACAACCACTTTGCCAAGTGACCATGTCCCCGTCTTTATCCATATCGATCTCTCCAACTCTCTCGCTCCCTATTCTGGTGTTCGTCAACGTTCTTATCTTAATTTAGGCCGAGCAGACTGGAGCCTGTTCAGTGAAGCTGCGCTTCGCCTGTCAACCAAATTACCCGTGGAATGGCGACGTGCATCAGAAAGAGTGCCATTTATCTGACATGATCCGCAGAGCCATGAAAGCGGCTATTCCTATAGTATGTCAAGACTTTCTATCCAAATGTCGCAAGGAGATCCTCGATAAGATCAGGACAAGAGATGCCAGGAGAGCAGTCAACCATCTGGACCCCATCGTTGCTGAACTTGACGATGAGATCAGAAAGGATTTATACGGGCACAAGAAAGAAGAGTGAGAAAAGTTCACCGGGCAGTTGAACTTCAAGGCGGACAGTGCAGCTACTTGGAAAGTATTACGGAAACTCTTGGGTAGAGCTTGCCTGCTACTGCGTCTCCACAATCGAATTAGAATACGGTGTATTCAAATCAGGAAAAGAAGCCGCTTGTGCGCTCGGGAGAAGTTTTTTCATCACCAGTGCAAAGCGTGGTCCGCAGAATAGAGTGACTGTACGAGAGCTGTGCCGCCTCCCGCTTATGAGCACGGCCGAAGCGTTCACTACGACGCAAGTTGAGAAAGTTATAAAGGATATGCGGAATTCAAAAGCGGTCGGTCCAGACGGGATATGTCCTGCTGTCTTGAAGAAGATACCGAATGAAATCCTTCCGCTTCTCACTGATTTGATCAATACCTCGTTCAGATCGTGCACCATCCCACAGAACTGGAAGACAGCTAACGTTGTGCCGCTGCCCAAGCCGGGGAAACCTCAGGCTTCAGTCAAGGGATACAGACCTATTAGCTTGCTGTCCACGTTCGCGAAGGTAGCCGAAAAACTGATCGTAAAGGACTTGGCGGAGCACAATGAGAAGCAAGTGATTCAGCATGGATTCAGAAAGCTGCATTCCACCACGACAGCTCTGCTGGAAATTACAAGCTTTGCCATCGATGGGTTCAATGCCCAGAAGCTACAGAGAACTGTGGCTGTTGCCTTAGATCTCACCAAGGCATTCGACACAGTAAACCATGGAGTTCTATCAAGCAACCTACTTGAATCATCAATACCGCCGTGGCAGAAACGCTGGATATCGGTATTCATCAAGGGCAGACGAGCCAGAGTTATGTTCCAGAACCATGTCTCTAGTAGTATTCCTGTTGCAGCTGGAGTCCCGCAGGGCGGCGTTTTATCGCCTGCCCTCTTCAGTCTGTACCTCGAAGACATGCCCGCTCCTCCCCAGGATATCAAGGTGGTCGCCTATGCCGATGATATGACAATAATGTGTCGGGATCGGGATATACATGTGGCCGCCTCCAAGATCAATGAGTACCTGGTCACACTGAAAAGCTTTTTTGACCGCAAAATGCTAAAGATCTCTGCATCCAAATCGTCGGTATCCGTACTCACAACGGATCCATCGGAGCACAGCGCTCACCCGCATGTCGAGTGGGACGGAGATCGATTACCAGCTGCTCGCTTTCCCAAACTGCTCGGTCTGGTGCTCGATCCATCGCTCAAGTTTCATAAGAACACCGAGCAGAAGCAGGCCGTCGTCAAAGCGAAGCTTAATGTGCTCAGAGCCCTGGGCGGTACATCTTGGGGCAGTAGCAAGGAAACTAATATCCTGACATACAAGGCTCTGCCCGCTCTGGAGTACGCTGCACCGAAGTGGCAGCACTTGGTATCAAAAATCCCCTGAACCAAGATGCAGCGTGTACAGAATGCCGCACTTCGTGAAGCTACCGGGTGTGCAAGAAGTACCCCAGTCGAGCACTTGTATGCGGAGACACGATTATTACCAGTAGAACACTGTCAGCTCCAGGCCCAACAATTTTTCATCAATATCATAAAGCAACCCAACCACACCCCCCACGGAGAGTGCAGAACATCGTTAGAGAGAGAGAGACATCAGAAAGCCATTCGCCGAAGCTCCAAGCAAAGTCAACTTGCAAAGATGGCACGATTCACAGCAAGAACGACTCCGTCTGTTGCGCGAGGAGCACACACAGTTCGTACGGTGTCATCTGGAAAGGCGGCGGTAAATCCCATCCTGGGAGTGGTGCCTGCCCCGGGTCTGCACATCCGAGTCTCAACTCGGAAGGAGGGCCAGATGCACCCTGGCATCGCTGCGCTGTGGTCACTCTACTATGCTTATGGCATAGGTTAGCAAGATTGACAGCACCAAATCGGACGTTTGCCCAGACTGTGGATGCCACGGCCATGATACAGCACATTTATTTAAGTGTCCGATGAGACCAACCACGCTGACCACAATGGACCTATGGACGAATCCATTATTGGTCGCCCAGTTCCTCAACCTATGACAGTATCCTCGACGTGGCTGCAAAGAAGAAGAAGAAGAAGATGATGATGATGAGCTCATCGCAAGATTCTGCCAGTCTCGAACCCAGAGCGTACCGCATTCGTTCATCGATGCTCCATCGCTCAACCGCATGGAATCGAGCTCGGGGTTGTAGTTAAACGATCACGAGATTCTACCAGCTTCAACCTGAGAGCGAATCGCGTCTATACATTGATGTATTTGGGGTGTTACATCGTGCAACAGCGATGAGCCGAGCCCGGAACTATCGCGGGACCATCGCGAGATTCTGCCGGCCTCCACCCCTGATCGTACCGCATCCATTCCCTCTCGGTGTTCTAGCCGAGCGGGTGTTGGCTATCAAATTAACACAAAGCTATAAGGTATTGCCCGTGCCGTATTTCGCGCTGCTTTACAAATCTGCACATCATGGAAGCGTGGGAGCGGGGGGAAACGATCACGGTATCATCGCGTATCGCGAGTGAACCATGGTACTAGCGCGGTAGACTTGGCAACGATCGCGGTATCATCACGGTTCGGGAACGAGAATCTCAACGGGTAGGTCGATTGGGTAACTATCGCGGAACGGACGCGGATCGCGGGACAAAGGGAAGACGAACACGGCACCATCGCGGGTTGCGGGAGCATCACGGTACCAGCGCTAAAGGTTTTCTCAGAGTAAGTTCGATACGAGCGAGCACTTTGGCAGAGCGTGTGGTCGTCATTTGACCTTATGAAGCGTGCAATATGCAAAGAAAAAAAGAAAAAGTGATTGTATGCGCGGCGGAAACGCGGGAAAAAGGCCTGCTCCGTTGAGACACTGGGACAAAGTGTAGGAGCAGGGGTGGGCTTCAGTCGCTTTTCATTGTCAATGCAATGATTACTGTCCGCAGCAGCTTGCAGCAACGTCTGGGCACTTGTTTATGCGCATGAAGCTCAGATTTGCTTTTCTTTTTTCCTTGGGTCATATTATCTTTAGGAAACGATTGATAGGCTTTTTCATTAGAACTTTGTGGCACTGTTCACCCTCGAGCATATGCGTCATGGTTCGTTGAGTCACGCGGGGCAATGCGGTAGGCCAATCATGGGGCATACCGGATGAGGACAATTTTTATGAATGTCGTGGCGAGGGAATTCTGGGACTTCACAAAAGTGTGGTTTCTCTTGATTGCAGCATAATAAAATTTCGAGCCCTACGAGCGGTCTACGACCCTGCGGATGGAGAATGTTCCGTTGGTTTCATGCTATGAAGTTTTTACAGGCTGTGTGCGCCACGTTCAAGCGTGCTGTCGACTGGTATCTATCCAAACCGTGAGCCTTGCTCTCGAAAATGTGGAGCATCGCGTGTTCAATAGCGTGAGTTGGTCTGGCACCATGCCATTTTTCTTCCTCGAGTTAGATTGTGACCAGCGATTAAAGTTCGGCTTGAACCTCCAGACTACAGAAATGGAACCCTTACCCTAGCTTATGATTGATGACCAGACGAGTAGTTTTGTATCGCTCGGTCACACTAACTCCGTTTTGAGTCTGAAGGGTCTGCAGAGTTGTAGCGACCGGCAAGTAGTCCACGAGCGTCAGCCTTTACGCGGCAGCAAAATTTTCTTGAACATTATCACTGCGGCGTGAAAACATTCTACGGTGCCCTCTTGTCGCCCCTCACGCCACGTCGGTCGCCCCTGTCGCCGATTCTCTTCTTCTTTCTTCTTCTTTGCAGCCACAGAGAGGATTCTCGTCATAGGTTCAGAAACTCGGCCACTAGCGTTGGGTTCACCCACAGATCCATTGTCGTTGATGTAGTCGGTCTCATCCGGCAATTGAAGAGGTGCGCGGTAGTATGCCCTGACTACCGCAATCTGGGCACTCGTCAGTGTTGCTGTTATCAATCCTATGCAAATATGACACTAGTAAGGGGGAGTGTCCACAGCGTAACGATCTTCTTCTTCTTCTTTGCAGCCACGTCGAGGGTACTGTCATAGGTTGAGGAACTGGGCGACCAATAATGGATTCGTCCATAGGTCCATTGTGGTCAGCGTGGTTGGTCTCTCCGGACAATCAAACAAATGTGCCGTATCGTGGCCGTGGCATCCACAGTCTGGGCAAACGTCCGATTTGGTGCTGTCAATCTTGCTAACATATGCCATAAGCATAGTAGAGTGACCACAGCGCAGCGATGCCAGGGTGCATCTGGCCCTCCCTCCGAGTTGAGACTCGGATGTGCATACCGGGGCGGCACCACTCCCAGGATGGGATTTACCGCCGCCTTTTCCAGATGACACCGTACGAACTTGGTGTGCTCCTCGCGCAACAGACGGAGTCGTTCTTGCTGTGAATCGTGCCATCTTTGCAGATTGACTTTGCTTGGAGCATCGGCGAATGGCTTTCTGATCTTTCTTTCTCTGACGGGGTTTAGCACTCTCCAAGAGGGGTGATTTGGTTGTTTGACAATGTTGATGAAAAATTGTTGGGCCTGGAGCTGACAGTGTTCTTTTACTGGTAATAATCGTGTCTCCGCATGCAAGTGCTCGACTGGGGAACTTCTTGCACATCCGGTGGCGATTCGAAGAGCCGCATTCTGTATGCGTTGCATCTTAGTCCAAGAGGATTCCGAAACTAGATGCTGCCAAACTGGTGCGCCGTATTCTAGTGCAGGCTGGAGAATCGCTTTATACGTCGTAATAATGGTTTCTTTGCTACTGCCCCATGATGTACCGCCCAGGGCTCTGAGCACATTAAGCTTCGCTTTGACGACGGCCTGCTTCTGCTCGGTGTTCTTATGAAACTTGAGCGATGGATCGAGCACCAGACCGAGCAGTTGGGAAAGCGAGCAGCAGGTAATCGATCTCCGTCCCACTCGACATGCGGGTGAGCGCTGTGCTCCGAAGTATCCGTTGTGAGTACGGATACCGACGATTTCGATGCAGAGATCTTTAGCAATTTGCGGTCGAAAAAGCTTTTCAGTGTGACCAGGTACTCATTGATCTTGGAAGCGGCCACATGTATATTCCGATCCCGACACATTGTCATATCATCGGCATAGGCGACCACCTTGATATCCTGGGGGGGGCATGTCTTCGAGGTACAGACTGAAGAGGGCAGGCGATAAAACGCCGCCCTGCGGAACTTCAGCTGCAATAGGAATACTATCGGAGACATGGTTCTGGAACATAACTCTGGCTCGTCTGCCCTTGATGAATGTCGATGTCCAGCGTTTCTGCCACGGCGGTATTGATGATTCGAGTGAGTTGTTTGACAGAATTCCATGGTTTACTGTGTCGAATGCCTTGGTGAGCTGCCGAGATTTCGTACGTTCACGCCGTGGCAGTGTGGAGGAAAGAAGATCACCTCTATGCAAACCGACGTCACCCTCCACGAAGAGGGTTTTGTCATGGGAGAGGTGCTGGCCGGCCGCGTCTCTCCTTCGGATTCTCCTGCTGAGGGCCGGCGTGGAAAGGAATCCCTGGACCCGCTCAGAAGAAGAAGTACCCCTGTGCCACATGCGACAGAAATATCCAGTGGAATAGGACCAGCGTCCAATGCTTTGGATGCCGAAGGTGAGTGCACTTCTTTTGTTCGGGTCTCAGTTCTGTGAAGCATCATAACTCTTCTTTTCGCTGTGTTATATGCTCTTCACCTACCAACTCTGATTCCTCTTCCTCATATCCCGCCCCCTTTCCATTGTACATATTAATCTCAATGGCCTTCGTGCCAAACTTTCTGAACTCTCTCTCTTAGCACGTACTTACCATCCAGACGTGATCATTGTTCAAGAAACCAAGCTCTCTCCATCCCCTACCCGTCCTCATCCTAACATCCCAGGCTATACTGCCTTCCATGCTCCAAAGGTCAGCTCTTGGCGGAGGAGTTTCAACCTTTTGTTTATCTTCTCTTCCCTCCCCACACATACCCAACACCCCCTGGATGGTACTCTCGATTACCTTTAATCCATCTCCCTCTTAAAAACACCTCTTTCTCTCTTCAACATATATATTCCTCCCACTACCTCATGCCCCCCCATCTTGATACAATGTTATTCCTCTACTTAAGCAGCTTTACGGCTGCTCCTCTCATCCCTCAGTTGTCTTCGCGGGCGATTTTAATGCTCCACACCTTTTGCTAGTCACTCGATTCTGACGCTAGAGGAAATGACGTCGAAAAATGGGCAGAGGAGTGTGACTTAGTCATCTTAAACGATGATCAGCCCACTCGTCTCCCTACCAACGTGATCTTCCAGCCCAGACATTTCTCTTGTCTCGTCCAACCTCTCTAACTCTTGCTCATGGTCCACCACAACCACTTTGCCAAGTGACCATGTCCCAAGTCTTTATCCATATCGATCTCTCCAACTCTCGCTCTCTATTCTGGTGTTCGTCAACGTTCTTATCTTAATTTAGGCCGAGCAGACTGGAGCCTGTTCAGTGAAGTTGCGCTTCGCCTGTCGGCAAATTACCCGTGGAATGGCGACGTGCACCAGAAGAACCGCCGACTGGCATCTGACGCGATCCGCAGAGCCATGAAAGCGGCTATTTCTGTCCCGGCCGCGTTAAGGCGTTCTATCCAAATGTCACAAGGGAGATCCTCGATAAGATCAGGACAAGAGATGCCAGGAGAGCAGTCAACCATCTGGATCCCGTCGTTGCTGAACTTGACGATGAGATCAAAAAGGATCTAGACAGGCACAAAGAAAGAAGAGTGGGAAAAGTTTGCTGGAGGCTGTTGGACTTCAAGACGACCAGTGCAGCTACTTGGAAGGTACTACGGTAGCTCTCGGGTAAGAGCTTGCCTGCTACCGTCTCCACAATCGAATTAGAAAACGGTGTATTCAAATCAGGAAAAGAAGCCGCTCATGCGCTCGGGAGAAGTTTTTTCATCACCAGCGCAAAGCGTGGTTCGCAGAATAGAGTGACTGTACGAGATCTGTGCCGCCTCCCGCTTATGAGCACGGCCGAAGCGTTCACTACGACGCAAGTTGAGAAAGTTATAAAGGATATCCTGCGGAGATTCAAAAGCGGTCGGTCCAGACGGGATATGTCCTGCTGTTTTGGAAGAAGATACCAGATAGAAATCCTTCCGCTTCTCACTGATTTGATCAATACCTCGTTCAGATCGTGCACCATCCCACAGAACTGGAAGACAGCTAACGTTGTGCCGCTGCCCAAGTCGGGGAAACCTCAGGCTTCAGTCAAGGGATACAGACCTATTGGCTTGCTGTCCACGTTCGCGAAGGTAGCCGAAAAAACTGATTGTAAAGGACTTGGCGGAGCACAATGAGAAGCAAGTGCTTCAGCATGGATTCAGAAAGCTGCATTCCACCACGACAACTCTGCTGGAAATTACAAGCTTTGCCATCGATGGGTTCAATGCCCAGAAGCTACAGAGAGCTGTGGCTGTTGCCTTAGATGCGTAACGATGCAAGGGTGCACCTGGCACGCCTGCCAAGTTCCATCTCTGTCTCGCTGACCTTGGGAGATGCGACTCCCAGAATGGAGTTTATAGCAACTCTGCTCAAATGTTCCTTCTGAATCAGGTATGCTCCGCGCGCAAGAGACGAATACGTTCTTGTTGTGCCTCCCGGTCCATCTCTGCGCATCTACTTTCCGAGGAGCATCGGCGAACGGCTTTCTAATGCATCTCTCTCTCACGGGTTTTAGTACTCTTCGCGACGGATGACTCGGCTGTTTTACGATGTTAATGTACATTTGTCGAGCCATTTGTCGAGTGGTCTCTATCTGGCAGGATGCGAGGCTTCGGCGTGTAAATTGTCTATAGGAGAGCTTTTTGGAACGGCCTGTTGCGATTCGCAGAGCACAATTTTGGACGCGCTGCAGCTTGGACCAAGATATTGTCCATGATGTGTTGCCAGGCAGGCGCAGTATACTCAAGGCGGGTTGCTGTAATAGCCTTATGCATTAGTCAAGATCGTTTCTTTGCTGCACCCCCAGGACGTTCCACCGAGAGCACGTAGGACGTTGAGTCTTGTTTCCAGTGTGGCTTGCTTCAGTTGATATGAAACTTCAACGAAGGATCCAACACGAGTTCGAGTAACTTGAGGAATCGGGCGGCCGACAATTGAGTTTCGTCCCATTTCACCATAGGATGGGCACTGTGCTCTGCATTATCAGTGGAAAAAAGACGGTGATGGAAGATTTAGAGGTAGAGACTTTGAGCATTTTGCGATCGAGAAAGCATTTCAACTCAAAATCAAATTGTCATTAATCTTACTGGCGGCTACCTTCATGTCGCGATCTCAGTACCAGAATAGTAATATCATCCGCGTATGCAACGACCTTGATGTCTTGAGAGGGAACAGGCAGGTTTTCAAGATATAAATTGAAGAGTGCGGGCGATGAAATTTCTCCCTGAGGGACACCAGCAGCTATGGGGATGCCACTGGCAGGGTCAAACGGAGCGTTGCGTAATTTTTCAGAATCGGAACGGCCCCCCCGTCACGTTTTTTTTTAAATCCAAAATTTTTGCGATCCCCCTTGCCGAGGCCGGACAGTTAATAGTTGATTACCAAAAGAGTCAGACGCCGAAAATCCGTTCAGTAGTCCAGCCCAAGCGTCTAAAACCGAATGCTACGATCCTTCTCTTGCGGACCAAAAATAATCGAGCGTTTATGGGAATCACGAGAAATTCTCATTTTCGGACCAGAAATTTTTGCGATCCCCATAAAATTCCTTTTCGGGCCCAAGTTTTTGCGACCCCGCCCCCGTTGCGAAGTTTCACAACCCCGTTTGACCCTGGCCATTGGAGACGTGTCCTTGAAACACCAGGCCGTCCAATAATTCCTGTCCGAAAATTTCCAAAATTCTATAGCGTTTTCCTTAGAAGCGTTATAATATCAGGTAAGTGTAAGAACCTTCTAGAAGGTTCTCGGAAGTTACTACGCTAGGAGTATATAAGGCGCAGTCGCCGCGTCTGGCGCTACCAATTACAAGCTAAAACGGACCAAAGGTCGAATTCGTACGTTCGTGTACTACGAGTGGTTGCTGGGCAACGACACGGGCACCGCGAACGCCAACATCTGCAGAGCGTGCAAGGAGGATGCAGTGTCTCAGCTTGCTGATCAGCCGCTGGTTTAATCGTTTCGAGAGCGGCGACACGAGCCACTCGAGGACAGAGAGCACGGCGGGAGGCCTCCCTACGGTGGATGATGGCGAAGTCCTTCGCTGTATCAAAGGAGAAGCCGGAATCCACCACCCGTAGACTGAAGACGACGCTCGGCTGCAGCAAGTCCACCATCCACAATCGACTCAACTTACTCGGCTACCACAAAGTTCTGGCCCGTTGGATCTCCCACCGTATGACGGACGCCAACAAGCAGAGCCGCGTGGCCGTCTGCCAGTCCCTCCTCCTTCGTCACGCATCGCAAGGATTTTCTCGAGGATCTGGTCACTGGGGATGAGAGCTGGGTCCTCTACGACAACGTCGCCCGCCATGCCGTCTGGATCCTGCGCGGAAAAGAGCCGCCGACGACGCCAAAGAAGCCGACCTGCACCCGCTGAAGATCATGCTCTGCTACTGGTGGGACACCAAGGGCATGCTGTACCTTGAAGCTGCTCCGCAAGGCAGGATGGTCACCGCCTCCATCTACACCGATCAGCTCGAGGAACAAGCCGCCGTCGTCCGAGAAAAGCGTCCCCGACGGGCCTCAGTCCACCTGCTGCACGACAACGCGCGCCCCACGTGGCGAAGGAGACCCAGCAGAAGTTGGCGACGCTCGGCTGGGGAGACAGTTGCCCATTGGCTGTATTCTCCGGACCTCGCCACCTCCGACTACCAATTGTTCCGCCCGCTGGGGCACCATTTGGCCGGAAGAAAATTCACCAACTACGACAACCTCAAATCCGACATCTGGACTTCTTCGAGTCCACAGCCCCCGGAGTTCAGGGCGAAGGGCATCGGCGACCTGCCCAGTCGATGGGCCCACTATTGTGGATAACTGTGGTGATTATATTGTTGATTAGACTTGTTTTTCAATAAAAGTTGAAAAAGCATTTAAAATGGAGTGAAATTTTCGGACAAGAATTATTCAGACAACCTGGTAGCTCAATTTGCCCGACCTCCTTTAGTGAAGGCGGTTATCCACCACTTCTGCCAGGGCGGGGGTGGTAGACTTTCAACAGGTTCTCTGATAGTATGCCGAGATTGACAGTGGTTAAAAGCATTTGTTAGGTCAAGGGCCACACCAGCGGTACGCTGTGGTTTCTTGGCATCGAAGCCGTCCAGAACATAGCTCCTGCCATTTCCAACAAGGCCGTAGTGGTGGAATGTAATTTACGGAAACCATGTTGGAAAGCTGTTGTTGGCTGTTATGCTCGGCGAGTTCCTACACAACCAGTCTTTTCGGCTATTTTGTCGATAGGTGAGCGGAATACTGATTTGTCGGTACCCATTCGCCGTAGATGGTGATTTTCTCCCCGGCTTCGGCAGTGGTATCACGCGAGCGACTTTCTAATTTTGGGGTAACGTACAGGTACTAAGCGTTGTATTTATGACGTCAGCAAAAAGGTGCTTTAGTTCACTGGGCAGTTCTCTTCCAGAACTGCTGGGCTCAAAACCGTCTGGCCTCTATTGCCTTCCGAGTTACTTCATCTCCTTTATCATCTTCTCGACCTGTGCGGGAGTGATGGCATCATTACCATCCATGAGTGGTAAGCTACAGGAGTTCTTCTAACAAAGTTAGCTCTTATCTCTGCTTCTCTCCTTTAGTTCTAGTAATGAGAAATTGCTTCCCAAGAGCATTCCCGGCCTCTTTCCCTGACGTGAAGACTCACTCCCACCGTCAAATTCAATTCCGTGGATTTTTTGGCGGAGTGTGAATCCTTCCGGAGACTTCCTCATAAAAGCTCTCCCACGTTGCTGCGGCATCGCTCCTGAAGTTCATCTTCTCCGGTGAACTTCTCCCCAGCATTCCCTCCTCCTGTTCTAATATCCAGATCCTGCTTGATCTCATTATCCACGCACAGCAATCTCTCCGGGTCTAGATGGTCTGCGGCTCTCTTCTTTATCATCTCTGGTTCTTATCTTCTGCAGTATCTTCCTGCTGACATTGGAGTGGAAAAAGGTCTTGGACACGACCCTCAGGAATTGCTGCTTTCATGGCCTATGCGGATGGCACTGTATGTTAGATGGCGCTCTTTCTGATGAACATCACCATTCCATGGGAAGTCGACCGCATGGCGGAGTGCAACATCCCTGAACAGGGTCCAGTCTGCTAGGCCTAAATTAAGATGAGCTAATGATGACGAATGTACCAGTATAAGGGGCAAGAGGAGTCAGAGAGATCAATATAGACAAAGAGACGGGAATGTGATCGCTGGAGAGAGTTGTGGATGTGGACCACGTGCAAGCATTAGAGAGATTGGGAAGACAGCAAGAGAGATATTCTGGGCTAGAAGGTCGGCCGTTGCCAAGGAGATGATCGAGTGGGCTGGTCATCATTGAGGATAACCAGGTCACACTCCTCAGCCCATTCTTCGGACATCTTCCCCTGGCCTCAGAATCAAGAGAGCGGGAAACAGAACGTGAGCATTGGAAGTCACCCGCAAAGACAGCTGAAGCTGGGAGAGTGAGCATAGTCGTACAACGTGCTTTTAAGGAGGGAGAATAGGATTATAAGAGGGGGAGGACAAGATGATATAGGAGGAATATAGATGTTATATAGAGATGAAGGGGTTTTGAGGGGGAGGTGGTACAGGAATGTACTCGAGAGTACCGTCCTTAGGGAGTATTAGAGATAATATGAGAAGGTAAGGCAGATTGCACGAAAGTAGACACTCGCCCCCAAGAGCTGTCCTTTATCATGAGATAGGCGGTGTAGCCCGGAATGTTAGGTTGGGGATAAGTGTGGTAGATGGAGAGAGCTTGGTTTCTCTGAACCATGATAACATCCGGGTGATGAGAAACGCGTGCGAATAGAGAGAAAGTTCAGATAACTTGTTGCGAAGGCCGTTGAGATTAATGTGAACAATGGAGAGGGGGCGGTTGGTAATTGAGGAATCAGGAGTTGTTGGGGGCAGAGCATAGAACACAACGAAAGGATGAGCCCGTGATGCCTCACAGAACTGAGGCCCGAACAGGAGAAGTGCAAACCCACCTTTGGCATCCGAAGCACTGGACACTTGTTTTACGTGCCAGGTAACATCCTCGCCAAACAGGTGGTACATGGATACTTCTGTGCTGGACCAGGATTCTCGACGCCGGCCCTTTGTAATAAAAATCCTCAGGGAGAGCTGGGTGGCCGACCAGCACCTCTCCCATGACAAAAACCCTTCGGAGGGGGTTGGACGTCGGTTTGCACGGAGGCGATCTTCTTCCTCCACACCGCCACGGCACGAACGTAATGACATCTCGGCAGCTGTCTGTCTTCTTAAACGCTATAATGACATCAATAAACCATTCAGGGATGAGCGAAAATATTACATTGCGGAAATCGGTATTTGACCTCACAGGTTTTTACGGACATCGGGTGGGCGCAAAGGGTCCAGATTTGCGTAGAAGTACTCTTCTGAAATACGGAACAAGTTCGAACTTTATGCGATTAGACTCTCTTTGCGTCCATAAAATCTTCATAGATTGCTTGTTGCGGCTCCGGTCGAAACGCGAGAAACTGCTGAGTTGGAATGCGGACCGCTTCTTCTGCTCAACCCTGAGACCGACACTGTGCAGCATCACTTCGATGCAGGATCCAGCATACATATATGCGAGGATGATCCTGCTCAGACGATTTGGAGCCTCGATTCAGCCACGATATGCTTTCTCGATTCGACTTACTGCTTGCATTTTTGGGACAACGGACGAGCTACGATTGACTGGAACGCGCTGATCGATTTCCCCACAATAGATAAGGCGCCTGTCAGCCGCAGAGCATGCATATATAAGGGGGCCCTATACCGTAGGGAGCGCAGTCCGACCTTCCGTGGCCGCTCCAGGTGGGTGACTACTAGAGTGTTGCCCGAAGATTCGTTTATCTCGAATATTATTCGAATAATTCGAAGATCTGAATATTCAAAGAAGTGGGAACATTTGTTTATTCTCGAATAATCGAATATTCAAAGAAGTGAAATATCTGTTTATTCGTGAAGAAGCTTTATTCTGTTCTAGCACTAGTGTGACTGAGAGTCACTTTCCGGAGTGATTTTTACCACTGAGCTGGTCTCCTTCACGGTCCCCAGCGAGGGGAAGATCCCTGCTAAGTTGACCGTGGCGAGAGGGTGATATTCCTTGTCCGCCGGACTGCTGTGGGTGCGACCCCTGCTGCGCGCCGTGGCTTGGACCTGTATCCTGTCAGGGAGACCCGCTCCGTATCGAAGGGGTCAAATCCTGCCCCTAGCGCCATGTGCTTCGGGGACAGGTTCTCTCTCTATAGGAGTTGTCCTATGTTTTGCGGCTCTAATTCCACTCGGGATCCACTCTCGCTCTTGTTGAGTGGCGTGACTTTTCAAACTGCAAAACAGGACAGCTCCCTCCCTCGGTGTGTGAGACAGCCCCTGCCCCATATGTGCTTCTATTATAGGACGACGTGATTCAGCGTGGGAAATAGGGTGCGGCAAAGCGTCTTGCCTGGCTGTACGCTATGTGCTTCTACAATAGACGACGAAGTTGCCGCGCGGGAAACGAGGGTGTGGCAGGAGTTTTGTCTCTGCGCCACGTAGTCTTATCAAAGTGGCCTTAGTATGCTTTCTCGGAGCAGCACGCAAGGCCGGGCTGCGGAATATACTTCTTCAACTCGACTATGTGCATCCTATTAGAAAGCCTGGTCAGTAGCCGTAACCTCCTCAGTAATCTGAGTGATGTGTGTGGGAAGAGGTCACAACATAGGTGTCGTTGCGGAGGGAGTGAATTTGCAGTATTGGAGAGAGAAAGATTATCGAGAGTATTCCCGGGTTTTTTGAGCAAAAGCTTTATTTGTAGCCCGATGCTACCTTTTCTGTTGCAAAGCGACTTGGAATCTGCTGCTGCGGCGATTTTTTCTGAATCCACAGTGGCGATTTCGTCTCTGCTGGCAGTGCGGCGGGCTGTAACAAAGCATCAAAGGATTCAGTTATGCGGGACAGTGCAGAAAAATCATTGTTTTTCTATAGGAATCATCACTTTTCTTCCCCAGATTTTATTTCGGCTGAAGGTCTTATGACTCCACTCCATCAGAGCTCAGCGCAACCCCACTTGACCCTTCTCTGCATGTTGTTCATTGTTCCGAATTTTTCATTAAGCTCATAATTTTTACTTAGGATTGTTTATAGTTGGTGCTTGGCTTCGAAGACGGTGGAGGCTCAGTCAGAACAAAACTCATCTTCAAGGGGAGACGTCCTCTTCAGACCTTTCAGACGTATGTTTCATGCGCGCGCTTTGAATTGCTAATGCACTGGTGGTATCCAAATCGACCTGAATATCTTTCATCAGGAACGCATGACTTTTCGTTTTCTAAACATTCACTTGCTTCACAGCTTCCTTAGCAGGTAGTATATAGAGCGCCTCATCTGATAGATACATAGTTAGCTTTTCGCAGCCACTCTTGGAGGGTGACCTAGACTGGTTGGACAATTCTTCCCATGCACGGTACTCTCGATGAACCCTCGTAGCATAGTGGAACAGTCTTCTAATTGTTGTTAAATTTTTGCGACGAGGTTGGCAACACAGTTTGTTAGCATACGCACTTCTTTCTCGCCGTTTTCAGGGGGCTGAAAGGCCAAATCCGAAATGTGCGTACCCGGCAAATATATGGCTATACCGTTGAACCCTTCGGAGATTCGAGAGATTTTTTTCGAAAACGTGGTCAAATGGAGAAACTAGGAAGTTACGGTGTACCTTGCCGGGAGACTCTCCTGCGGGATCAGCACCATAGTTCGGCTGGCCGAAAGCGTAAGCGCAGGACAAGACCGCTACCTCTCTACCAGCTGGGCATACCACATTTTCATTTCATTTCATCTTTATCGAATATGTAATTGAAGAGCGACGAACAAAAGTGAAGAGAGAACGGGTTGTCCTGATTCGGAGATCTCAATTAAGAATCTTGGGGCGTGGTAGGTAATGGACAGGTCGACGCAGAAGGGCAGTAGCCGCCAACACCAGGTGCAAGCCCTAGAGTGTGTATTTGGGACTCCTGGGTAAACGATCTCAGTTGGCCCGCCAACTTCTGCTGAGGTTCACCTTAGAAGTGACGTTTTGGGGTGTGGCATGTGCGTCATATGAGAACAACAGACATGAATGAGGGACGGCAAAACAATAAAAATATAAAAGACAGCCATGAACAAATAGTATTGAACAATAACAAAAAACCAAAGACACAAGATCACTGAACTTCATCTCTTTCGGCGCAGTTCCGCAAGTTGTGGATCAGATGAGCCTGGAATGTAGACTGATCGCTCACTCTGAAGAAAATAGATCTCAAACCCATTTCATACTTCAACTGGTCACATGAAAACGAGCCAGCATATGCAGCAGAATTCTCTCTCTCTAGCTGTACTCGGACAGGGCGCCGTCTAGTCACATCTACTAATCGAGGGGATTATTGAACAGATCGTAGAGTTTTAGATCGTTCTCAACAGTAGTTAACTTGCGGTACAACAAATTCAAAATCAGCCACTTTTTCTACGAAATGATAACTTGTGCACCCCTAATAATGTCGAACTGAGTTTTCATAGCAGATCTGGAAATACGGCCTATAATAAATTTCAAATTGGAAATATGGCTGTATTTGCACCACTCCCACTCTGTGTGGTCTGGTCCAACTGGCAGAGGAGAGGGAGATTGCATTGCGTGCGGTGTGGTCTACAGGATCTCGTGCCAGCTTGCGCGCACTATATCAAGGAGACATCGCGGCCGCCCTTTGCTACAATTACAGAGCAAAAGTTGCAGCGACCAGCGATACGTCGCCGAGCGAGAGGTTCGGGCGTGGGTCGTAGCCTGACGCGGCGTTGGATCTCAACAGCTCGCAGAGTTGCGGCAACTTTAGCTCTAAGTTTTTGACTGCATCGCTGCTGTTTTTCATCGCAGCGATTTACAACTCCGCTGCTGCAGCGATGTAGCAGCGGCAGCGATTCTTGTTCTATAGTGCATAGGCCAACGGAAGATAAAAGAAATTCAATCAATCAGTGGAATTATTGGCTGGTATTCATCAATAACGCGTTTCCGGACTCGAAAAGACGGTGCTATGTGGAAGCTGGGGGCAACTGCTCTATCGCACTTGGCCACGCCCATTTTTCCATGCCGTGCAAATGACTCTCCCGATTTTGGCAGGGAGGGAAACCCCGGGTAGGTGCCCAAATTTAGTCCTGGCACAGTAAAAATGGGCGTGGCCAATCCCATCGCGCCATAGTGCCCCCTTTTCCACACATAGCACCGAAAAGACTGGATCTTGTCATGTGAAAGCGGTCAACGTCTCATTAGACAAAATCGTGTCATCTCGCTGGCAATCGCCCTTATCAAAGCTGCCATTTTGGCCGCGATGGAGCCATGGTCAGCGACTATTGAGAATCGCTCTTCAAGTAGCGAAGCAGTAGAACATGAGGGTGATTTCGTCGCCGCAACCCGAGCTGATGTTGGACGCTTTGCCACGAAGCGATCACGATTGGAGCGCCTTTCCACTACGTGCGCGATGAAAAAGGAACAGTTGTCTCCTCTGCATGGTCACCGCAGCGACTCACTTGGCAGTCAAAACTAGGCTTTTGCCTTCAGCTTCGCCGTTTTTACCCATTGCGTACAACCTCATTTATTTATTTACTTAATTATTTTGTAGACGCAGGATAACCCGCGTGAAACAACAAAGCATATATTAAAACAGACAGAAAAAGAATTAACTCAAGAAAAATAGTAACAAAGAGTACGCATAAAAAAGTGAACAAAAACGGTGATAGGGAAAGAGCAGGAAAGCATCAGGTAACCTCAGAATCAACCAGTTCTGCGGCTAGACGTTTGAATGATGGCAAAGGCATTTGCTCAAGATTTTCGCTGTAAACTTTATTCAAGACGGATAAAACCCGGATGGAAAAGAAGTTTTTCCTAATCTGTGTTCTAGTAATTGGGATTCGACGGCGCAATTTCTTTTTGAGAGCTATATTTGCTTCGCAATGTTTGGAAAGTTTAGAAAGTGATATGATGAACCTCCAGAATTTTTATCATAGGAAGCAGTTAGGTTAACTTGAAATTCGCGTCAACTGATGAGATGATGACCTAACACAGAAAATTCGAGACACCAAAACAAGTAAACAATTGTGGCATTTGCATACACGTAAAAGCATACCACTGGGCCACGTTGGGCAAAAAAAAACCGAAAACAAAAAATCTAAACCGTGATAAATATAGCGAACTATCGCTTTCACACATTGTCAAATCATTGTTACCATAATTCCGTGTACAAATGAAAAAGACCGCTTGGAAAAGTTCGAGTTGCTGAAGAAGTTGAAAAAGGAGCTGGAGTCAATTGAAGGCTACGTACCTCGCCACGGCAGGCGTTGCTCAGCGAGTCGCTGCTGTCGCGGCGGCCAAAGCACTTTGCGAGGTCTTCGTATCGCCGCTGTCACCCGACACCTCCCCGCCCTCCCCCGCTGCTTAGCGTCCCCTTCTCCAACACTGCCAGCCGCAGCGGGACTCGCCGCGGTGCAACTCTGCCGAGCCCTTTAGACGGCAAAGATAAGCTGCAGTGTCAAAAGTTTTGAAGTGTTATCATGTCAAAGCCCTTAACAGCGATAATTGTTGGGTGAGGGTCGATATATCGGACGAGAAACCGATACTCCTGCCAGAGAACCCTGAAGGCATAGGCGAGCGGCTCAAAAATTCGATGGGACGGAGGAAAGCTTCAAATACAGCTAGAGAACTGGAAGACTTATCTAAAACCCGCATTCTAACGTTGAGAGGTTGCGGTCTCGTACTGTGCTTCGTTTTCCGGCAACCGTTCTCTGGTGTTGATTCCTCTAGTGAGTTTTCTGGCAAGGTGTGGTAACTTCCCAGTTTATCTGTTTTTGACTACGCTTTAAAAAAAGTCATCCTAGAATCTCAGTAAGGTTAAGCAGACATTGGGCAGGGTGGGCAATACCCTGACTTGCATTTTTTGGTCTCTGAAACGCGCGTGATGCAACAAACTGTGTTGCCAACCTCATGGACAAGCTCCAACACCAGTTACAAGATTCAAATCACTGACGGAATCTCCCTATGGTTCATTGCGGAGAAAATCGGTCTCCTGTTTTGTACCTTGGCGAGGTTTATATCCTCGGACTGCGGCTTAGTTGGACTCCTGGCTGCGCTCCGGGGCCGGTCAGTTCTGGAGTGCTTCTATATAATAAGGGCACGTGCTGCCGCTATGACATGGCCATATGTGGCACGTGTTCCTGTAACTGGACGGCATTTTCTACACCAACAATGTTAGTGAAACAACAGATTGGCGCATTTGCGGAATGTGACCGTTTCGAATTCGGTCGCGCTGCCGAGATGTCGTACGTTCGTGCCGTGGCAGTGTGGAGGAAGAAGATCGCCTCCGTGCAAACCGACGTCATCCCCTCCACAAAGAGGGTTTTGTCATGGGAGAGGTGCTGGCCGGCCGCAACTCTCCTTCGGATTCTCCTACAAAGGGCCGGCGTGAGAGGAATCCTGGACCCGCTCAGAAGTACCAATGCGCCACGTGCGGAGAGGATGTAAACTGGAGACATACCAGCGTCCAGTGCTTCGGATGCCAAAGGTGGGTGCATCTCTCCTGTTCGGGTCTCAGTTCTGTGAGGCATCATAACTCATCTTTTCGTTGTGTGTTATGCTCCTCACCTTCCATCTCAGATTCCTCTATCTCAAATCGCCCCCTTTCCATTGTGCATATCAATCTAAACGGCCTTCGTGCCAAGCTTTCTGAACTCTCTCTCTTTGCACGTACTTACCATCCAGACGTGATCATGGTTCAAGAAACCAAGCTCTCTCCATCCCCTACCTATCCTCATCCCAATATCCCAGGCTATACTTCTTACCATGCTCCAAGGTCATCTCTCGGCGGTGGAGTCTCTACTTTCGTTCTATCTTCACTTCCCTCACACCTCATTCCCAGCACCCCACGGACGGTACTCTCGAGTACCTCCCAATCCATCTCCCCTAAAAACACCCCTTTCTCTTTTCAACATATACATTCCACCTACAACTTCATGCCCTTCATCTTACAATCCTATCCCACTTCTCAAGCAGCTGAGCGACTGCTCCTCTCATCCTCGGTCGTTTTCGCGGGTGATTTCAACGCTCACACCTTTTGCTCGTCTCTCGGTCCTGATGTTAGAGGAAATGACGTCGAAGAATGGGCAGATGAGTGCGACCTGGTCATTCTAAACGATGATCAGCCCACTCGTCTCCCTGCCAGCGGCCGATCTTCTAGCCCAGACATATCTCTTGTCTCGTCCAACCTTTCTAGCTGCTGCTCATGGTCTACCTCGACTACTCTGCCAAGTGACCACGTTCCTGTCTTTGTCCACATCGATCTATCCAATTCTCTCGCTCCCTTTTCTGGTGTTCGCCAACGTTCTTATCTTAATTTAGGCCGAGCAGACTGGCGCCTGTTCAGTGAAGTTGCGCTTCGCCTATCGGCAGATTACCCGTGGAATGGAAGCGTGCACCAGAAGGAGTGCCATCTATCTGACGCAATCCGCAAGGCCATGAATGCGGCTATCCTATCGGTCGCGTCAAGACGTTCTATCCAAATGTCAACAGGGAAATCCTCGACAAAATTAGAACGAGAGATGCGAGGAGAGCGGTTAATCATCTGGACCCCGTGGTTGCTGAGCTTGACAGTGAGATCAAAAAGGATTTGGACAGACACAAGAAAGAAGAGTGGGAGAAGTTCACCGGACAGATGGACTTTAAGACGGACAGTGCAGCTACTTGGAAGGTTTTACGGAAGCGTTCGGGTAAAGCGTCACCCCCCACCGTCCCCCCTATCGAATTCGACAACGGCGTATTCAAATCAGGAAAGGAAGCCGCTTATGCGCTCGGGAAAAGTTTTTTCATCACCAGTGCTAAACGAGGTCCGCAGAATAGAGTGACTGTAAGAGAGCTGTGCCGCCTCCCGCTTATGAGCACGGCCGAAGCGTTTACTACGACGCAAATTGAGAAGATTATAAAGGAAATGCGGAACTCTAGAGCTATTGGTCCTGATGGGATATGTCCTGCTGTCTTGAAGAAGATACCCACTGACTTACTACCGCTCCTCACTGATGTGATAAACTCCTCGTTCATGTCGTGTACTATCCCGCAGAATTGGAAGATGGCAAACGTCGTTCCGCTGCCCAAGCCTGGCAAGCCCCAAGCTTCAGTCAAGGGATATCGGCCCATTAGCTTGTTGTCTTCTTTTGCTAAAGTAGCTGAAAAGCTGATCGTCAAAGACCTGGCCGAGCACAACGAGAGACAGGTGTTTCAGCATGGATTCAGAAAAATGCATTCCACCACGACAGCTTTGTTAGAAATTACGAGCTATGCAATTGATGGTTTCAACGCGTATAAGCCGGAAAGAACTGTAGCAGTTGCCTTGGATCTCACTAAGGCTTTCGACACAGTGAATCTTGGTATCTTATCAAACAACTTACTGGAGTCATCAATCCCGCCATGGCAAAAGCGCTGGATAGCTGCATTCACTAAGGGAAGACGGGCTAGAGTGATGTTCCAGAATCATGTCTCAAACAGCATTCCGATTGCAGCTGGAGTCCCACAGGGCGGTGTATTGTCGCCTGCTCTCTTCAGTCTGTACCTCGAAGATATGCCCGCCCCACCCCAAGATATCAAGGTGGTCGCTTACGCTGATGATATGACTGTCTTGTGTCGTGATCGGGACATAAATGTGGCCGCCGCTAAGATTAACGGGTACTTGACCGCACTGAAAAGCTTCTTCGACCGCAAAATGCTGAAGATTTCTGCGTCAAAGTCATCGGTATCCGTACTCACAACGGACCCATCTGAACACAGCGCACATCCGTATGTCGTATGGAATGGAGATCGTTTGCCTGCCGCCCGCTTCCCAAAACTTCTCGGACTCGTACTCGATCCATCGCTCAAATTCCATAAGAACACGGAACAGAAGCAGGCTATCGTTAAAGCGAAGCTTAACGTGCTTAGAGCCCTGGGCGGTACAACATGGGGTAGTAGCAAAGAAACCATTATTACAACGTATAAGGCTATTCTCCAGCCTGCACTGGAATACGGCGCCCCAGTTTGGCAGCATCTAGTTTCGGAATCCTCTTGGACTAAGATGCAACGCATACAGAATGCGGCTCTTCGAATCGCCACCGGGTGTGCAAGAAGTTCCCCGGTCGATCACTTGCATGCTGAGACCCGCTTATTACCAGTAAGGGAGCACTGTGAGCTCCAGGCCCAACAATTTTTCATCAACATTGTCAAACAACCAAATCACCCCTCTTGGAGAGTGCTAAACCCCGTCAGAGAAAGAAAGATCAGAAAGCCATTCGCCGATGCTCCCAGCAAAGTCAATCTGCAGAGATGGCACGACTCACAGCAAGAACGACTCCGTCTATTGCGCGAGGAGCATACTCAGTTTGTACGGTGTCATCTGGAAAAGGCGGTCATTAATCCCATATTGGGGTAGTGCCGCCCCAAGTCTGCACATCCGAGGCTCAACTCGGAAGAAGGGCCAGGTGCACGCTCGCATCATTACGCTGTGGTCACTCTACAATGCTAATGTCTTATGTCAGCAGGATTGACAGCAGTAAATCTGATGTGTGCCCGGACTGCGGTACCATCGGCCACGATACCGCACATTTATTCAACTGTCCGGAGAGACCTACCACGCTGACCGTAATGGACTTATGGACGAATCCGTTACTGGTCGCCCAGTTCCTCAACCTATGACAAAACCCTCAATGTGGCTGCAAAGAAGAAGAAGAAGAATTCGGTCGCGAGCCTCTAACCGCAGTAACCTTCAATTCGTCGTAGTTCTAGAGTTGATCGCGTATTGCGATAAGGTTAGCCACATCCAGCTTCGAGTGGATTCATCTGTATTCGCCATCAGTTTTTCCTAACAAATGTTTATGCCAGTCCTAATCTAGTTATTTCGTAAGCCAATTCATGTCGACGTCAGGAGGTTCGAACATTATATCGAGAAGCTGAAGACTCACGGAATGTCTCCATCTTTGTGAATTCGCCGGTAAGTTACAGTGCGGTGCGTTTTTTCCCCACTATTCGAAACACTTGAACATCACGAATTTGGAGGATTATATGACAAAGTTTCAGCTGTCAAAAGCATAAACGTGGGACCGGATTTGAACACGGCGGCATACGGTCAGCGCCTTCAAATGCGGACCCTGTGAATCTCTGGAAGAGAAGATTGGGAGTGATTCTCGAGTTTATCTACGGTATGAGGTTTGTTTCACAACTCTTATAGAGGCCATTCTTGTTGATGTGTGCGATTTATGTAAGGAACATCCGTAATCTTGATATTGAAGTTGCACCTGGCTTACTCAAGCCAGCTACCCGCAAGATTAATAGCCGGTTTAACAGAGGTTAAATAGACGTTACTTGTAATTTTCAAAATCGGAACGCTCCGGCAAGACATCAAAACCATTTGCGACCCTTGAAACGGCGAAGTGTAATTTATCTAAACAGTTTATATTTCACGATCCTTCCCTTTGGTTACCAAAAATATCGAAAATTTCTAGAGATATCACCAAATTTTCTTTTTCGGACCGAAATTCTGGCGATCCGCCCTAACTTTCATTTTCGGGCCAAAATTTTGTGACCCACTCCCTCACCCCCAAACATCGCAACCTCGCTTGACCGTGGGTTGAAGGTGTGTCATTAATGAATGGCCCCAGAAGAGATCGTCACCGCATATCATAACCCATAAACGTTGCGTTGAATTTCGATGAACGCCATCTGGTCCCTACAGACCGCAGCGCGATCTTTGAGGGCTCTCTGAAAAACACCAACAGTTGTCAACCATGGTACCTTCAGATGAGGACGAGAGTGAGGACAGGTATTTCGATGAAGAGAACGATTGCTTCGATGAAGAAAGGACGAGTATTCAGACGAGAGGAGATAACAATTTTTCAATCATCGCTACTAGTTTCCAGAAAGTTTGCAGCTTCATGAGGTTTGCGGCTCTAATAACTCGGAAGAACTATCCTTCTGTCAAGAAGAGTTTGCAAAAACAGTGCCCACAGTAGGAATTGGATCCTCAACCTCTGGTATAAGGTTCATATATACATACGCTCTCTGGCTTTAGAATGTGCCCTTGCCCTTCTCTGTGGGCTGCATCTCCAACTTATTCACTTATTTTTCCCCTGCTTGATTGAACAGCGATTTTTTCAGGGAAGCATCTCATCTTGGTGACTCCTGATGAATGAACAGTGCAGAAATTAATCAGGACATCACCCATCTGTTGGCTTTCTTTTGATATTGCTATTGTGTTAGTGTTGAGCAATGAATCGTTAATGTAATGGTGTCGTCAATCCAGAAGAAGAAGGAACTAGCTCACTACCGCCTTGAATCCTTTTTCCACGTGTGTGGAATTTTTTTGACTCTGGGCTTTTGTGAGAACGTATGAGGCAAAGACAACTGGGGATGCGAGATTACAGGCTGAGTATGAGTAGCATGCGAACCCGAAAATGTAGAGCGATACCAAAATGCTGTCATTTCGCTTTGTTCCCCCTCGCAAGGATAATTACGATCTGTATAAATGCACTGTTTGCAGGGTTGCCCAGAAAGCGGAGACGAGTGCCATCCGTCTCTACGACGTCCTCTGCCAGATCCTGTCTTGACCGACTTTTAGGGCTCTGCAGGATTACTCCGCGAGGAGAATAACGCTTCACGACACAGCAGTGTTGAAAAGATTGAGGACGCCACGCAGCGGGCGACGCGGCGACCGCCTCGAGGGCCTTCGCTGCAGCGACTACTAGAGTGACGTGGTGGCGAGCAGCGGCAAAAAATGATCCTGGACAGTTTCCAACCGCGGCGAGGAACGCCGACGTAGATGAATTCAAGTCACTTTTCGATTTTTTGAACTGGAGCTTCTCAATACGTTCTCTTTTTCATTACAAAAATGATAGAAAAAGGATTGGAGAATTTTGAAGGCCTGCAATTTGCTATGTTATTCATCCCGGTTTGTTTTTTCTTACTGTCTTTTTATGTCCCGACGTGGCCGGTTGTTAGGCCTATGCTTGTAAGCTTAGTACCTAAATCGTGTAATCTTTCTGCTTTCTCGTAATCTCTTTGTTAAAGGCACTATCCCTTCAATGGACGGAAATCTTAAATTAACTCCAGTGCCGCCCGATTATGTTGTTTTCAGAGGGTTGTTTTCAGGTATTTGCATCTTAAGCTTTAGGAACAGCAAAGCAGTAATAGCTCAGGATAACAAATTGTGGCGTCAGATGAATGAAGGATTACGCACTGGTCGGGAGGCGACGCCGATGGCAAAGTCTAGAACTCTGCGAGCTCATATCGCTCAGCACCGCGTCACGCTTAGGGGTCTGCAGAGTTACAGCAACCGGCGACGCGGCTCGCCGAGCGTCAGCCTTGGCGCGGCGACAAAAATGATTCTGGACACTTTCGTCGCGGCGTCGGACTGCCCCTAACAGCGGCATTGACGCAGGGTCGTCGTGACGTCAAATCCCTCTGAGGTGCCCCCTCGTCGCCTTTTCCGCTGCGTCGTTCCGCTCCCATCACCGAATGTGATCAATAATGCATCATCCAGCGCTCTTCGTCGCTTTACCATCCCAACGCCGCAACTTAAGGGTTCTGCAGAGTTACGCAGCGACCGGCGGCGCATCGCATCGAGCGAGAGGTTTAGGGCGGAGTCCGGCCATCACGCGGCGTTGGGCACAAAGAACTCGAAAGGAGTTGCAGCGAGTTTACCGTCGGCGCCGCTTTGCTACCATTGCGCTACGCACTAATTCATCCAGACTCCACATTTTTCAACGGCTTTTGTTGTTCCTTTATGCTTTCAAGTCTAGAAAAATTTGTATGAGTAATCTCTGAAAAATAATGTGAATAAAAAGTAGTGAAGAGAAACTGTCATTTACGTTCACCTGGAAGTGATTATACCTTAACACAGAGATCTTTTAAACAACAAAATTAGTAGGGTACTTACAAGTAGTTGCATATATTATAGATATCACTGCACTGGGCTACGTAGGGGGCAAAAGAGGAGAAAATGAATTTGGATATTGAAAAACCGAAGCGAGGTGATTTCAATCCCGGACGCATTTGAGCTTTGAAATTTACAACACAATTACGCATCCAGAAGATCGATTTCACGAAGGAGTCCCCACAGCAGGGAGCTTGGATCGATTGATATCGCATGCCGTTCCTCGCCGCGGCAGGAAATTGTCTGGGGCAAAATGTTTCCATGCCGCCGTGCACTGGCGACGTCGCTCCTGGAGTCGCTGCTGGTCGTGGCGGCGGAAGCACTGCGAGGTCATCCACTCGCCTCTCTCCCGCAACTACGTCGCCGCCCCGCGCCCGCTGCGTGGCGATCCCCTCATTCTCCAACATAGCCACATGCCGCAGCGGGACTCGCCGCGGGGCAAGGCCCTCCGCAGTTACACTCTGCAGGCCGTCGGAGATCACCCTGTATCAAACCTCTTGCTCGGCGACGTGCCGCTCGTCGCTGCAGTAACTTTGCAGAGCCTTTTAATCGACTCGCAGCGCATCGGGTGATCGATACACGCCTCGCCTTCACGCGGGAGGACTCCAATCGGGCGTTTTCGGTCAATTCTGTGCTATGGCAATGTGCTGCACTTTAGATATTCCCAAGCTTGGTTTGTGTTCTTGCGAAGCGTGGCGAGTACAAATGCGGTGGCTTAATAGTACGACGTGCATTCATTCAATTCATTAGCATAGATAGGTTTGCGAACGATTGAGCCGACCCGGAATCGCAGGTCAGAACGGTGTTTAGCGCCTTTCCGAAGACATAGACATATATGGACGGAGACTGCTTCAACATACCGTCCCTATCGTGCCGACTTTGTTCCAGCACGATTATTATCGTGTTGTGAGGGATGAAACAGCAATGGCCCGTCAGTAAAGCGGACTGAAATTTCGCTCCGTAAGCGACAGTGGTGATATGAACATCAGCATGGATCGTGAAAAGACTTTTTGCGTTCACTGTATTCCAAGATTAGCGCAAACTCGCTGCACCTATGTTATGGCATATGGCAACCGAGTTTGCGCCAACCTTCGACAGTGAGAACGCGGAAGTCTCTTCCAATACGATCCATGCCGAAGTCACACTGACCCGTAGAGCGAAAGTTTCGTGTATGTTGCTGACTGTCCTCGTGAAGGAGTTCACCACTTGTCACGAGCTCCTGATTTCTTCTTCTCAAGCTTCAGTCTGTTTTATCGATTTGTGAAGTTTCCTTGCGATATGCCCATTCAATCTTTAAAATTCCAGAGGCAAATTACCAGATTATGCGTGCTCCGGTATCGGCTTTGCTGCCAGCGCGCTGCTCATGATTGTCCAAACACCATCCTCGGCTAGCGTGACCGGCAATTTTTGAGAGCAGAGCTCCGGTATCTTCACCCAGTTAGACTCTAGTTATACTTTTGGCGCGCTTCGCTGTCTAAGACTTTTAGGCGCATCTGCAATTGGTGAGTTTTGGAAATTTACCAATTGCAGAGCTTGTCATGGAAGCCTAACGAAAACGCGGAAGTATAACTGGGTCTATAGAGGCGAGCGCTCGGCATCCATGGCGTCTTCGCTTAGCTTGTATAGGGAGAAAGCTTGGCTCTCTTTAAGAAGGTAATCTGCCATGACGGCATCCCAACGCGACAACTCGCGCCGGCTGCTGGAGTGTCACCGCAGCTCCCACCCATGCTCCATGCAGGGAATCGTTCTCATGATCCAATTCTACGAATGTCTAGATTTGAAGCTGTGCCATTGGGCTCACCGAGTCGTGGCTTCCAGTTTGTGTTGATGTTGTCATCCCTTCGTTGACTGGGTATCATTTGTGTTCGCGCAAACATAAATAGTATAGCCCGCCCACTTCGTACTAAAATGAAGAATTTCGTTCAGATGGCAGACTCTGATACTTGCACTCCCATCGAAATAAACGATGATATTGCTGCAATAATTGTGCGACATTGTAGCTGATAAATAGGTACTATTAAGATGCACGAAAACAAGTTGGGATCACTGTTGAAATAGAAGGTCAGCACTCTTTGTTAAGTTTATCGGGTTTCCGCCCTCTAGGTTGGGTCAGTAGAACCAATTCTGAGACGTCAATAAAAGGGAAAAATAATATTGTTAAATTTCTTCGTACAGGGCTAAAGGTGTGTAAGTTGAGATGTTAATGAATGCTAACACATCTTTCGTTCCTGCCCATCAGACTGTGTGCAAATAACAGTTAGTGCTATGTGAAATATAAAATTTGTCTAGAGTGTAAATAAATATAGAAGCTACTCCTGGAACTCATCAGTAAGGGAGGGTAGTCCTAAGTAAAGTAGCAATGATAAATCTTAGTTCCAAAATGTTAAACTATTTTATAGGTCTAGGTTAGTTAATCACTTTCCCATACTGTTAGAGACAAAGAGTAGGTTTAATATAGGAACAAGCCTGAAGGTTAATGATGAAGTAGTTGTATCTATTAGTTAATAATGTTATAAATGTTAATAAGAGAGCATGAGTACAGGTTAGCATGATGAGACTAAACAATTTAATCAAAAAATCATAGAAAGAAAGAAAGAATACAGAGGCGAAGGCAGGAGAATATTGCGGTAGAATAGTGCAGTGCAGGTGAAATAGAGGCAGAGGAAGATGTGTGAATTCCATCGTGGCAGGAAATGAGATTTTCGCATGGGTTTGATGTAGCGGTTGCCGTTGAGTGAACTTACACCCGAGCGCACCCGAGTACAGCGCGGTGATGACGTCACAGGCGGCGAGCGTCTCGTCGTCGTGCACTCTCCCTCTCTCACCTTCGCGGCCGGCAGTTCACCCGGGAGGGCAAACGGGGGAATACTGGGTAAGAAACGAGCCACTGAATACATCGCAGGGTGTGAATATCAGAAGTGCAGGATGTAACTGGTTACAGAAAGAGTAATATGGATGCCATTTAGGCTATATAGTGTCTTTAATGTCGTATAATTAACTAAATTGATTGTCCCTCCTCTGAAATCGCGAACTCTTCATATTCATGGTTCAATTCTAGGGAGTCAATCAAGTTAACTATACGTTCACAAGCATTATATCGAGCGATTATTATAGGGTGAAAGGATGGTCATATTTTACTGATATTGTTGTTTCTTTAACTTCAATACATGGGCTCTAAACTACATCATGCCTTTACCAAGCAACGAAGCCTTACACTAAATATTACATTTGCAGTCGTCAAAAAAAACGAAATCTATAGAACTGATCACTCGCGTATTCATTTTCGTACTGAAGCCGACCAAGCGTGATGAACTTTTCCAAACACTTGTTGTTCAAATATGAGCTATACTCAAGACCTAAGAAGTTCAGTCCACTTTGATTTTTTTCGTAGAACAGCTCCGGTTCTATAACAGCCATAGCTTGAAAAAACGCATTATCTGAATCGAACCAATATCCGTGAAATTCAAAATCGGCATTATCTGAATCGATCAGTTATCCGGGGAATTATCTTCGGGTAGCAAGTATAGTGTTACCTCCAGAAGAAAGAACGAGGCAGGATTAAATCACTGAAGTGCTGCGTAGGTAAGCTCTGGCACGTCCCTAGTGACCTGTTGATTTCGATTATCACCAGCAACGGAGCGGCGGGCCTCGTTGAAATATAACTAATGATAAGGAGCTTCCGACCGAAAAGTCACCGCTCCTCGCCAGATAACCGAAAACATGAGTTCACTCGGATAGACCAGAGTCTACAACCTGTTGGTTAGGACTGTGAATAGACCTCCTACAGAAGCGGAATGTCATCAATATCAAAACTACTAGCAGCAAGATTAGCTGATTTATGTAGTCGAAGTTTATTAAGCTGCTCTTGTAAAACACTGTGCTATTTATCGCAATGCCCTGTCATTATTTAGATTTAGTTGCCAATAGATCAGATGACTGATGCAGTAAATGCTTGCTGAAGTTTTTCTCGTTAGTTAGTTGTTATTTGCCTTTTACTCCACTATGATAGCATTTGTTTGGATAAATCAGGTTGCCCATCACTCTAAAACAGCATGTCTACCTCTATCATCTTTGGAAAGAGCTCAAACTAGCAACTCGTAACGCATAACGGATCCCTCGAAAGACAGCGATGTGCCTATCGCGCTCCAATGATAATGAACACTCGCTGTCTGCGCGTTTACCCTCGTCGTCTGCGCTCTAACCTTTTTCTCTGCCGTCGCGCGTCTCCCGAGACGACGGGTGTGAGTTCTCATAGAATCTTGATGTAGCAGTCGATTTGGCTGCGTACATTGAGTGATTAGTTAACAGCCACACACCGCCTGTGACCACTGTAGCAAATCAAACGTGTTATGAAATGAATGGTCTGGAACAAACTTCCATCATGAGTCTTACGCCTAGTTACTCAGCTGATCAAGTGAAAAGGCCGAGCTGTATGATTAACGAATTTACATGATTAACGACTTAAGGCAGAAATGGATGACCACAGAACTATCTGCCTCCTTTTAATAAACTTTGTAACCATTTATTATCCCGTAATTTAAGATTATATTTGTAAAAAATGAAACTATTTTTATTTAAACATTTAAGCATGCAGTTATATATGAAGTTGACCGAGTAGAACTGAAATGACGAAGAAATCGAGAAAAACGCACCAGAAGGGTACGACATCCTTCACTCTCACCCCACTTCTTTACTCTCAGTGGAACTATTTGTTGTGACAATGAAATCGTTTGTGGACCCGTCTTTTGCAATTCTTCATTTTGTGTTGCTCCGTTCTTTCCTTCGGACCCTAACTAATACTGTTTTGCCTAAAATATTCTTCCATTTTTGATTAGCCCCATTTTTTACCGGTGACAACCACCGTGAACATGTTCATCCAACCGGACAACTAGTCCGGGCCAGATAATAATAACTCTGAAATAAGACGATTGAGTGCGTTTCCCGCCATTTCTTCGTAATTTTGGTAACACTTGGTAGCCAACGCATTGTTTTGAGTGGAAAACTCGGGGACGAAAGTCACCGTGAACACTGCTTCTAAAGGCATCGTACGCACTGAGATCCACTTTCCATTTTTTATGCTCAATCCCTTCCTCGGGCCCCTGTGAGAACGTGCTACGAGCTTGGCTGCTCAAAAACGTACCATTGTGAGCATAGAGGAAGTGGAAAGTATGGAATTCCGTCAAAAGGGGCCGGCCCTTCCATCAGTCACTTGGCACTTTCGCAGTATTTGAGCAGAACGTCGCGTCGCTAAGTATAGGGCATGCCTCTGTACGCTGACGCACCGTCGGACGGAAGTGACATTATCGACTGGAAATTTCTCGTCACACAACGAGCGAGAACGATGTGCAGGGCCCAGGTGAGTATTTTTGTTAGTCAGTGCAAGTCAGTGCAGTCAGTGCATTGTAGCCGTCGGCGAATTGTTTCCAACGCTGCGCCAATGGACAAATTGTAGAACTGCTCCTTGCGCCATCCGCGTAACTATCCCGACTCGATGCCGGCGCGAATTTCAAACGATTTGCAGAAGGTTTTCACAACGGTTCTCTCTTGAAAAAGCTAACGTTCTCGAGGGCTTTTCGCTAACTTTAGTTACTATAGGGGTGTAAACAACTCAAAAACGCTTAAAGGCAGCATACACGCTCGCAAAAGTTGTTGAGATAACTACCTTGGTGGGGTCGTATGGGCCCTAGAAGAGCCCTCACGGAGTTGTAAGGGTTGAAAACGAGTTAAAGTGCCCGTATTTGAGCCGTATCGATTCAAAAGATCATCCTTTCCCTGCCCATCGATACGGCTCCGCCCCTCAATACAGATGTTCAATGCTCGATTACGGTCATTTTCTCTAATTTTTACGCTTCTAATGTTGTAAGAGTTCCAGAAAGGGCCTTAAGAGTACATTGGCGTCGTTATCCCAACGAAACTGTCGCTAGCTCCGCTATTTCAGCCAATGCGGTAAAACTCGTACACTTCTGGGCCAATATAGAACGAACCGTTATATCTTCATTTCAATTGATTTTTTCCGGTTTTTTCGTTATCTCTGAATATTAACAGCTTCAGACCTTCGATTCATTCCATAAAATTGATATCATTTTTGAGCGTGTATGCTGCCTTTAAAAACGAGACATGGTTTTTAGCGCGTACGGTGCCTTTAAGAAGCCGCGATGCAGCTATCATCGCGCTATCTTGGGAGCGAAACGGTTGCTTTCCCATCCCTGCTATAGTGTTTTCTCTAAAACAACCGCCCGACTTTCATGATCTACACTGCAACGCGTAATGTATAGCAACACCTTTCCTGAAAGACGTATCATTAGTTGGGCCGAGGTTTTGAATACTGGGAAGAGTTTCCACCTTTTTTCGCTACCGCGAAAACAATGGATCAGTGGTATGACTTCCAACTCCCCATTTTCTCCTCAGTTGTAGGAAAAGTTTGTATTTCGTACAACGCAAAGGTATAGCAACAGTTGGGAACCATGAGAAAGCCCCGCTAAATTTTACCAATATCATGTGTATTTTTGAAATATTAGTTCATTATGATGCTATTTGTCCACTTTCCCGGTGAACTTCAACTTCTTCTGATGAGAAATTCATGTTAGCTTCTAAGGCTTGGATTTTGATGGCATTCTAGCTAGGTGGGACGACCATGTCAGTTTCGAGTTCGTTCTGGATTCTGAATCGATCAACGCCTGTGGTTGCCCACACGTCTCATAGAGCCTGGGAAACAGTCCCAGTAAGACATTCCTCAACGAGTTCCCAATGGCATGGTGTCGGCCCCAAGGACTCACTACGAATTGTCGCTGATCTTCCTCGCGGATACCATTCCCTACTTCATCAACCAGCATAACAAAATTGTGGGCTCCGAAATGAAGCAATATTATCGCTCAGAATTTTTTTCTCAAGATTGCTAGGCTCGAGCCCGCTCGAGCAAACATCACAAACTAGAAGAGCATGAGTGTTCCACGCAGCTAGGCGCTGTTGTCCGGACCGTGTGTAATGTCTTCTTCGACGATTGCGAGGTCATCATGAATGATCCCGATTGCACAACATTTCGCTGGGAGCTCTTATTGGCAAGTCCTTCTACATCGTCTGTCTGAATTGTAGAGGAAGAATATGCCCATGTGTGATCGCGCGGGCTCGAGTCTAGCAATCTTGTGAAAATACTCTAAGCGATGGGATCACTTTTTTCTGTAGCCAACAATGTTGTCATATGCATTGGGTGATGGAGTAGGGAATGGTATCTGCATTGAAGGTCAGCGACAATTCGTGGTGAGTCCTTGGTGCTCACACCATGTCACTGGGAAGTCGTCGAGGAATGTCTCACTGGGATTGTTTTCCAGGCTCCCTAGGACGTGTGAGCAACCACAGGCGTTAATCGATTCAGGATCCAGCACGAACTCGGAACTACATCCAGCTGGTCGTCCTAGGTAGCTGGAATGCCATCGAATTCCAATTCCAAGGAGCTAACATGAATTTCTCGTCAGAAGAAGGTGAAGTTCACCATGACAGTAGACGAGTAGCATCATACTGAACTAGTATTACAAAATGATACATGAAATTGGTACAATGTGGCGGTCGTCACGAGGCATTTTCATGTTTCCCAAGTGTTGCTGTACCTATGTGTCGTACCAAATACGAACCTTTTCTTATAACTAAGAACAAAATGGGGACGTTGGAGTCATACTGAGTGATTAATCGTTTTCGCCGAAGCAGAAGACGTAGAAACTCTCCTCAGTATTTCAGACCTTGATTTAACGAATGATACGCGTATTGCGATGATGTTGCTATACATATGCGTCGCAGTGTAGCTATCACAGCAGCATCGCCGCTCCCCCCATCCAGAGATCGTTTAATAGTGAGGGTAACACTCATTGGCGCTCGATCATAATCAGGGGCCGTATTCATCAATGATTTACCCGCGAGGTAAGTGTAAAGTCCTTCGAATTTGGCACTTGCCCGGTATTCACACGCTTACTTACTCGTGATTTTCGAGTAAAAATCCAGGTAAAATTTACCCGACGTATGGAGCCGGGTAAATTTTACTCCCAGCCGGCTACAGCTGCACTCACCGCGGAAACAGCAATGGAGCGCATTATTTTCATCGATAATTAAAACTACTCGTTTCATTATAGGTTATTTTGACTTTTTAATGATTAATTCAATGTTTATTTCCACAAACAGAAAGTTATAAATGTTTTTTCATGCGTGTTCTCATTGGTTTTTGTTGTCTGTCGTTAAGAAGCGGTAGACTTTTCTTGCTTCTGTCCACTAGATTTCTTTACCAAATTTTGAATGCATCAGAAAATGCAACTAAAGATTTTCTTTTCGGCTTTATACTCCTCGTGCCATTGTTCACCGAACTCTTACTGAGTTAGGTTATATTGTGCTGAATCGAAAGTAATAGTTTGAGAAAACAATATCCTTGGCCCAATTGAATTTCTCAGGTCCAATGTTAGTAGTGTAGCTGCCGAGAACGCTGTCGTTCCTTTATCTAATAATTTTGACGCTCCTTCTAGAGAATGATAATCTGTGATCCTAACGCTCGAATTTAATTTATGGCTTAAGTACTCGACATTTTCGCATTTCGAACTTTTTTCTGTGCAATGAGTTTGGACCTCAAATCTCACAGTACATTTGTACAGGTAATATTCTCATCCACCATAGATATTTTGCGAATAGTCAACTTTCTGCCACCAATTTCTGCTTTTTCTTCGAATTTTGAGAGAAAAATACTTGACAATTCGCAATGAAGTGATTTTTAGAAGAAAACTTCCAGCAGTATACGACAGAGGGAGAGCCGCCTCTCTAATGCCAAAATTTACTGTGCCGAATAAATAATGGGTTTGAGTTTTTCTCTACAATTAAATAAGCACGACGCAATATAGAAGAATCCTTTGGCTTTTTTTTTTCGTCGATTTGTATTACGCACGAAAGGGCATATTTATCGTTGGCCGATCGGTGAACATTTGCAAAAAATTTACCAAATTTTCCCCTGAAACTCTTGACTCACCAAGAGTAGCTGAGAGCTCAAAAAACCTTGGATAGGAACTAATTGGCGCTTTTGATATCTACAACCTAATACTCCTAGAGGAAAATTCCATCATAGAGTAATCCTCCACTAGAGTAGGACAGCGATTAGAAAAAAAAAAAGTGACGAGTGCCTTGGAAGAATCTCGCTAGAAGAAGTTGAATAGTCAGTAATGTTAAATGATGCTATTTTCTATATAGGAGGGGCTCCCTATGATGTACTTCAAAGCTTTCATTAATCATCAAACCAATGCACTTCTCTTTAGCCCCTTTGAATAAAAAAAAGTATGAATCGGGGAAAGAATTTCAAATTAACGACGCCTATTCAGTGTTTCGGTAAGTGCACAATAAACACATTTTGCGCGGGATCTTACCCGGGTAAGTAAGCGCGTGATGAATACCGTTTCGCAGTGAGTAAGCTATCGGCTCCGGGTAAGGTAAATGTAAGGTAAGATTCACCCGGCATTTCAATGATGAATACGGCCCCAGGGTCAAGCGGGGCGTTGCGGAATTTTTCGAAATCGGAGCGACCCCGCCCCACCACCATCGAAATTTTTTTTCCAAAATCAAATTTTTTGCGAGCCCTCAGGCAGAAATTAGGCAGTTAATTTCTTTTCGGAAAATCTTATCCCAAATAGGACCTGAAATGCTCAACCATCGAAGCAAACTCGCGATCCACCGGATCACTGTAGGATAGAATCCCAATAATTGAAATTTATTAATTAACTTTCCATGATTCACACAATGGAGTGCTTTCTGGAAGTCAAATCAAATAATGTCACTACGACGCTTCTCAGCTAGCGACAGGGTGCAATCTTTGAACTTTCGAGCAAATGGGACTCTGTAGCTCTTCTCTAGTGAGCTCACGCTGCTCTTGAAGGATTATAGCATTCTTTTCAAGATCATATCCAAGAAAAGGTTTAAGTAGTCTTGCAAAAAGACGACAACGGTTGGACATCATGCTCACCAATCTGTAGTTTTCGCTTTTAATGACGTTTTTTTAGAATTGGAGTGACAAAACTGTATGCGGTGTCAATAAATAGGAATTGGAAATAATTCCTTTCATTGGTTGCCTTTCCTTCATGTCCTTCATGAAAAGCGCAAAGATCTGCCACGGTGAACTCAGACGAAAATTTCGGATCTACCCCGCAGTTTTTGGGCGGGGAGAGGTCCGAAATCCTTGCGCGAGGTCCCCTGCGAGATTTTCGGGGCGGGGTTCACATTGGGACAACCGGGGAGTAGAATAGGAGCTCCCGAGGGTAGTGGCGTATTTTCCAGTGTTTTGCGTGCACGTACTAAACATGTGACGCGACTTCATGCGGGAAAAATTTCCGGCTTCATTCTTGTTCATTATTTACATCTTCTATTAACAGTTCTGTTTTATCATTTGCATAATATTGCATATGTACATCCGAATGTTCTAATTTGATTCTATCTTATAAAGTAATGTGAATAGCGATTTGAATAGATGAATTCAGTCGCCAGTAAACCTACAACGCAACATTTGGCTGCTGAAGACGCGCGGAATCATGAAGGGGTGACCCCGTTGGACAAATTCGCGTTTTACTGTATTTCGCCAAAACTCAGGCACTCGGGGGGGGGGGGACGGCCCGTCTCACTTTTGAGGCCGAAACGGCCATCCCCAACCTTGAGAGAGTCATTCGGCCATCCGCGCCCGTTCCCGACCCCGACGCAGATTCTCGACCGCGACGCGTCTACTCACATCGGCAGTCGCAGCCATCCGCACCCCTACGCAGTTGCTCGGGATCATCAACATGTTTAGACAAAGATTTTCACAATGTTGCTAGTATAAAAGGCTCCTCTTCTCACAGTGTGCCTCAGTCGACTCTTCGGAGCCGGGCCTGAAAGGTGGCCTCGAGTCACTTTCCTGAAGATCCACCGGATACCGGAGGATAATTTTCGTCGCCGAGGGAGAGGGCTTCCCACGGCTAGGGGGGGTTGATACCTAACTGAGGGCAATCTCCCCTCGGTCCACGGGGGGGTGCACTCCACTGCGTACCGGGACGGGGGGGTCACCCCCTCCCCTCCGTAGGGATCCCAACAAGGGTGATACTTGTGGGCTGTCCCCGTGTCCCCTGAACGAATTCGGAAACGCCGAAAATGGACGGACAGTTTTTGAGCCGCTTATGAACAAATTTTGGACCGCTCGGGGGCCGGGGACCGACAGATTTTACTGGAGGACGCCGAGCCGCGCACCTTTCGACATGGATGCGCTGATCGGAGGTGCGGCTCGGCGGCCAATGGTGCGGCGGCCGTAGCCCCTGAGTGCCTGAGAAAGCACCGTTTCTTCTGCTTGATCACCCGTTTCGAAAGTAACCCGAAGACTGTTTTATGTAATATCGTCGTGTACAGTTGTGAAGACTTTGTTACTAAAGGGTACTGAACATCACAACAAGTATGACGGTTGTCGGCTAGCCGAACATTCAAGCTTCATGGAAACATCAGTTTGAGCAAAGGGCTCTAGATTGGAAATGTTTCAGAAAAACGTATCCCAACTCAGGCCTAAAATGCGCGACCATCAAGGAAATTTGCGATTTACTGGACCACTATAGGATAGAACTCCAATAATTCATAATAATGAATTAATTTTCCATGACATACACGCATGCTTCCTGAAAGTCAAAATGTATAATGTCACAACGACGCTTTACAGTTACCGACAGGGTCCAATCATTCAAACTTTGGAGCAGATTGGACTCTATAGACTCTGTTTCAGTCCAAGTGAACTCATGTTTTCGGTTATCGCAGCGCGGGAGCGGTGGCTTTTTCTGTCGAAACCTCCTTATCACTAGTTATATTTCACTGAGGCCTACCGCTCCGCTGCTGGTGATAATCGAAATCAATAGGTCACTAGGGATGTACCAGAGCTTAGCTCCTCCCTTGATGAGCTCACGCTGCTCTTGAAGGATTATAGCACTCTTTTGTAAAACATATCCAAGAAGAGGTTCAAGTAGTTTTGAAAGGTCGCCAACGGTTGGACGTTATGTAGGTGCAGTCACCTGAGCTGTCATGAAGTACACAATTACATTCAGGGAACCTCATATAATACACGAATCTGTGTAACGGTTAGGAACTTGGTAAACTTGGCGGGCTGACTTCCTGGTCTTTAGCAGTGAGAAACATAATAGTTTAAATTACGTGCAACGTAGTGAATGACCAACAACAGTATGAGTGATTAAGCGAGTGTCGACTAGTTTCTAAGTTTAGAGGAGGAGAACATGGTTGAGCCGCAGAACGTGAGTAAGATCAGTTGAGCCAATTGTTCCGAAACATGACGATGAGGCTTGGAACAATCGCAGGTTGACCCCTGACCCAAAAATGAAGGGGCGAAAAATTTCGACATCTAGAGGACCTCAATAATTGCTGTATGCCAAATATGAGAAAACTCTACACCAAGCTAGTGCCGTTAGATAGCCCTGAACCCCAGTAACCCACAGAGGAGATGGTTCGATATAGCAGCTAAATGCCTGAAAGGAACGCCAGCGACCCGACAGCATGATTTTCCCAGCATCTACATCCTACCTAATGGCGTGCGTAGCTGCGCCCTTTCTAAATGAGTGGGATGTGAGATACCTGTGGCCCAACCCGGCATGTTCTAACGTATTTTTTTATGTGGCGAGCCAGAAAATCCCTGAAAGGAGGGCCTCCCTTTTTAGAGCTGAGAAGATACGCGCCGGGTGAAAGTGGTCTTTTAAAGACGCAAAAAGCTTGCCATGAGTTGGTTTCCCGGAGACCCCACTTGAGAGCGACAATGGCACCCTTGCCTGTTTGGTCGGTTTTGGATAGGAATGGTAAGCCACGGTGGTTTGTTGGGTTGTTAAAGTAAAAAAGATGCATAACATTCCGTGCTGTTCAGAACATTGCAGAAGTCTCTTTAAGTTTATGAGACATCTTCTGAGAACATCAGTAATCGATTAGTGTCTAGCAAGTTCTGTTTTCAGGCAAGACGTTCGTGCTCACAGTCACACCGTTGGAGATGGAGAATTTCGATGGATACCGCCAGATGTATGTTGTTTTTCGCCGCCTTCGTCTTTTGGATTCAACACCTCTTAGTGAAGCGCCATTTTTGAACGATCACCTTTCAGCACAAGGGCAAGAAACGGACGCAGAATGACAGCGTGGAGGAAGCTGACCGCGGTTAAGGATCGCGACTTATTTTTTTTGTTTTGTAGCCTATTTTTTTGTTAGTGAAAATATATTTAGGCGGAATTTTCCAGCAGATATTGTCCCTTCAGACCCTCTTCAGAGGTAAAAAGAAGGCGTAACTATGTCTCAAAGGACATCGGTACATTGAGTGCACCAACTTGTCAGAGAAATTCCATTTATTTAGGCGAAGCCTCCACCAATTAAAAAAAACCGTGAAACATTGTCTGAAAATGCCTAAGAAAAGGAAAAAAATTGGTGAAATGGCGGCTAACGGATACCAAACCACACCTGTGCATCCGTATTCTTTCGGTAACTCTTCAAGCAGACTTCTCCTGTTTTCAAGTCAAGGGAGTTTTCGCTTGAATAAAAGTTGAATCTCTGAAAAGTTATGTAGCCGGTGTTTTTATACCTCTGAAGGAGTGCCGAAAGATCTTTGAGTTATATTTTCTAAAAAACCTCATTTGTGGTCGCTCTTTATCTTTACGATTGCAGTTGATTGTTGAAGTTGAATACAGCTTGGCACGAGGTGCTAACCGACTTTATTCGACTGACTTTTCGGCGGTTTCGCCTTCTTCAGAGTCTGAAAGAGCCAATTCCAATTATAAAAATACACGATCAAACGCCGTAACGGTAAACTTTCTACAGAAAATCGACTCCCAAAATTCCAAACTGATAAACAGGAGAAAAGAAGACAACGTATTGTACCTAATCTGTCGGTTGATGTGGTCGGCTGGGTAGCCTCTAGTATGGGGGTGGTAGAAGACATACCGTCTTGTGCTTCCATTAGCCTCAAATCCGTTAGTCCTCCTACGATCGCTACCAACACACTAGGTCGTTACCGCAGCCTATAAGTATAGTTGATGCCCAGTTACGAGCGACAACAACAACTGCAATGCAATATCACGAGGTACAGCTGGCCTAAACCAGGTTGACGAAACGGGTAGACAAGCTGGATTAAGCGTTTTATCCGCAACGTATCGACAATTTAAAACAGTGTTAGGAATGAGATTCACTTGACTCGTGGAGAGAGTTCGCAGCCTACGAAGTTTTTGGTCGACTGTCCAGCCGACACACACGGACGAGCGGTTAGGGCCAGGTGATGGCTCTCCTCGACGTCGATAGCGATGTTCGGGTCCTAGATAGCAAGGCCGTATAACAGGCACCCGCCTCGTCGTAGAATCCCGATCGATGTCGATCAGCTCGTCCTTCTCTGCTATGTCCCCCCAACAACACACCACCGCGTGTTTCTTGAACCCACGTGTGCGCAAGTCCTTGAGTGCCACTAGTCCCGCGGAATATGGCCACTGCCAAGTAGTCCTTGATGCTCGTCCACCAGCACCGTGGTGATGACGGGCGCAGCACCGGAACCTACCTGACAACTTACCACAGTCACTCTATTGAGTGACTCCAATCACGCGCGACGACGCGGCAGACGCTTGACTGATGAGCCACTTCACTGACAGACAGTGAATGGCTGGATGAATGACGACTGGACTAGCCAGCACCGCCAGCGCTGGTATATATAGGCAGTCCCGCCCACCGACGGTCCACCTATCAGCTATCACCTCGCCCTGCTCGTCTGCGTGTCTGTGTATCCTGGGGCCGCGAACTCTCTCCCCCACTCGACAATCGAGTGATTGATTTCCCCATGCACAAGAGTGCACGAGACAATGCCCAGCCACCGGCTGGCAATAAGAACTACTACTAAGAAAAAGGATTATGTACCATGAAACATGAACAAAACTCAACCAAATGATAGTAACATAACATGACAATATAGAACAACATGGAGACTATATCACTGACCAAGGACGATATCATGACATCTCCCCGGCCTCCAATAGGCTGCTCCACTCAGCCGATCCTTCACCCACCATTAACGCCGATCACCATATAAGCCTCCAGCATAGGAACCACGACGATAGTCACGTTGATCATCCCTGCGGTCGTACCGACTCGGTGAGCGTGCACGTGGTTCAAACCGAACCGTAGGCCTTTGACGACGACCGTCATGATGATCTCTGCGCCTCTCTGCGGTCCTCGACGCGTCCATACCGGACAGGAGTTCTTTCTCGGTCGCGTCGACCTGAATAATCCCGCCGCAGACGTTCCTGCCCAGACTGGAGCCTCCTGCTGGTGATCATACCGACCTGATGACCCTCTACTGTTACGCCGAACTGGAGACTCTCGACGATGGTCACGCCGACCAGACGCAAAATGTCCACTCTGGACCGGGGATCTCCTGCGATAACCATCGTGCCGATTTGCCTGCTCGAAGTGTTCTTGCCCAATCGATCTTCTCTCATGACCATACTGTCTTGATGAGTCTTGTCGCTCGCCACGAGCTGGTGATGTGCGTCGTCGATCCCGATATGTAGACACTTCATGTCCTCTCCGTAGACCCGTATGTCGCTCTTCCCGGGCTGGCGATGCGAGTACCATCCGTCTTTGGTTTTCGACCCAATTATCGATCCTGCGACTCTCCTGGTTACCTTCTGGCACTGCGGGGTCACGCTCCCTTTCTTGCGCGAGCTCCGGTTGTTCCCTTTGCGACTCTGCTTCCGTCTCTGCCCTTTGCTGGCGGAACATTCTTTCCATTTCCGGAGTCCTGTTAAAATGATGCAGGCAGAATTGTAGCTTGTAATGGTCCACTGTGCTGTTGAGAAACTTCTTGACCCTGACCACGTTGCATAGCATACCTGCTGATCTTGTTCACGTATTCCGAGTATTCTGTGTGGAACATCTGAAGCTTCTTCGGCAGTGCGGTACGGAAGCAAGTTGATGATTCGAGGGGCTAAAACTGGCCTTTGTGCGACTGTCTCTTCAATCAGATCCCTTAGCAGATCGACTCCTTCACCCCATTGTCCTCTATCTTGTGGTCCGGGTACCACGAACAAATCCGATCCTTCTGACACGTTTTGAAGCATAGCCATCCATGGCACATACCAGTCCTGCGGATCTGCGCCATATGTCGGTGAAAACAATACAATCGCGGATAGTTCTTCCCTGAACCACTCCTGTTGGATATCGAATGGGGATGTGTAGGCATAGGCCACTTGCCAGACTCGAGAGAATCCATCCACGTAGTTTTCAAATCCTGCTGGCAGTATCACGACAGTTCGTTTTCGGTGTAGCTTCGACCAGCACGTCATGGTCCATGGTGTCGCTAATACTTCCGATCGCAATGTCGATTCATAAATGTACGCCAGGTGATATGGTTCCTCCCATCTTCTTGGTGGATGGTCTTCATAGTCGTTTCTCATCGCGTGTCTCAACGCGGCGCTGATATGGAGACACCGATCTTTGAGGATCGCATAGGCTACCGCCAGTCCACTCGGTGATATCGTGTCGTATTGCATATCCAAAATTAGATCTCTCTTCCATTCTTGTGGGACGTGTGTCTGCATCATAATCGAGATAGCTCGTCTCAATTCATACGGCGTACGCGGGTTACATTCCGGTATTGGTGGATTCGGTATCATTCTGGCCCACGGCAACAATGGCTGGCACTTCAACTTCTGACCCAGGTGGTCGTACGACCCAGGACAGATGAAGTTGATATGTGCGGGGTTCGTCTCATTTGCCACATGACTGCTCAAATAGATACGATTACATTTCATCTGGCTAATTACTCCCATTGTGACTCGTTTGACAGGTGCAGACCCTTTTCTGGGACGCCCCCGCGCCCTGCGCTTTGTGTTCCCCTCACCGGAGAATCATCGATTCCTGTTGGAACTCGTACCAAGTGGTCAAATTGGACCCGAACGGGCTCCTCCTCCCCTCCAATGAGAGTAACAGTTGCAGAATTCGCACTTGCATCGATGACACGATACGGTCCCCTCCAGTCCACAGTAAGCTTCGGATGTGACGATTTGCCTTTTTCAGCCGGTGTCTTCGTGTAGACTCTGTCCCCTTTCTTGAAGACATCTGAGGTCGCGGTTTTCCATTTCTTGTCATATGCCGTCTTGACCGCTTCACGGTACCTGCTAGCATGTTCCATGATGCACTCTCTAGCGAGCTTCAGGCCGCTCAAGAAGTCCGTTTTATAATCGTCCACATCAACCATGTAGGGAGACAGATGTTCCCTCGGTATCACCGACGATGGATAATGGGGATCTTGCCCATACAAGAGAAAATGTGGGCTTTCTGCGGTTGCCGAATGTGGTGACAAATTGTATGCATACACTACCGCGGGAAGAACCTTGTCCCACTCCGTGGGCACAACGGTTTTCTTCTTCAGCATGCGAACAATTGTTCCATTCGCTCTTTCCGTTATCCCATTCTCTCGCGGACAATATCCTTTGGTGAAGTCCTGTTTAATCTTCAGAATATCACAGAGTGCTGCGAGAACCGCATTCTCGAATTCCCTCCGCGATCTGAAATAATGCATTCCGGCCATCGGCCACCAATGCAAATCCATTGACTAAAAATGACTTCCGCTACTGTGTCGGCTCTCTTATCCGGCACCGGATATGCTCCTAGATACTTGGTGAAATGGTCTATGATGGTCACTATGTATCGATTCCCTCGAGATGTAAGACCCATCTCTAGCACGCCAACTCCGATGATCTCAAAAGGACGACTGGCAGATCTGGGCCTCAGTGGTGGGACATTATTTGCTCTCGCATCCGTCAGGAAACACCGCTGGCATTGCCCACACCAGGCACGAAGATCCGCTTTCATTCCAGGCCAGAATACCTTTTTACTTAGTTGACTGAACATTTTGTTGGCGTGAAAATGACCACCCAGCACTCCGTTGTGATGCTCGTCAAATACCTGCTTTCTTTTAGCTGCTGGTACTACCAGTGCTGATGATCCATCCTCAGCTAGGAGCCTGAGCTGACCGTCTTCAATCAGGAAATCTTTTGTGCTGAGAACTTTCTGATGACGTGGAAGTCTGACTTCCTTGTCGACACCGCTCTCCACGGCGTCTATCACGTCACTCCAGTCCTTATCCAAACGCAACTCCTCGAGCCAACTGACCCGTTGAATTGTGCAAACCACTTTCTCATCCTCAGTATGGGTTGGTGGTATCACCGCACCGACGTCTACGATTCCACGTGAAAGCGCGTCAGCAACGCAATTGGCTGCTCCTTTTACATGCTCCATCGTGAGGTTGTATCGTTGGATTTCTATCGCCCATCGCAATATACGTGGTGACACATTAGATCTCTTGAACAAAGACGTCAACGATGCGTGATCAGTTCTAACCACTGTGTGTACTCCGTATATGAAGTAGTGAAACTTCTTTAACGCGAATGTGACGGCTAATCCTTCCTGGTCGGTTACGTGATAGTTTCGTTCCGCTTTGGAGAGAGGCTTGGATGCAAAGTAGACCGGATGTAAAAATCCATCTTCCTGTTCCTGGCACAACACCGCGCCCACGCCAACTCGACTTGCGTCAGTGTAGATGATGAATGGTTTTGCACCACTGCGCGCCTTCTCCACATCCGGTTGCGCCAACACTGGACCTTGAGTTATCAACGACTTCAGTGTCTCAAACGCTGTCTGTTGCTCCGCTCCTCATTCATATCTGACCTGAGGACTGGTGAGCAATTGCAAAGGTCTAGCTGTTTGTGCAAACCGTAACACGAATTTCCTGTAGTATCCTGCTAGACCAAGAAACGTGCGTAACTCGCTGATGCTTGTTAGCTGCGGGAAATTGACAGTTTTGTCAATCTTATCCGGGTCCATCTCTATGCCTTCGGGTCCCACAACGTGTCCCAAAAACGATAACCTCGTTTCGAGCAAGCGACACTTTTGTGGTTTGATCGTTGAATTCGCCCGTTGGAACGCCTGGAATACCTCCTCCAGGACTTCATAGTGGCGTTCAACCGAATCTGTAGCGATGAGAATATCATCTATATAGACCGAGACTTCTGATCCCAACACCTTATCGAGAATCCTCTCCATTAGGCGTTGGAAGACTGATGGTGCCGTAGTCAAACCGAACGGCAGCACACGAAACTGGTATAACCCTGCAGTCGTTGTGAACGCACTGATTTCTCGTGCCGTGTCTGTGAGTGGTATTTGCCAATACCCACTAGCCAGATCCAACGACGTGAAAAACCGTTTGCCTTTCAGGTTCTGTAGCGTGATGTCGATAGCCGGGAGTGGGTAAGAATCCTTCTTAACCAGCTTGTTCACTTCCCTGTAGTCGACGCACAACCTAATCGTGCCGTCCTTCTTTGCTACGAGAACAATAGGTGAAGCCCATGGCGACGCGCTTGGCTCAATAATTTTGCGCTGTTCCAAGTCCTTTAGCATCTCCTCGACTTGCACCCGCAAGGCATATGGTACCGGTCGTGTTTTCTGCCGCACAGGCTGGTTGCCTTGCACGTCAATGTCGTAATTGATGAGATAAGTCTGAGATAACTCCACATCGGACACTGCAAACACCTTACTGTGCTTCGCAATCAAGTCCTTGAACTTTTGTGAGATGTTTCCCGTCTGTTTATTCGACTCCAGGATCCGGATAATCTCAGCCGTTCTCTCCTCCGTAGGTACACACTCCACCCTATGCATTTGCAACATATCTCCGGGTATATCTGCGGTTTTCGGGTCGTACCAACGGTCGTTCGACCATTCTCCCAGTACTTCACCCTCCTTGATTACCCACGGTTCGACCTCTCGATTGACAAAAGGTACTTTCCCAGAACCATTTGACACGCGACATACTCCCGATGCCATCCTATCCGTGCTTGACCAGAAAATTGCTTCTTCTGTATCATGGCCCTCTAACTCAACCACTGCCGTTGAATTGGGTGGAATGATGGTTCGTGTTATCGCTCTTGCCACTCTGTTTTTCGTACCTCTTTTGTCCTGACTGTTTGCTGTCTGTCCTTCGGTCTTGCTGTCGTTATCCACGGATGCTGAGTTGAATTTGACTTCTATGCCTAATGCCGATAGAGCATTAGTTCCTAGAAGAATCGTATCATCATCGGAATGCATCACATGCAGTTGGATCCTTGCCTCGCGAGCACCTTTGACCTTGATGTCGATTGCCACCCGCAATAGGAACTTCATCGCATTCCCTGATGCATCATATATCTCTTCTCCGTCCGGTTCTCCTAGCATAGTTACTAGCCTATCCATATCTGTACCTTGTTCCTGTGCACGTTGAAGGACCGAGACCGGTATGATGGAGACAACAGATCCTGTATCGACTAATGCTTTGCTTTGTGTTCCGAACACCTCCACCTCGCAATAACAGGGTTTTCCGTAGGCCTTTGTCATCAACGAACGTCTCCTATTGACCTTGTGGCACCATGACCGGAGCCGCGTTGAGAACGATGTCCGATCACGTCGCTGTTGCTGCCCTGAACCGCTCTGCCTGTCGGTCACCGTCTTCCTTGCTTCTGTGTTGACGTCAGATGCTGTGTTGGCTGTTTGTGTTTCATGGATGACTTCCTCGGACAAGAGTTTTGCAGGTGTCCCTCCTCTCCACATTGGAAACACTTCCTGGAGGTACCCACCGACCTAGGTGTGGCTTTATCCTTCCGAATTCCACTTCTCGTGTCCGTCTTTGTCCTGTGTTCATTCCATGTAACTTTGCGATTCTGCTTCATGTGTGCATTTGTGCGCTCTAAACGTAGCGCCACCTTCCGCACTTCATCGAACACGGACCCCTCCGGGGCATCGAGAGCTGCCAACATGTAATACGAATCCGGCCACTCGCGTAGACATTCGTACAACTTGCTTCCCAACTGGAAATCCAGGCAACCCTCCGGTGCCATCCGTTTTGCTATCCGTTTGAGCCTACAGCAGAAGTCGAAAATTGATTCATCAGTGTTCTTCCGTAAATTTCGCCAATCTTCTTCAGCTTTCAATCGCTCCCCAGGCGTATGCTTCGCCTTTCGTAGCTCCTTCACAATATCCTCGAACGACTTTCTTCTTCCATCCTCTGGTAAATTCCGAATGTGAGATAGTGCCGAGCCGGCTAGATGATTCAATAGTATATCCCTCCTGTCGATCTCGGTCCATACTGAGCTAGGATACTTCACATCTAAAGCCCGTAAAAACTCACTTAAGGAACCCTTACCGTCGTATTTCCGTACCTCGGTGAGTGACTGAGCTTTCAGGACCTCCTTAAGCGTCAGTAATACCTCATCCGATGCGCCGCGTCCCCCTACCGAGGGTTGTCTGCACCCATCCAACGAGCCGCTAATGGTAGTTGATAGGTCAGATTCACCTTGTCGGGACCGGCAAGACGTATTCGAGGATCTCCGTGACCATACCTCGCACCTCCCTTGAGGGTGCCTTTCCGTCCCATCGATCTGTACCGCCTGTTCGCCCACTCTGCTGTGCTGAACGAAAGAGTGTACTGGCATGCCGCCTACCACCTGATGCATCTGTGCTTGCAGACCATCCCAGTCCCTACCTGGACCTGCTGGCATGCCTATATCCTCCGGTCGGTTCACCGATTGTACTGTCGTCAGCCTTCCCGATGTTTGACTGCGCGACCCTCTCGCTTCGCCACAATCCTCTCTTCCTACGCTTGAGAACTCCATTCGTTCTTGCTCTATCCCGCGATCTGCAACAGTATGTTGTTGAAGTGGCTTGGCCCCCATGTCGGTTGGTGTGGTCGGCTGGGTAGCCTCTAGTATGGGGGTGGTAGAAGACATACCGTCTTGTGCTTCCATTAGCCTCAAATCCGTCAGTCCTCCTACGATCGCTACCAACACACTAGGTCGTTACCGCAGCCTATAAGTATAGTTGATGCCCAGTTACGAGCGACAACAACAACTGCAATGCAATATCACGAGGTACAGCTGGCCTAAACCAGGTTGACGAAACGGGTAGACAAGCTGGATTAAGCGTTTTATCCGCAACGTATCGACAATTTAAAACAGTGTTAGGAATGAGATTCACTTGACTCGTGGAGAGAGTTCGCAGCCTACGAAGTTTTTGGTCGACTGTCCAGCCGACACACACGGACGAGCGGTTAGGGCCAGGTGATGGCTCTCCTCGACGTCGATAGCGATGTTCGGGTCCTAGATAGCAAGGCCGTATAACAGGCACCCGCCTCGTCGTAGAATCCCGATCGATGTCGATCAGCTCGTCCTTCTCTGCTATGTCCCCCCAACAACACACCACCGCGTGTTTCTTGAACCCACGTGTGCGCAAGTCCTTGAGTGCCACTAGTCCCGCGGAATATGGCCACTGCCAAGTAGTCCTTGATGCTCGTCCACCAGCACCGTGGTGATGACGGGCGCAGCACCGGAACCTACCTGACAACTTACCACAGTCACTCTATTGAGTGACTCCAATCACGCGCGACGACGCGGCAGACGCTTGACTGATGAGCCACTTCACTGACAGACAGTGAATGGCTGGATGAATGACGACTGGACTAGCCAGCACCGCCAGCGCTGGTATATATAGGCAGTCCCGCCCACCGACGGTCCACCTATCAGCTATCACCTCGCCCTGCTCGTCTGCGTGTCTGTGTATCCTGGGGCCGCGAACTCTCTCCCCCACTCGACAATTGTGTGATTGATTTCATGCACAAGAGTGCACGAGACAATGCCCAGCCACCGGCTGGCAATAAGAACTACTACTAAGAAAAGGATTATGTACCATGAAACATGAACAAAACTCAACCAAATGATAGTAACATAACATGACATTATAGAACAACATGGAGACTATATCACTGACCAAGGATGATATCATGACATCCTTATCCAAACGCAACTCCTCGAGCCAACTGACCCGTTGAATTGTGCAAACCACTTTCTCATCCTCTGTATGGGTTGGTGGTATCACCGCACCGACGTCTACGATTCCACGTGAAAGCGCGTCAGCAACGCAATTGGCTGCTCCTTTTACATGCTCCATCGTGAGGTTGTATCGTTGGATTTCCATCGCCCATCGCAATATACGTGGTGACACATTAGATCTCTTGAACAAAGACGTCAACGATGCGTGATCAGTTCTAACCACTGTGTGTACTCCGTATATGAAGTAGTGAAACTTCTTTAACGCGAATGTGACGGCTAATCCTTCCTGGTCGGTTACGTGATAGTTTCGTTCCGCTTTGGAGAGAGGCTTGGATGCAAAGTAGACCGGATGTAAAAATCCATCTTCCTGTTCCTGGCACAACACCGCGCCCACGCCAACTCGACTTGCGTCAGTGTAGATGATGAATGGTTTTGCACCACTGCGCGCCTTCTCCACATCCGGTTGCGCCAACACTGGAGCCTGGGTTATCAACGACTTCAGTGCCTCAAACGCTGTCTGTTGCTCAGCTCCCCATTCAAATCTGACCTGAGGACTGGTTAGCAAATGCAAAGGTCTAGCTGTTTGTGCAAACCGCAACACGAATTTCCTGTAATATCCTGCTAGACCAAGAAACGTGCGTAACTCGCTGATGTTTGTTGGCTGCGGGAAATTCACAATTTTGTCGATCTTATCCGGGTCCATCTCTATGCCTTCGGGTCCCACGACATGTCCCAGAAACGATAACTTCGTTTCGAGCAAGCGACACTTTTGTGGTTTGATCCTTAGATTCGCCCGTTGGAACGCCTGGAATACCTCCTCCAGGACTTCATAGTCCTCAAGCGATCATGGATCAGTAGGAGTACAGAGGGGCACCGATGGAACAGAAATACGGCCCGAATCAGAGGGCAAGTCTGATATAGGGCTGGAGTTCCCGGGTTATATATAGGCCCTCGTCCTTCCGGTTGATCTTGGAATCTCTCGCATGGATCCAGAACGCCTCGAGAGCTTTTCGCGCACTTGTCGTGACCTCCCGCGCCAGTATCTCCACTCGCACCTCATAATCTTCCCCTTGGTGGCAATTATCTCTGTGGGTCCCCAGTGCAGTGTAACTACGCGACCTTCCTTTCCCATCTAAGTGCCCTTTGATACGCACATGCAGTGGTCGAGCTGTCTCTCCGATATATTCCTCACCGCAGCTCTGGCATGTGATGAGATAGATGACACCTGTAGCAGCACAATCACCTTCCCTGCCCTGAGGGCAAATGACGCATTGTGGTTTAACGCAGGCTCGATCGTATAGGCGATTTCTGACTAGTTGACGTTTCAAATTGTTGTGTGGGATGTCCACCAGAGCCACAGAGTTTTCTAACACCGTTCTTCTCAAGCACTTTCTGACGGCGCTGCTCACTTCATCCAGGATGAATGGTATCATGAAAGAAATTTTATCGCTGGGCGGTCTGTTGGGTCCCTGCTCGCGCTCGGGTCTTGACCTCGTTGGATGAGGTTCATATCCGTTGAGAAGTGCAATTTGGCTTGCGAGTCTTTTAGACTCCTGCCGTTCTTGTTCGTCCGAACACACATTGATTGCGGTGTGAAAAAAAATATTCCGGACAACTGCCCTTTTAGTTTGGGTGGGCTGGGCCGATCGCCAGTGGACTAATTTGAGGGATTGCGATACCATTTTCTTATTTTTCTATCCCCCAAAAATTGAACCTGAACATTTAAGAAAGGCAACCAGCTATCGCAAGGCTTTTCCCGAGTTAGCTTGATGTGTTCGGACTGGGCGTTGATTAGGTCGAAACAGTGGTTCAGCTCCTGTTGCGTCGAGCAAATTATGAAACAGTCGTCAATGTAACGACTATAAAACAAGGGAAGGGTTTCGAGCACAGGTGTTTCGACCTTTGCCATGAAGGCGATGGCGAGCGTTGGTGCCAGCCGCTGTCCCATAGCCAGCCCCCGCAATTGGGAAAAGTAGCTACCCGCCCATTTGAAAACATTACAACTGAGGCATTCTTTAAGGAGAACCATAAGACTTCGCACAGAGAGCTCATACACGCTGCTTTGGTGCTGTTTAAAAGGCTCGAAAATTGCCTGCATTGCGTAGTCGTTGCTAACATTGGTGTAAAGCGATGTAACGTCAAAAGATTCCCATACACAACTGCTGCTTAGTTGTGTGGAGCGCAGGCGGTCAAGAAAAACTTGTGTATTGGGCAGGTGAGCTGGAATGAAAGGTAAGAGTTGGCTGAGTACCGAACTGAGAAACCATGCAATTCGGTCCGTGGGACCACCCACGCAGCTGATAATGGGTCTAACTTTGACTGCGGCCGGGTCGACTTGACAAAGGTCCTCCGATGCCCCGAATCCATGAGTTTTGATGAGCAAGTACAAAACGGGACAAGTTGGGGTTTCAATTTTAAGGCGCGTAATTATTGCTTGGGATAGACCAGCCAATTTAGCCTCCGCAACTCATAACCTATTCAACCTGCGATATTGGGACCTGAACTCTTTATCCGAGGAGGGGCGATAAATGGACGTTTCGGACAGATGGTATTCGGTTATTGCCACGTCCATATCATGCGGGATTACGACAAACTCCCCAACTCTGTCGCTGACGGATAAACGGATGATATTGGAGTCTATAAGTTCGCACACCTCTTTTAAGCCCGCAAATTGCAAATGGCTTAGATTCAGTTCAAATTGCAAATGACTTATATTCAGCTCAGTACTCAGCCAACTCTTACCTTTCATTCCAGCTCACCTGCCCAATACACAAGTTATTCTTGACCGCCTGCGCTCGACACAACTAAGCAGCAGTTCTGTATGGGAATCCTTTGACGTTACATCGCTTTACACCAATGTTAGCAACGACTCCGCAATGCAGGCAATTTTCGAGCCTTTTAAACAGCACCAAAGCAGCGTGTATGGGCTCTCTGTGCGAAGTCTTATGGTTCTCCTTAAAGAATGCCTCAGTTGTAATGTTTTCAAATGGGCGGGTAGCTACTTTTCCCAATTGCGGGGGCTGGCTATGGGACAGCGGCTGGCCCCCAACGCTCGCCATCGCCTTCATGGCAAAGGTCGAAACACCTGTGCTCGAAACCCTTCCCTTGTTTTATAGTCGTTACATTGACGACTGTTTCATAATTTGCTCGACGCAACAGGAGCTGAACCATTGTTTCGACCTAATCAACGCCCAGTCCGAACACATCAAGCTAACTCGGGAAAAGCCTTGCGATAGCTGGTTGCCTTTCTCAAATGTTCAGGTTCTACTTTTGGGGGATAGAAAAATAACAAAATGGTAGCGCAATCCCTAAACAAAAACATTTTAGTCCACTGGCAATCGGCCCACCCCACCCAAACTAAGAGGGAAGTTGTCCGGAATATGTTCCACATAGCAGTTAATGTGTGTTCGGACGAACAAGAACGGCAGGAGTCTAAAAGACTCGCAAGCCAAATTGCACTTCTCAACGGATATGAACCTCACCCAACGAGATCAAGACCCGAGCGCGAGCAGGGACCCAACAGACCGCCCAGCGATAAAATTTCTTTCATGATACCATTCATCTCGGATGAAGTGAGCAGCGCCGTCAGAAAGTGCTTGCGAAGAACGGGGTTAGAAAACTCAGTGGCTCTGGTGGACATCCCACACAATAATTTGAAACGTCAACTGGTCAGAAATCGCCTATACGATCGAGCCTGCATTATACCACAATGCGTCATTTGCCCTCAGGGCAGGGAAGGTGATTGTGCTGCTACAGGTGTCATCTATCTCATCACATGCCAGAGCTGCGGTGAGGAATATATCGGAGAGACAGCTCGACCACTGCATGTGCGTATCAAAGAGCACTTAGATGGGAAAGGAAGGTCGCGTAGTTACACTGCACTGGGGACCCACAGAGATAATTGCCACCAAGGGGAAGATTATGAGGTGCGAGTGGAGATACTGGCGCGGGAGGTCACGACAAGTGCGCGAAAAGCTCTCGAGGCGTTCTGGATCCATGTGAGAGATCCCAAGATCAACCGGAAGGACGAGGGCCTATATATAACCCGGGAACTCCATCCCTATATCAGACTTGCCCTCTGTTTCGGGCCGAATTTCTGTTCCATCGGTGCCCCTCCGTACTCCTACTGATCCATGATCGTTTGAGGACTTGATTTGGTACGATACGTTGTCTTCTTTACTCCTGTTTATCAGTTTGGAAATTCGGGAGTCGATTTTCTGTTGAGGGTTTACCGTTATGGCGTTTGATCGTGTATTTTTATAATTGGAATTGGCTCTTTCAGACTATGAAGAAGGCGAAACCGCCGAAACGTCAGTCGAATAAAGTCGGTTACCACCTCGCGCCAAGCTGTGTTCAACTTCAACAACATTACACTAATGCCGAGGTTCAATGAGAGTCGTACATGGCGATTGCAGTTGACTCCATGAGCTGAACTTGTTATTTAGTTTTTTTTTCCTTTTGTAGTTATTGACTGCCTCGGTCGTTATTTTGCAATGCCTCGAAAAAAAGGACAAAAGCGATTTATCTTGGCGGAGTAGTCGAGAAAAACTGGCCGTAAGTAGCACTCAGAACCGTTACAGAACAGTTTCGGGGCAAGAAAGGAGATCTGAGTGTCTTTCCTTTTTTTAGCTATCTATTGTTAGAAATTATCCTTTAAACAGACGTTAATGGTCGTCTGATTTCATTCTGGTTGTAGTTATTAGCTCTGTTAGTTAGAAATACCTCTTCGTTTCTTCACATGTTTGTTGAATAAAACATCTTAGTTTGTTTATTCTTGCAGGGCTTGCCAAAAGAAGGGGAAAGTATGGCTGAAGGGGGTCGCATCTGCGGTTCAGTCGAGAAAACAGGGTCGTAAGTAGTTTTGAAGAACGTTCAAGATCAGTTCCGAGGCAGGAAAAGGGATATGAATCTCTTTTTCCTTCCAAGAAATCTGTAGCGCACGGTTGCGACTACCCCGATAATGAGAGAAAGGGGATCTCCCGAGAATGTAACGCGGTAGGAGCGCTTTTATGTCGACGATGAAGAAAAGGGGTCACCCCCGATGGTGTCGGGGGTGAACCGATCCCATGCACAGAATGTGTAAAGGGGGGACTCCCGAGTAAGTAACGCGGCTGCTTTCCCTTTGAATCGGGACTCCCCCGCTGGTTTGGTCGGAGCTCGCGGGGTGGTGTGCCGCCGGAATCTCCCCGTTTCCCCTCTCGCGAGGTCCGAAATTTTCCTCTGAGGAGATAGACAGCGCTCTGTTGCGAAACTATGAGGCGCTGGCGAAAAATTGCGATTCTCCAACGGGGTCACTTCCTTTGTGGTCCCGCGGGTCCCCAACAGCCGAATATTCGGTGGTTGGTTTACTGGCGACTGGAGACGTTCGACCTGTTTGACCCAGAATCCTTTCTCAATAGAGAAATATGGTGCCTACAATCTCTAGGTACAGTTAAAAATCTTGAGGAAATCTCTAAACGCAAACGAATAATGTTATACAGCCCACCCCCCCCCCCATTCGACTCTCGTAAACAAAATTGATGATACGCAATTGATAAAGGGTAGGGTATAAAAGAAGTGGAGAGCGGTGTGTCTTCATTCAAGCACCATTCCTCTCCACATGTCAGCAGTTGAAGATCTGCTCTGACTAAAATGTAGGAAAACAACACTGGTGGGCAAAGCATAACAAAATTGGAGTCAAAAACCTAGAAAATTTTAGTTGATTGGGGGGGGGGTGGGCTGGATAAGAGTACTCAACGCAAACAAGGAAACGCTATCAAGATAAGAGCTGAGAAGCTCATTCATCACAAGTAATTAGACTGGAAATCGATTAAGTAAAGAGACGAATTGTACAACCAAGGGGGTTACTTGGACGATAGACGGCTCTATACACTCGTAAGGTATCGTCCATCACAGGATGAGAGATCGTCGCGACGCTGCTTGGCGGGAAAAATTGCAGGCGGGAAAACGAAGGGAGAGTGGCCATTGATAGCGCAATTTTTCCCGCCAAGCAGCGTTGCGGCGATCCCTCTTCCAGTGACTGACGATAGGAACATGATCTCCCATATCCTCAGGACGTCGGAGGGCCGTGTGTCCGGGAATTTCCGACCAAGGGCGAGCGGCGGAGGCCATGTTTTGCGAGAAGAAAATCATCAGGCGCGAGGCGTTACCAAATTTTGTTAGCTTGGTCCTGCAGGGAAAATTCGAAACAGAGAAAAACATGTTCGCTTGGGCAAATCGCATGATACGTTGAACGCCAGAATCAAACCCGTGCCACATACGGAGCACAAGTTTATGAAGACTTCACTGCAGGCACCACTGAGTAAGTACTTACATCATCGCACACTTTGCGGGGTGGCAGTAAGGTAATTTTCCCAGTCTATCGATTAGGCTTGAATGGGACACCCATGATGGAGTTTGGAAAATTTTGGAGAAGGGTATAGCACCCGCCCAGGGTGTGAGAGAGGTGGTTTTTGGAGATCGTTATACAAGGAATCAATCATTTAAACGATGACACCGCGGAGATGTTCTGCCCGGGCCCCGCGCCCTTTTGCTTGGATGTCCGGGCGTCGCGCCTATTATGAGTCGTGGGGCGAGGGCCCCGCCTCGCTGAGTGGTGGGTACGGGGGCGCGGCTCTCCGACGTTCTGAGTCGTTCGAAAAAAGTGATAACAACTATCGGCGGCTGCGCCAACGCGACCGCAGGAAACTTTTGCATGACAATTTAGATTAGAGCGCGGTTGCTCTAGAACGGCTAAAAGGAGGGGACCCTGGGCATGTGAAAACCAGGGGCGATCTGAAAAACTTTTTGTGGTGAGTAAGTTCTATACGCTGAAAGATTCGCGCCCAGTTCTTTGGATTACAAAAAAACCGTTTTTAAAAAAGTTCTCTCCGTTGCGGAAAGCAGTCGAAATTCCCCGAATTCCGCAACGATTTCTGCAACATGAAAAGGGTTTGCTAACACTTCCGTTTCTGGTTTAGCAAACTCTTGGTTGTGTTGAGGATCATTTTTGGGTAAATTCGATGGGGAATCTGAATCATTTTTTGAAATTGGAGAAATCTTAAAAATTTAGGGTTTTTTGGCGTCTCGGAATGATTGTGAGCGCGAAATCTCAATTCGGTCAAATAAGCGAGAAAAAGCTAGGAAAAAGTCGGCCCCGCACCCTTGAAAGAAAAATTGGGCAACGCCCACTGGCAGGTTCCGACCTCAATAGGGAAGAGACGCGCGAATGATTTTATACAAAATCTATGTTCTTCCTTTTGTTTTCGGTCTGGCTTTATATTGTGACCTGCTTCAGGAAGTTGGCTGCGAATAACGAGAAAATACAGGCTCGGGACAACTCGTCCTCAAACTTCTACCAGTTCAAATTCAAAATTTTGAGGAGCCGTAACTCAGTTCGTAGTGAGTTCTGAGCAATTCTGGAGACACCATTGTGATCAGCGTGAAATTTTTTCCAAGATAGGCAGAAAAACGAAAAATCGATTCTGAGCTTGGACTCTCCGACACTGGCAGCGGAGTCCTACGGGAGTCCTAGTCTCCCCTGCAACAGGAGTCCTGGTTTTCTCCTGAAGGAGTCCTGTTAGTCTCCTGTAGGAGACCGGATCTTGCACGGTAGTTTGGAGGGAATTTCAAATCACGTTTGCAGGAATCCAGCAAAAATCGCCTAGTTTTCGGTTTGTTTATTATCGAAGCATGAATTTCACACTTCCTCGTTGACAATTTGTCAACTACAAAAATTAGTGTAGGGTGTGAAGCCCCATTATAATTCCTCACTCACTTATTATGAAGGAGGGAATTCGGCTCCTGAGCATCCCAATCAATCAATGAGGGGGACGCCTCTGTGAGCCTGCATGGGCGAATCGGCTCCCCACCCCATGCACACGCGTATCGTACACCGCGCGGGTTCGATCAATGGTTCAACGTGCGCGTTCCAGGTCAACTACCGGAGCTGTTTTGTCCTGTAGGAGACCCAGTGATAGCGATGCGGCAGCATGTCCTGTAGGAGACCGCTTCGCTCTAGTTCGGTCTCCCACAGGACAAAACAGCTCCTGTAGGAGACCGCGATCGTCGTTTTCTCCCGTAGGACTCCGCTGCCAGTGTCGGAGCTGTGGTTTCAAGGTCAGCTAGGGCCCTAAAACTTGGTTTAGTGTACATTGAGGAGTTCATAACCTTAATTTAACCTCATTTTATCACTTTTCCGGAAATTCTTTTCATTTGTGGTTGATTCGTTGTTTTGAACTTCTCATGTCTCATCTGAAAGTCTTACAAATGTGAATTTAATGTTTGTCAGCACACTTGCCGATGAATATGAGTGTTTGCAGAAGAGCAAAATGAACGGCAGCGACAAGGATTCGAACTCGCTACCCACATCCCTTACTAACAGCGCGCACTGCCTCTATTTTGCCATGACCGACCGCTCCGCTGTTTGCTCTGCCCAGACTAATTCGAGCAAGTTAGGGTTTACATATTCTCGTGTACAAGCACATCCTCGCGTGTCCGTTAATCTATGATTGCATACATATTCTCGTATACATTCACACTGTACTCATTCCTGCCATATGCCATAGCTTAGGTGCCCCGAAATTGCGCCAACGCAAATTACTGCGTCGAGAAGATACCAAACCGGTCAGTGGGATCCGTGCCAACTGTTTATTGTTCATCATTATGCAGATAACGGTGATGCATGCTCATAGAATGACGATGATAGCCCTCCTTCTAATTGTTATCATGATAACTGCTTGCTTTATCTACAAATATTGCTGTCATTTTTAGGCCCTCTAGAAGTTTGCGTCTCTATTGTGTCTATATCTGTAGCTCGCGGACATTCGTGGTGTTCTCCAGCAGTCTTCATTGATGTGTTAATGTCTCATACAAGCCAATTGTCTCAGTGCGAGGATTTGCTTTCTGGGAGTAGCCCAACTCCAGTGCTTATGTTTTTAGAAGTCAATAAGAAAACATTGCCTTTGATGCAGTAATACTTAGGAAGGTCAATCCTCAATCTAATGAGCATACGAAACTTTGACTTATATTTGCATAAGATAGCTAATTCTCTTCATAATTAATAGTGATTGGACCAAAGGCCTCCTGCTTGGGATTTCCGCTTATTCCGGTAGATGTGATATTTCTTGAGGCGTGAAATGTTAACGCTGTTATTTGCTTTCTGATTGTGAATACGGCCTTCAACGACATTGCACCTACTGCTTCTCGCCTTCGAATCGCAAGTGTTTCGAACAATTTGATTATTTCAATATTGCGTACTAATCCAGGGACTTCGTTCTACTACATATGTATATAACCGTTTCTTCTTTCTATCTCCCTTTTACCAGTACTCTCATCCTTTATTTCTCCTTTTCGTTAGGTCAGAGGCGAACGATTCTGCAGATTATGGCTTGGCAGACGTGAGGTTTTGTAGCGGTGCTCTCTCCCATGTCGTTCGCAAACTAGCTCATCGCATTCAGTCGGCACGAATCTCACTGATACTTTGCGTTCCTTATTGTGTGTTGGCGTAAACTCGGTGCGCATTTGTTGTAACATACTTGCATCGAGTTCACGCAAACGCACATTAAGGAACGCAAAGTATAAGTGCTATCCTTGCCGACTGTATGTAGCCTTCCATATAATGCCCTCCTTGACAACCATGACAACCATCCATCCATTCAATCAATCCTGCGAGTCTTCTGAGCTTACCTGTACAAGGGCAACATTTCATCATGAAAGGTGAGAGAACAAGAACACACTTAGTAATTTACACTGGTTTCGTTCCTGTCCTTGGACCAATGTAAATTTCTAACCTACTCGAAAGCAGGCCACCATTTGGGTACAGTGTTGATAGCTCCAAACTGTAAATGTCAAAAGTGTAATAGAACTACCCCGGAGCTCGTCAGCAAGGAGAGTATTTCTACTAGAAATCGATTCAGACTACTTTTGAACGATGAAAAAGTACCTTATGGTGTTCAATACCGTTTGTTTCATTTTACATTCACTTCCAGAAATTTTCTTTTTTGGTCCGAAATTTTTGCGAACCCCCTCCACCCCCCGTCGCGGAATTCCGCAACCCCGCTTGACCCTGGTGCTAGGCTGCCACCACGTGGGGTCGTGAGAGAAAATGAATGGATTATGGTGGACGGCGTCACTCCCCCCTTTATTGCATTCCTGTTGAGTAGAGTGAGGACCGAATATTCGAGTTCGAATAAATATTCGAATTTTTCGAACGAATTTTTATTCGAACATTCGAATATTCGAAAAGTGTGAATATTCGAACATTATTCGAACTCGACTATTCGCAAAAGGTGAAAATTCGAACATTATTCGAATTCGACTATTCGCAAAAGGTGAAAATTCGAACATTATTCGAATTCGACTATTCGCAAAAGGTGAAGATTCGAATATTATTCGAATTCGACTATTCGTAAAAGGTGAATATTCGAATATTATTCGAATTCGACTATTCGGAAAAGGTGAATATTCGAATATTATTCAAATTCGACTATTCGCAAAAGGTGAATATTCGAACATTATTCAAATTCGATTATTCGTAGGGGTGAATATTCGAACGTTATTCGAATCTGAATACCCGAGCTGATTTAACAAAAAATATGAAAATCATCTCTTATGTACGAAGGAATCGACATACCTTTCAAGACTGATGTCATTTTCTTCACTACTCCATTGTTCCAATTTTCCGAACGCAAGAGCTAAATTTTTTCCCCACACCGTCTGATGAGGCTACTAGAACGGTTCTAACGGGGGAAGCCACATGGCAATCGCACTTGGCCACGCACATTTTTTCATGCCGCTGCGCAATGATAACACCAACCATAGCTTCGTTGGGTGGAGTCATGTACTCCACCAACCTTCACCACTAGGCAGGTGAAGGGGGAACGTCATTGGGAAAACCGGTGACAACCAGTGAAACGCCCCGAAAAAGGAATGAAAGTGACCCAAAACTCATGCAAGTCATTTTCAAGATTGGGTGGGTGTCACTGCCTGTTTTTTGTCCATAATTTTTTTGTGCTTGGAGATAGATTTCTGCGTCAACTTGTGCTTCCAGTTTGGAAAAGTATTTTCTCGATCCTTCAGCCTAATTCATTTTACGGAACACCGGTTTTTCGCCTATAACTCTTTAACCTGGTGAAGGTTGTTTTTGAAATCTCCGTTGAATTCTGCGTAAAATGATATATCGGGTTCCTAACTTTGCTCGCCCCATAAGCCAGCCAGGTCGGTGGAGCCGAGCCCCGTTGTTGGCTCCAGCAGAACTCTGCGCCTCTCATTTAAACTATAAAGGCGAGAGCACCCTATGGAGATAACTATGGAGCTCGGCTCCACCGATCTGGCTGGCTCATGAGGGTAGCAAAGTTAGTTAAGCACCTCGAATAAGCTCCTTAGGCTAGGTTAGAGCGGAAAAAGTTGATTTTGTAGCTTTCTTTGCGTTGTAGCCCGTACAGGTTTAGAGATGAGTCGTGCCTCATTAATTTCAATTGTAGGTGGAAATAAAGCTCTAGAAGTAGAATTCAACTTGTTATTGCCGTTCACTTCGTAGTTGCGCGATACTGCTGTGGATGCTTAAATCATTCGCCATTCGAATATTCGTTCGTTCGAAATAAAAAATGAACGAATTTCTTCGAATAAGTTCGTTCGGAATGAAAAATGAACGAATTTATTTGAAATTCGTTCGTTCGGAATAAAAGATGAACTAATTTATTCGAAATTCGTTCGTTCGGAATGGAAATGAACGAATTTATTTGAAATTCGTTCGTTCGAAATAAAAGATGACGAACTTATTCGAAATTCGTTCGTTCGGAATAAAAAATGAACGAATTTATTCGAAATTCGTTCGTTCGGTCTCTTTTCAAAAAGTCTTCACTCTACTGTTGAGACGCATCGGAGGGAGGGACGGCGTCCACCTCGACAGGAGTAGGTGCGGTCGTGGGCTGATCCGCCGACATCAGATCAGCCCACGATCCAAGGGAAGTGGGAGGTGCAGACATCACGACGGTCACGTGCGAGAAAAAATAGCGAGAATGACCTTGACCGGCCGTGATTGAAGACGAGGGCGACGCGGCCGCATCGCGACCGCGCGCGCAGGCAATCCTTGCAGGACCACGTGCTAATGTCATCACCCTTGCCATGGATGGCTTTTTTTATTTATTTTTGGTTTTATGTGTTTTTGTGTTTTTTTATGTTTTGCTTTCAGTTTTAGGTATTTTATTTAAGTAAAGTAGACTAGTTAGTAGTAGGACACGAAATTGGGTGGCCCAATAAGAAAAATAGGAAGCTTAATTGAAAAAGGGGGTGTTTTGACCGACTTTTTTGGTTTTTTGGTGATTGAAAGTGCATGAAATGAAAACGTGTAGTCACTGGAACTAGTTCCAATGGCTGCACGGGTTAGTTGTGGTGTAGAGAATTGCTAAAAAGTTGAAGAAAAAGGAATTTTGCGAGAAAAAAAATTGGATTTAAAACTCTCCTTAATTGCTCTTGGTTGCCCGTGCTGGCTGAATCCTAGTAGCTGGAGTGGGCTGTTTCGTGTTGGTAGCTGATTTTACATCGGCAGCCGGCGCTTCCAGCGGTAGTAGTTGGTTAGTCGTAGAGGACGAGACGTGGGATTTGGTAGCGGTGCTCTCTCCCATGTTGTTCGCAAATTAGCTTATTGCATTCAGTCGGCACGAATCTTACTGATAAATTGCGTTCCGGGTACGTTTCTTGTTTTTTTTTTATTTTTTTCACAGGTTCTTAATTTATTTCAGACACCAAAAACTTATATTGGGATTATGCACTTTATTATGGAGACAAGTTCACGCTAGGTCGTATTCATGGTACGCAATGCCTCATGAAAACTGGCGCTTCAGGCGTAAAGTCCTTTCGAATAAGACTGTCCGCCCATTCGGTTGGCGTGCGTGTTGAGCGACGGTGGTACAGGCAATTCTCGGACCTGTCAACCGATTGGCAAAGTCGACTGCCCGCAGCCGTGAGGAGGCTCGCCCGAAAAGACGCTCTCTTGAAGGCCGCTCAATAAGCTCGCCGACCGCGTGGGCGGACAGTTTCGTTCAGACGGACTTTAACTGTGCCTATTAAACGTGACCTGGTACCCGCAATGAAGTGTGGGAAGTTCTTGAATCTGAGTGTGTTATGGAGTGTTCCCTTTCCGTTTGCAGTTCAGAGAGAACCGCACACGGAATAGTCCGAATCACGACCGCAAGGGGTCACCTGCTCCCGCTCTGGGACACAAAGGGGAAGAGAGCGGTCTTAGCAACAAAGATATCGATCTTATGGTTGACATTCAGGAGATATATGAACACAGACACAACACAGGCATAGGACGAAACATAGGCACGGGGAGAAACTGGAGGAAGTCGATGGCCAACCAATAAGCCCTGTTCAGAATTCTGTTGAAAAATGTCATTTCAACTAGGGATACGAATGCCGCTTTGGTAAAATCGAAGAGCGCCGCATGCAGAGCGGAATCCTCAATGGACCCCATGGCATGAGAGACGACGGCAATAATCGGTGCAGCCAGTATAGACATCAAGGAGTACGAGATGTCGTTCGTCATAGGAGCAATGTGACAGGTACCCGTTTTACTCACCATACAGAACCGGCTCCGGCTTACGCGAAACACCATTCGACAAATGAGGAGTTCTTGGAAAGTGGTTACTACAGGAAGAACGCCGACCGCTCTAGAAGCCACATAGAAGAAAACGGTGCCCGTGATAGAAGGTTTGTTTCGCATGGCCACAATGGATTTTCGAACAGAACAGTCCCCGGAACGTAATTTACGGACGCTGGGATTCTAAGGACGATGGCGACAATACAAAGAAAACATCGGAGGACAATCTATCTGTTAAGAAACTGAATGCTAAAAATGATTCGCCTGGCGGGAAAAGGAGAAAGACTGATATCCCATCTCACGCTTTGAAAGGTGGCGAGTATATCCAGTTTTTGGCACAGAAGGTTTCCGGGGATGCTCAACCTATTGGAAGGAAGATCCCTTAAAAGGCTACACCCATCAAAGGCAAGCTTCCTCCGAACATCGAGCGTCTTAGACGCACTGTTAAAAGGCCACCGCACAATTTAACAAGAGCGTCTCGACTAGTTGCGCAGCCAAAAACCTCCGAATCACCGAACAATTTGAACCACGCGACAAGAAGATCTCAAGAGTTTCAAAGCTGAGGCCGCGCAAGTGTGTCAGTTTCTGGTGAATACCGAACACTGCGAGCCGACCGTCGCCAAGGAATTCGAAAGTGATGTCGAGAAAGCGTCAAGAACGATCAAGAAAAGGTAGCAGACACTGGTTCCGAAAGATATCAGGTAGTATTCAATTTCGATAACAATGTTATATATGGTGTGTCCGACTGAGATCAATCGCCCATGCGGTCGGCGTGCGTGTCGAGCGACCGTGGCAAAACTATTTCTTTCTGAGATTTTTTTTAGCAATAAGACAGCTGACGGGATGGCATGTATAGCTGCGCTACAACAATAACAGCGCTCACAATATGGTAGGAACAATTTCTCCATTGTATAGTAGATAGCTTTCAGTCATCTACTTTAGTAATGTTTTGAAATATCTGTTTATATTCTCATATAACATATTTTGAGATCGGCGTCAAGGCGGCGAAGATGTTGTGGGAAGCGGAAATCGAGCTGTATATAACCCGAGGCAGGTAGAAATGGCATCTTCCCACTCTACGTGGTCTACCACTAATCGACTCTACCGGCTGCAATCACTCATCTTCCAACTGCAACACCTTATCGTGGCAATATCCGATCAACACCAATTCCAGACACTACAATAACCGACTACGGTTGGATCAGCTAGTAAAGTTTTGTTATTAACTGTTGTGGCGCACACGTAGCATAATTAGTATAATCCGCGTGGCACTCTGAGGAGTAAAGGCGAGCAAGAAAGACCATCAAATTGGTGCATCAGCCAATACAAGAGTTCAGGTCGGTTTACGATTCCTAATATTTTTGATCGGATTTCCATCTTCGTACAATTCCCTTCCGCGTACAATAACTTATCCTCAATAATCTTTCTTCGATCAGGAACCTTTATCTCGGTTATTTCTTCCGTATTGGTACAATAACTTTGTGACAATAAGTGGTTAAACAATATACTTTTTAGACAACACTTCAAGTCGCAATATCGAAGTTGCACTTTCAACTTAGCAATGTCTGCCCGAATAAGCACAAGTAAACGCCTCTTGACCCTGTTCGGCAATAAACCTGAGTTTATAACCACTAAATTGAAATAGGACAAGCTAGAAGATCTTAGAGGGGACCCCAATGTGTCTCTAGTTCTTCTATCTGACGCTATAGCTCGGAAAGAAAGAAGAGAACGTTGAGTTTTATGTGTCAGAAAGTGAGACCACGTTGTCAATCGCGTTCGATTACGTAATCATTCTACAGGCACGGCTACGCGCTCTTTCCAGCTCAATAAATCAAAGGGCTAGTGCATCTAGACCTCCGAGAGCAGTAACGAGTCCGCTCCGATGAGTCCTGCAACAGCAAAGACGTTGGAACTTCCACCTTTACCTATTCCAACATTTGGAGGCCACATATAGGAATGGGATAGCTTTTGAAGCATTTTCGACGCCAACATTCACTCACAGAATCTATCAACTATGGTGAAGTTCAATTACCTTATCAATGCACTGAAAGGAGAAGCGAGAAGTTTAATCACGAAATTCCAAGTGACCAGGGAAAACTATGGCCCGTAGTTAACCCGACGAAAAATTCAGTTGGGACTGACTGAGTCCAAGTTCTGAAAAAAACTCAGCCGAGGTGGCACACATTTCAGACATGCGTGTTGAAGGATAGTGACCTAGGCTAAGTGAGAAATGTCAGCAACAAATAAGATTTCAGTCAGAGCTGAGTGGACGCAGTCAGCTCTGACTGAATCCCTGGTTAGAGATGGAAGAGATAGCGTGGTCATTCAGGAGGGCACGTCTGACTTTTTTAAGAAGCGACGGAGCAACTTAAATTGTTCAGAGGAGAGTTGTGTAATATTGCGTCTTATGTAGCGCAACGGGCGCAGTCCGCGCAAGTTTTCAACGCCTCGTTTTCAATTTTTTTCGGCGACATATATCGAATGTTTTTTCTCTGTTCTCCCCTTCTATTCGAACCTTTTCCCCGTATTTCTTCTGTTGTCTTCCCTTTCTTCTTAATCATTCAGCACTGCTTTGTTTCGTCAGTTCTTTTGCTTTTTTTGAGTTGTTGAAATGTCTTTTTTTTTCTCAGGCAAGGTGGCCGCAAGAACAAGCAATGTGTGAGTTCTATTTGAATTCTTTCCATTTATTCTGCTTTTCATGATTTCTAAGGGATATTACTTCAGGGCAATTTTAGCGTGCTCTGAAGAAATATTTTGGTTCAAATTACGTTTTTTTAAATTACGTCCGTAGATTCTGAAGACTCACACTTTGGCAGCGGGCTCCTACGGGAGATTCCTGGAAGTTCTAGCCCCATCAGCTGTAGGAGTCCTGTTTTTCCCTTGTGAGAGTCCGGTTTTTCTTCTGTAGGGGACCTAAATTTGCACTCTCATTGATTGATTGGGGAGCTTAGGAGCCGGATTTCCTCCTTCATGATGAGTGAGGGAGGAATGATAGTGGGGCTTCATGCCCTACATTAATTTTTGCCGTTGACAATACTGTCAACGAGGAAGTGTGAAATTCATGCTTCGATTATAAACAAACCGAAAACTAGGCGATTTTGGCTGGATTTCTGCAAACGTTATTTGAAATTCCCTCCAAACTACCGTACAAGATCCATTCTCCTACGGGAGAATAGTAGGACTCCTACAGGAGAATAACATGACTCCTATCGCAGGGGAGACTAGGACTAAATGTGTAGGAATATCCATGCAAAAATTATTCGAAATTCCCTCCAATCAGCACTCCTGTTCAACATTAGTGGAAATTCATATCAACTACCGAGCAATTTCCGTTGAACCGATGGGATGGGAAAGTTCGGCTGATTCCCAGTGTGGTGATTAGTTCAAGGACAATTCTACGGTAGTTGAACGTTCGGAATGTCGGAGGCGCACCTCGAAGCCGTGATATGACCTGTGGGAGACCGCTTCTCTCGTAACCGATCATCCACAGCACCAAATAGCTCCTGCAGTTAAGCTCAATTGTCGTTTTTTTTTCCTGTACGAGACCGCCGCCAGAGTCGGAGGACTTACGGTCAAGCCTACGACGGCGACTAAGCCGGGCGGCGCTGTGTTGAAACAGGCGCGGCGCGGCTTTTATTAGATTGCCCTCGCCACTGAGGTGACTCTACTAGCCTGCTGCCCACATTCCTAACATATTCGACTTCTTCATCCTCAAATTCACGAGAATAGGGGCAATAGGCTGGCGAAATCACCTGAATGACAGGGACGGACAATCCGATACACGCTGCGTTATTGTTTAGCTGCATTAGATGTTTTCTGCAACTGCGGACTGGACTTTGACTCCGATTTGGACAGCCGACCATTTTGTATCGTTTGGCTAGCCTGCAACTGCACCTGCTTGGTTTTGAATGAGAATCCTGGTGACAGAGAGAACGGGTGAAGTGTCACTTTAATATCGCTGGTTGATAAACCAGTCTGCGGCGGATTGGGGATGACTGGTTTTGTCCAGAATTTCGTCAATTGGGAAAGTTGGACATTTTAAAATCCTCCCTTTACTCACTTGTTACATTATAGCTGTCTTCACTCTGTATTCGTGAAGTATCTGCGACTGGCAGTAAAACAGCTTGGAATTAGTACGATTTTCACAATGTTCGTAGTGCGTTTATGAGTACTATCCGTATCGAGGTGAAACTACGGCCCGCAGTTGCGGACATCCCGCTGTTGCAGTTCGCAGCTCGAAGATATACTGCGTGCTGCCCTAATGATTAATCGTGCCGGATCGTGGCACGATTAATCATCGTGGCAGCACTGCGTGTCGCAGCACTTGCTCGCGATTGCGGACCAGAAACTCATTCCGACATGAATTGTATCTCAGATACTCGCGGCTTAGTAAGGCAGCACGAGGGGATTACTAACGCATTTACTCGTCGAGGTGTAAGCCCCTTTCGTTCCCCCAACTGCTGCCCAGGGCAGCACGTTGTGTCCTCTGGCTCCGCTCACAGCCCCAACTGCTGCTCGTATAGTTGCCCCACCTGCTGCTACAGTTGCCCCAACTGCTCCAGTCGTCGCCCCAGCTGCTGCTCTTCATTGTGGCCCCAACTGCTGCACCTCATTGTGGCCTCAACTGCTGCTCTTCTCTCCCCAACTGCTGCTCTTTATTCTCGCCCCAACTGCTGCTCCTCATTTATGATCTTTTCTTTTTCCTTATTATTTTTATTTCGCAGGTGATATGTCGCTTTCAGCAGCAGCGCTGCAGCGACCCATCAAAGATAAAGACCCCAGTGAGGCCTATTGATATCCCTCACGGGAGTTTTATCCTTGATTATATCCTTTGACCTTCGCCACCGATCGAGGAAATGATGCTCGCATTGCCGACTGTCTCATGCCCATGTAAGACTGCCTCGTATCTGGCACGAGTTTGCGAGGGCCTTTCAACACAGGCCTCGATCGGTAGTGAATGTGAGTGTCCCAAAAACATTCCTCAACAAAGATATTCTCTATCCCTAGACAAGAATCTATTTTCACTCGGTTTTGTGACCGTAAAGATAGGAATTAGGCGCAGTATTCTGTTTTTCTCGATTTAGAAGACGAATCATGGCTTTCTTTGGGAAAAAAGTTATACCCACATATTCCAAAGATGAAACCTTCCTCAAAATATTCTTAATTTACTGAAATTCGCACTGGTTGGAGGAATGTCTAGGGCGAACGGAATTGCCAATATCAGAGTATCCATCATTTGGCGATCTCTCTATAAATGGTGATTTTTTTCCTTCCGAAAAAAGCAATAATTCAATGAAAATGTTTTCTTCTTTCGGAATTATTGTCGTGAACTTTCTCAGGATGGTTTAAAATTGTTGAATTGAATGCAAAGTAAATTTAGAGAATTAACTGCAAAGTAAATTCAGAAATGTCTGCTTTGAATATTGTGAGCATTGTGTTTTTCGTGAAGAAAACGTATCGGCCATTTCGTTACATTTTCGGCAAACCATTGCCGCTCAGCATTTGAAAAATACAAGTCCTCGTTTTCCTTGTCCAAAACCAAAGAAATATGTTTCACTGGAAAATGCGAGTCGAGTTCAAAGACATGAAAACGAATTTTAAAGTAAGAACGTGATTTCACAAAGTTTCCGACACATACCTTCAAGGTTTGAAAAAAAAAACTCAAATCGTTCTCGAATCTTGTAGAACACACTGACTAAATTATTTCAAAAGGGTTGAACATTTCTCAAATTTCCGGTCGGTTCCACACAACTATCATCCTATGAGAATGACTAATCATCATCTTTTTCAGTATAATTCATCAGCCTTTAACCGAGCTGAACCATTCACATTGCTCGCAAGGAACTATTTTACTCGAGTGTACCATCTCAAACCTAACAAAAATCATTTTTTTTCAGACGGCGTTTGATTTGATGATCAATAAAGTACCAGATTTTTTTTGGAAGACTTGATGCAAAGAAAATGTGGATTCTGCATAAAATTACCACCTTTGAGGTGGCCGCGCAGGTGAACAGGTAAATCGCTCACGCTTGGAACTGAAAAGTGTACGGGCAAGACCCCAGACTCAAACCGTGCCAAAATCTCCGCGTGTCCGCCCCCCGCCGAGCGCTTTTGCGGCGCCCACTATGCTTATCCGACCCGAAAGCTCCTTTGAATGCATTCTTCCTGGATTTCGATGGAAATGATTAAAAATCACCAAAATATGTTTGGTAATATACAGATTTCCTAGTTTACTACAGACTTAATGTTTTATATGCTCTCTGTTTTTAGTCTCATGTGAACAACCTAATCTTTGGGGTACTTCTATAGAGCTCAGGATTTCTATTATCAAAAACAGCGGAATACTGAGACATGGAGAAATATAGCGGTGCACTTCCAATCATTTAATGATCTGCTTACCGATTAAAAAGGCAGTTGCGCCCTAATTCCTTGCGATGGCATACTATCTCATGAAAAAGGACGTTTTTGGTGGATCTTAGAATAGATTTCGAGCAGAGTATTGGTGGTTAAAGTTTAGCGAGTAGGAATAGGCACGCATCCCCCAAAATCTACATACGCGTACAATACTTATGAAGCAGTACTCACACTTTCTTTGCTTACATAACTATTCCCCAATTTGATATCTGTTCTGTGTCTTTTCTGGAAGATGGCTGCAAAGATACTCGACTTCATCTGTGATTTGCTTTCCCTTCATACAGGCTTCTGGCAAACTTTCTCATATGCGACAGTACACTCTATACGAATTCGACATGGATAATTCGTAATGCGTCGTCTCAGAAACGCGGTGAGACCCCTTCACCACCCCCCCCCCTCCACACCCCCCACCAAACAAGCGGTTGTGTACCTTGAAGTCGCACTACACCCTCAGATATGAATCTTGTGATTTTTATTTGATTGTCTAGTAGACCCCTCTTTTATAAGACGTGCCAAGTGCCAGATCTCAATTCCTCCGAATAAGCGAGATATAGGCGACCACCTTAGGCCCGACCTCCTTCCCTCACCACCACGAGCTACACCCCTCACCAGATTTCCAAACTCTGTAGCGGCTAGATGAATGACTGAATTCTCAACAAGACGTCGTTCTTCAAACCATAGACAGACTGTCTCCTTATCCTGGCTCGCTCTCGGGCAACGATTTCAAATGAAGAGAAGAGACAACTCATCCGCCAAATTTTCACCCTTTAATTATATGCATCTTTAATAAGCCATAACTCTGTTCATATGGGGGTCTTGGACAAAAAAAGAGATACCACTGTGATCAGAGTGTGACCCTCCTTGAGACCAGCATAAAAACTGAAAAATCATCTTCTGGGTGTTCTGTGCCTTTGAAGGCAGCTTCCTTTTTTTTAAGGCGGAAATCCTCATTTGGGGTTTTCTTTTCACTCCAATGTTTGAACCAAGTGGAGATAGCGAAACTTGAGACCTCAATGTCGCGCATTTATAATTATATAAGCTCGTCAAAACCGCTCCGTGGTCTGAAAAGGCGTCATCTGACATGAGGAACAGAAGCGCCACGACAGGTTCCGACAGCCCGCGAAACTTCAAAAGTCTATTTTCTTTATTCCGAGAGATCCTCGTTCAAACCTCTGTATTTAGAGCTTCTTGTTTTAGAGAATTTTTGACAACAGAGAGGCGAAAGAATTGCGGAACCTAAACAGTTAAGGGGCTAAACCAATTCAGAAGTTCGAACTTTTCGACATTGGTGTATTACACAATACACACCGAACAGACGTATTTAAAGGAAGCTGAATGCTCCGGGATTTTCAAACGAGTTTTTCCCCGAAACTTGCGTATTTTGGGTGGCCTCTTTGCGATATATCACAATCTGGTAGGCCTACCTGCAGAAATTTAAAAAAGAACGGTTTTTTGCGCGTACGCTACCTTTAAGGTAGTCCTTGTGATATGGCTGGAGATCGATTGGTTGTGTGAACTCTAACTCTAAGTTGTAAGGAAGTAGAGCATGTGTACGCTTAGACGCGATGAACTCTTCATGCTAATTATGACTGTGCTTGTAGCTACCCGTGTGGACCATTTTGAGAAATGTTACCACACGGTGCTGGCCACAAGAGAGAGCAGCAGCTGAGGAGACGAATGGAGAACGAGGGCAGCACGTGCTCCTCAAGCAGGAGCTCGTCCACTTGTGCTGCCCTCGTTGTTCTCAAGGAGCTGAGTGCGCCCCACTACAACGTTTAAGATGACGACCGATTGTTTTGCTTAAGCTCTGTACACATTGTTTAAAGGCATTGTTCGCGATAAAAATCGTTTTTCTATTTTTCTGCCTATCTTGAAACCGGTCCCATTCTGATTCCAATGATGCTTCTGGAATCGTACAAGACCTTCTGGGAATGGAGTTATGGTCCCTCAAAAATTGAGCTAGGGAAAATGGTGGACGAGTTACCCGAGGCTTGTAACTTCCGTCTTTTGCAGCCAATGTATGCGAGCTGACCTGAGTAAAGAGAGGACTTGAGAGTGAAGGGAAGAACGGGGCTTCTGATCGGAAACCATCGCTCAACTCACGATCTCGAGTGTTCCTTTGTTCACGTCGAGGGGCTGGAAGAGGCAGGACTTGCCCACAACGGCGGGGTATGCCCACTTTTCTAAGCCGTTTTGCAGCTCTTGAGTAGCTTTTCGTCCCGTTTTTTCGATGCTGTTCTGCTTTTGAGAGCTACGAGAAGCGATTGTCATGAAAAATTCAAGGATGAAGTTTATCGCGAACAGTGCTTTTAAAGGCAGCATACACGCTCGTAAACGTGATTGAGATAATTACGGAAATAGAATGGTATGGCCCAGATTACAACGCCTGCTCATTTTGAAGTGTCAAAAACGACCAACAATGCCGCTACATAAGTTAGAAGTTGGCCCCGCCCTGTATTCTCACGCCCCCTGTATTTGGCCTTTTCCTGCAACGAAGGGTTACTGGGTCATATTCACCGTCGGTACTGTTGGTAGATTGCCTAACAAGTGAACCACACACGTCACTGACGACAAATATGGGCCAGCAACCCTGTGTGGGAGGAAAAGGCCAAATACTCGGGGCGTGAAAATACAGGGCGGGGCTAACTTCTAACTCATGTAGCGACATTTTGGGTAATTTTTGACACTTCAAAATGAGTAAGCATTATGTTGTAATTCATACGGTTTGATTTACGTAGTTATCTCAACCACGTTTACGAGCGTGTATGCTGCCTTTAAGAGAAAAACACAAGATGTCAATTGATCCTACTAACTATATATGGCTAAGTGTGTGTCTGACCGTGTGTGTGTGTGTGTGTGTGTGTGTGTATGTGTGTGAGAGAGAGAGTGAACGGAAATTAGTCATCGTCACCCGTCGTAAACAATTGACACCCGGCTGTCACATCCGCTGTCCACGTATGCAGCGGTGGTCATTGACCTCGCTTCGTGTCAACGGGCAAACAAGAGACAATCAGTTCTGAGTACTGTTCTACTGCTCATTTGTGCCTATTGCTTCAAATGTCCTTCTGGAGAGACAGCTTTCTGGGATGAGCTCAAGAACTGAGCAGGACATTATCATCTGATAAATTCATAGTGAGGGATTTTTTGGTGCAAATATGCATTTTTCGATGCACTTCTTGCATTCAATCCATTGTTTTCTAATACTATCGTATAGGACTCAATGAAAGCAATTTAGAAATTAATTCAAAATTGAAATAGGACCTTTTTGAAGCAAGTTATAGCGATGCAGCGCTTTGTGAGTGCGAAAGAAACGCCGCAAAATGCTTTTTCTGCGAAAAGTTGTGCGGAACTGTACCTAAGGGGTAAAATTCGATATTATAGTTCGCACACCGTGTATAGCAACCCTGTCAAGCTCGAGAACTCAATTCGATCAAAAAAGTGAGAAACTACACGGAAAAAGTCGACCTCGCTCACAACACCCTAAAAGCATAATCAAGCGTTTGGACCCCGAAAAGGTAACCCAAATTTTTGCAAACGGAAAAATTAGTTTGTGTGGCGATGCTCAAAAGCAAAATGTACAATAGCAGAGCTCTTGGTTCCCTTTCTGAGGCGATGCAGTTAGGCTTTTGGGGCGGAGCCGACTTTTCCTTGATGTTTCTCACTTATTACAGCGATTTGATATCTCGCGCTTGGCAGGGTTGCTATTCACGGTGGGCGGGCTATAATATCAAATTTTACTTCTGATGTTGCACTGTGCCTTCAAGGCTGTTTAGCGCAGCGAGGCACTGCTCTGTAATTCAAGTAATCCATAGATCTTAAAGCACGCCCACAAGTACGCCGCGAAGCGGCGTGAGTGTGCACCTTGTATACAGATATCCAGAAGTCTGAATGTACATGCTCAAAAGAAATAACTCTCCAAACTGATTATGAATGTCCTTGTAGCTGCCCAAATGAACCACTTTGAGCAAAGTTACCACTCTGCGCTAGCCAAAACGGAGAGCAGCAGCTGAGGCGACGAAAGGAGGACGAGGGCAGCACGTGCTGCTAAGAGCAGCAAAGAAGCAGCACGTGCTGCTCGAGCAGCAGCTCTTCCCCTCGTGCTGCCCTCGCTATACTCGTTGAGGTGAAAGCCTATAGTGCTCCATTACGACCCCGCGATCCTCTGAGATGTGCTGTCCTTATCACACCGAAGTCCGCTTCGCAGTTGCGGATGACAGATTGGGCAACACGCAGCTGGAATATGGTGAGAACAACACTACTACGAAGCGAAATTCACTGGGTCCCATCGCGTGTGTGTGTGAGTGCATGTCGATTATTCTTCAGCCTCACTCTCTTGCTATCTTTAACATTGCTCCACACACACGCGAAGGAACAAAGCGGGTTCATTTCCAGAATAGAGAATATGTGACGCGAGTTCTCTATTTCGTCGACTCATTACAAAATGCCGCGTGGAGCGCCAAGTGCATCAATTTGCATGCCACATGCCTTCCCTTTTATGACTTTAAAATCACATCTTATATTTTCAGTTTTTCGTTGGTCGAGCGATACGTACTGTGATGTTGACGCCCCAGGACGGCTTTTTGGTGACGCACAGAAGGAGTCGCCTTTATCTCTACTAAAATGGTACATTTAGACTACCTGGAAATTTCGTTAACGTTTTTGTTTATTTTCAATGATGGCGGCCTTCATGCCATTATACATGTATGTATATCGTATTTTCATTATTGAACCCTTCCCACTTACTGTCGTTATCGGAGCGAAGTTCAAGTCCGCACTGGCGGACAACAGCTGTTGCATCACTCAATATGATGGCAATCGTGCTGGGATAGAGGTTACACGTGCCGGGATCACGGGCTCCCAGCACAATTATCATCGTGTAGTGTGATGCGATAGCGGTTGTCCGCAACTGTGAACTGGAATTTCGCTCTGATTACGACGGTGCAAGACCCTTTTATTACGAGGTTGGAAATCTGAGACTCTTAGCGTTTGATTGTCAGAGCTTGGGAGTTTGGCTAACCTATTCCTCTCTAAAGGACAATAAGTCTTTACTGTGTCTATCCTCCCTCATAACGCCACGTTTGGTGAAAACCTGCGATGTCATCAATATGATTGTGGGAGTGGCTAGGATCAGTGGAATACGCCTTAGCCACGCGCTTTATCCAGCGGCGCACGAATCCGCGAACTGGCTATAAACATGTTTGTAATCCAGGATACAAACTATTTCGATTGACTCGATATTTATCGCGGACCTGGGTGGGACTTGGAGGAGGCGCAGTACGAGGTTGAATGCGAAATTAAGAGGCTGTGCGCACGCTCTGCACGCATGCGATGGACCGCGACGGTAAATTCCGCTTTGGAATAAACTGCAGACACAAATATGCTGACGATATATAGGGGTCGTATGTCAGCCATCTTCCACCTCTTCGAAAGTTCTGCCCTAATCAGAATGCTGACGAGCGAGCCTGGGTGAGCTCCTGTTTTTTTCCAAACACCCGGTTCTTGCCTGGGTCACGCCCCATGTTTTACTACGTTCCGCAAGAACAGCCCTCAAAAGGAGCCAAATTCCCATTTCTTCAAGATATGCTGGTTGAAAGATGAATTTTGGGGGGAGGGGGGGGGGTGGACGTTCGCATCGCCAGATATTAGGCCCACCTGGATAGCGTTTTCTGCCCGGGTGAACAAGCGCTACTCTCGACTCCAAATTTAGCAAATTCAGAGTTTAAAAGAAGATTTCAAAGGCCGAAGTTGAAAGACGCGGTCGAAAACAGAGCATCGACGTTTTTCCATCACTCGCATTGCCATACAGTTCACCTCCGCACTGCCGTTCAGTCCGCAAAGTGCACCCTGATTGCGAAATCTTGCTGCGGCGCGGTTGCGAACATCCTCAGACAAGGATATGGGATCACCCGGGCGCTTTTGGCCTTTGGTGCCCGGATGGTCCCACCGCCCGGGTGATCCCATATCCTTGTCTGAGGATGTTCGCAACCGCGCCGCAGCAAGATTTCGCAATCAGGGTGCACTTTGCGGACTGAACGGCAGTGCGGAAGTGAAGATTACGTTTTCATTCGTCTCATTTAGGTGAACACTGCTGCGTCTCTCAGCCAGGGATCGGTTCGACGTCAAATGTTCGGCAGCCAGCGCGATTTCCCATGCGTTCATCTGAACTGACCGGCTGTCGTGGTGCTGACTGTGGAGGTTGGGAGGTTGAAAAGGATCCAAGGTAGAGTTATAGTCTTTTTTCGAATCAACTTTTTTTCCATACGATGTTTTCTACAATGTGTTCGGCGCACGCTTCCCACAACGAGCGGCATGGTGTGGTATTTATCATCGTATCGATCGAATATCGAAAGGCTTGATATATACTGTAGCTGTCGCGCCTCAAGAGAAATATGCGCTTGAGCCATGTTTTTGGATTTGAGTGATTCCTCAGGAACTCGCAGTTGTGTTCCGCCGCGCTGCGGCCGTATAAGGACTGGTTGTCTCCAAAACACCTTCTGTTTCACCCGAAAGACCTGGCGTTTGCCCTAGAATGCACAAACAGCAGCGGTATGGCGGAACACAACTACGAGTGCCTGAGTCGGTAACTCAACTCTGAGGGTATTCTCTTCTGTCCAAGGGAGGGAAAATCGTGGAGGTGTCGCAATTGAATATGTGTTGGGGAAGAGGACCGTGAAAATTTCCGGCCGTAAGGATATTCGGCGCCTCGAAAATCAGTGAGTATCGTAGAGCTTTTGAGAATGTTGGTCACCAAGGCGGTCGTAGTCAGGTTGCAACAGAGTTTTGTGACCGACCTGGATGAAGTAAGAACCTCCCCCAGAGTGACCAAAAATTTTTGGAATTGTTAATTTTTGCAACCCTCCCTTTAGGTGGAAACTTTCTCTGTTCCTAGTTGCAAAGTTCCACGGCCCCACTTTTTAATTTACGAATTTTAATTTTGGGTTAGAATTTTTACGTCCTTTTGCGCACAGTCATAGCCACGCTGGACCCTGCTTGCAGCTTTCCGATATGCGTCACAGCGACCCATTTTACCCAGGTACAGGGTCTTTTTGACTTACTTGACTTAATCGGTTGGCTTTCGCCTGACGCGGTCATTCCGCATCTTCACCGAGGTGTGCCGTCCTAGTAGTCGGCCGTGTCCATTTTTCACGGTCTTCAGCCACAATTTGAACACATTCCATCCAGCTGTCACTATTCCATTTCCTGCGAAACGAAACATCGCGCCTGAACTGTCTTTCGATGCCGAGTGACTTTAAATCCTCTTTAACCACATCCGTCCAGAACTTTCGCCTACGCCCAGGTGGCCGTTTCCAGACAGGATTTGGAAGCATTTTTAAAGCGTGTTGTACGAGACGATCCGGCGTTCTTCTTAGTATATGCCCGAGCAGTCGAAGTCGACTTTCCATTGCTGCTTGAGATGGCGTTAGGAGATGCTGGCACCTCCCTCGTGTCAAGCGTTGATGTACTGCGTCGATTTCCTTGTAAAGGTCTTCGTTATGGCATACACGCGGCCAGAAATATCCAAGCAAACGCCTAAAAGCTTCCTCTCCGTGCAATCCAACCTTTCCATCTGCGTTTTCGGTGCTGCCCACGTCTCCGATCCGTACATCATGATAGGGCGAATAGCGGATAGGTAGACGCGCAACTTGACTTCCTTCGCGATGGTGGTAGACCACAAACACTTGGTTAGAGAATTGAATGCAGACGTAGCTTTCGCACATCGTTGTCGAATATCCGCTGCATAACTACCATCGTTCTTCAGCAAACAGCCCAAATAACAGAAATCGTCCACCAGTTCGATACGTTGTCCGTCCACACAAACTCCAGTTGAAGGCCTCTGAGAGACCCACATCTGCTTGCATTTGTCGGGACGAAGACGAAGTCCATAGGCTGCGGCATACTTCGAAACGAGGTTCACAATCCTTTGCAGTTTTGCGTTGTTTTCAGCGAATAACACAATGTCGTCGGCGTACTCCAGGTCGACAAGGGAGCGTCCTGATGGTGTTAGGATCACATCCGCAGGAAACTGTTCTGCAACTCTACGCATGATGTCATCAACGGCGAAGTTGAAAAGAAAAGGTCCTGCAACGGCTCCTTGCCTTACTCCTGTTTTCACCTCGAAAGCTGACGTAAATCCGACAGGTGTACGAACTGCTGCTGTTGTTCCTTTGTTCATGTCCTCGATTAACCGAACATACTTTTCCGGGACTCCATCTGCTCGCAGAGCATTGAGCAATCGATCACGATGAGGAGAGTCGAGCGCGGCTTCAAAGTCCAAAAAAGCAAGCTGTAATGGCTTCGAAAACCGCTGCCACGATTCAATTACTCTTCTCACGACGAACACTTGGTCGATGGTCGATCTTCCAGGTCGAAAACCGGCTTGCTCATCTCTGGTCGTTCCTTCACGATGTTTGATAAGTCGCTCGAGAATGATACGTTCTAAAACCTTGTGCATGACACGAAGTAGAGAGATGTCTCTGTAGTTCTTAGGATCCGTGACGGATAGCTTCTTGTGAAGAGGTACGATGATCGCATGTCTCCACGAATCGGGTATCCTTTCGCTCATCCATATGGCACGGATGGTGTTGGTCATTTCACGAATCCCAGACGGAGGAAGAGCTTTCAGCATTTCAGCAGTGATGTTGTCATCTCCACCTGCCTTTCCATTCTTCATTTTCCGGACACAATCCAAAACTTCAGACTCAGTCGGCGGTTCCTCACTGACATCGTAATGTGCTCTCTGAACATGCGGGAGCTCAGGTACTGATGGCGCTGGACGATTCAGTAGTGAACTGAAGTAATCCTTCCATATTGGCAGCGTCGCATCACCAACTGCAACTCCATTGGTAGTGTTCAAGACAGGAGAACATCTCTTCATCTTCCCGCTATACTGTCGCAGCAACGTGTAGGCTTTCTTCGGATTCTTCTCCTCCCAAGCCTTCTCGAACTCCTTAGCTCTACACGTCCACTCTCGTTCGCGGTCACTTTGAAGCTGCCGACGCAACTTCCTCCTCAGACGCTTCTCCTCCACGAAGTTTCCTGCAGTTCGGAGAGCACATACTCTGTTGTAGGTAGATGTTGTTTCTTCTGAGACGTAGGCGAACTTCTTCTTAGGCTGTACAACCGGGAGTGCCTCTTTCGAAGCGTCCTGGATGCACTTCACAAAAGAATCCGCGTCGCAAAGTTTCTTCTTAGTCCGTACTCCGATGTGAATAGAAACGCGTTGTCGGAAATTCCTTCTGCACTCTTCATCTCTGAGACTTGTCATGTCAATCCTCTGGAGAGGCTGAGCCCCTCGCTTCCTCTTATGAATCCTCGCAGTGAAGTTCAACAGAACAGGACGGTGATCCGAATCGAATGCGACATCCCACACAGCTCTAGATCTTCGAATGTCCGATACTGGAATATTCCTCGTCAGGACATAGTCAAGCTGTAGTTTCAAAGTTGTCATCTTCCGCTTCCGCTGCTCTTCTGGAGATAGCCGGGTTGGTCCCTGCCACGTAAGCTGATGGCGGCGATGATTCCTCTTGAATGTCGATGCAATAATCAGACCACTGCGTTCACAAAAGTCGACAAGGCGGTAGCCATTGTTCGATGTTTGCTCCACTGGGTAGAACCATTTACCGAGTACTTCGGATTCCTGATCAAGTCCCATCTTCGCATTTGCGTCAATCCCCACGACAACAGCATGTTGACAAGGTATCCTGGCCAGCAACGTATTGAGTTCCTCATAAAACGCATCCTTCGAATTGTCTTCGGCGGTTTCAGTGGGCGCATGAGCACTCACTATCCACAGATTGAATCCTCTGTGATCCCGCAGTCGTACGAATGCATTCCGACACGACGTTGAGCCGAACTCCTTGACCATACCATTGAAATCCTTCCTTACAGCTATTGCACAGCCTCCCACTCTCCTATCGTCAGCATTACCGCAGTAGATGGTGTACTCTCCGACGCTGATGACGGGTCTATCCTTGAGGCGGGTTTCCTGCAAAGCAGCAAACGGTGCATGGAAATAGCTCAGAAGTCTGGATAGCGCAGTTTTTTGGATATCACTCGACAGCGATCGACAGTTCAGGTTGGCGAAATTGTGGCTTGTGGCCAAAGACTCCATGACTCCCTAGGTACGGATCCTAAGGTGTTATGGACCAGAGGCCTTAGTGAACCGGACGGCGACACCTTTATGCAATGTGCGGGATACTTTCGCGATATAGTTGTGCACGCTATATCGCTCGAACGTTCCCTGTGTACACTCAAACGTCTGCTGGGTTCAGTAGAAGCAGGGGCACCAACGAGATACAGGGTCATGCAGGGTTATCCCGGAAGGCACCGGAGGCGAGAGGGTTCGTACAATTCTACGGCAAATTCGGATGTTGGGGTGAGGGTGAAATCGCTCTGCGAAACCGAAACCTTTCAAGCTGTGAATGTTTTAGGATTCTTCTGACATGATTTCCGGCAGACCTGCACAAAAGAACCTCGGCATATCTCCGGAAGGGCATCAAGAAGTAATACTGTTTTCTGTTGTTGTGTTTGTGCCGTTGACTGATAAACGTGTCATTGTTATGTTCTACCGTAGAATCTCCGTTTATTAGTCCTAGGTAGTCCTAGAATGTACATAACCGAAGGAATTGGGGAAAAGTTAGGATTGGGCGAAATTGTCCTGGGTTTAATTGCGTCCCTATTTTTGTGGTGCGATGTTCCCCTTTATGTACGCAGACTAAATATTGGGTATTCGCTAGCCAGTCACAGCACTGCAAGACCCGGCTCTCATGTGTTGAAAACATTGTGTCCGAAGCATGGCTCGACACTTCCTCGCTGGGTTCTTGCTGCTATCTATACTCTGTTGTAATCGATTCTGCGGAGAGCACAGAGAGGGAAAACTGTCTAAGCCCAATGGTATACTTCTGCGACACGAGGTTGCGTCGCTCTGCACAGCGACAGCGACCGCCTCCCGCTCTTTAGAACTATCGCAGCCGCAGTGCGCTTCTTTTCGACAGCGACAGTGGCAAAACGACAGGCATCGGCACATTTGCAGTATGTCAGCCCTCCGCGACACGTCGCTGCGACGGACTCGCGACAACTGTTCCAACGACGGCCAGTGCCGCTGCTCCAATGCTGGTCCCTCCACGATTTGAGCTAAATGTCATGACTGTCGCTCATCTCAGCGACGAACTATACCATTGGCCTTAGCCTCTCTGCCCCGCATAGCCTTCTAACACTACGCAGAGACGCAGGCAGGAAGTTTCTGCCTCTCTGGGCTCCGCCGGTAGATTCAATCGGAACAGAGTACAGCGTTGGCGACTTCTGGCCATTTCTAGTGCCTGAGGTACGCTGGTCTCGTGCCGTACGCCTACAGTGTGACTCAAACTTTCTTGTAATTTTGGGGCGTTTTGAGGACGAATGAGGCAGTGATTCAATTTTATGTACTATACAATATTCCTTCTAACAGAAGCCGCACCTTTGTCATTCAGACGGGTGACAGTCCGTATTGCTTAGAGGCTACCTTGTGCACTAGCCATTTCCGGGGAAATTGGAACAGAATCACACCGTTTCTACAGCACAGATCACGGCCGTGCATTCTTGCTCAATTTGATTTGCCTCAGTGTCTGCGAGTAAATCCAAGTTGGAATATGTAGCATCGCTTCCGTATAATCTTTGCGATACACCTGCGTAGTACTAGGTAGTGCCTGTCAACAATCACCCTGGGCTCGGCTTCGGAATCTGTGAAAGGACCGTAATTCGTTTCGCTAAGAAGCGCGCCGAATGTTTCGAAATGGGCGTGACGAGACTTCGCGCGCTGGTACTGCAGACACTAGGAACGAATCTGGTCTGTGGGATACCACTGGTTCGAATTCAGAGTGGAATAGTGTATTCTGTGTACTCAGAGCAGCATTCAATGCGTGTCGAATGTGCATTCAACTCGAGGGCGAAGCGGTATCGAGCACAGTCAGGGAACGTCCTTCAAGGGGAGCACGTGCTCCTATCGTGTTTCAAATTACAACACGTGCACTAGAAAATGAAATGTTCAATGCGCGCGAACTTGAGTTGAATGCACTCATTGAATGGAGCTATTTTCTGAGTAATCAGTCAGTGTAAGGATGGAATAACCACTCACGCCTTGCCATATTTAAGTGCAATCGGAAGTGAAGTGGTCTAAGAAAAATTTTGGACCTCACATTCCACTTGGGCTTTTCGACTACCAAGATAATTGAATTTTCAGCTGCAGTCTCAGTTTACATTCTAACTTCCGCTGTTTCCGTAAATTAGTCTGGGGAAGGCTCCCACATTCACTGACTGAGTAGATTCCTGGCCAGTCATACAATAGCTATTAACAATCATTTGAAATTATTCGAATATTCGAACAATTTTGAAACAACCGTTAGTTTCAGTTCTATCAAACGGCATGATTCCACTCTCCCATAAATTGAGCAGCTCTTCTGCTCAAAGCTAATGCTTGTAAACAGGAAAGGTTCGAACACATTCTGATATTTAGGCAAAAATTCACATTATTTGGAATATTCGGTGCTCCTAAATGTACCCCACATCATAACACCGCGCACCCAAGATTCCAAGTGTGAGTGTAGAAATTAAGAAATATTCCGTCCCCATGTTGGAAGTTATGAGAGACTCAGTAGGTAATGGGCGAAATTCTGATGTGAGCACAAATTCTTTTTAAAGCCTCCGAAAAAAGAAAAATTCCAAAATTGTGCTGCGCTGACTATAGCTGCCGTCGAAATTCTCATCTTTCATTGACCAGTTCTGATTGTGCTCGTTAGCCTTATTTCTGCTATCTTTTTTTTCTGTTTGTTTTCTACCGCTACCTAGACTGCGTCTTGTAGTCGGCTTTCAGGATATGTACCGCACTGGTTAATAATTTGTTTTTTTTTTAAATTTGGTGAGTGAGAGGCAAATTAATTACACTTTAGATGTTTTAACTTATAATGTCATTCTCCGAAATGTTGCGTAACATCTTAACGAAACGGATGTATGGTTTCCGTTTTCGTTCTAGTCTGACGCATGGACCAGGCGGCTGGCCATGCTGGGTTGGCGGCCTCACTGAAGGATGGGGTTTCGATTCGCGCGGGGTGATCTACCGTCGCGGCCCCGTCCATTCCTCAGACTAAAATGATTGCGCGAACTCTATGTTGCACCCATTTTCTTCACTGTCGGGCAAAGTTCCTGACACAAAAAACACGAAGTCGTTCTCAAAAAACTAGTTGAGGAATATCGGGGAAAACAGCGAAATTACTGCGAATTGTGCTCTCAAAAACCTTCCCACTTTGATCGCACACAAAGAGGAAACAGTTAGAAACAGCAAACCCTTAGAAACCCTTCAGTAATCCATGTGCGAAACTGGAGCTCTGCTGACCGCTGGCCGGGATTGATTGAACCGTTGGTGATAGCATGATTGTCTCGTCCGTCAGCGCCCTACGAAGGGGGGTACACTCGCCCACCTTCAGAAAACGAAGAAATAAGTAGAGTTAAATTCAGAAAACCAGGGCCTTTTCCGGTGTTCTTTTTTCACAGCGGCGATAATATGTATCTACAGAAAAGATTCGTGGAATAATCCCATCATCCATATTTCATCGCGACCACTGCCTTTAAGTGTTGCGATCGACCAATGATCTGCCGAATCGCTATAATTTCGGACTCGTCTGAGTCATGTCTGAAACTTTTCGGGCTCATCTTATCTGTCACTCAGTTGACCTTGACTGAGTGGCGGGTTTACTACGGGCCTATGCCAACGCTATTCAATTTCTCCACAAGAAGTATAATAACAAGGAGATGTTGGTCAATACTTGGGTGGAAAAATTGGACAGTACCACGTTGCAGGGAAACTCAGTCAAAGATCAACGTCATCTATTGGAACAACTACAAGTGGGGATCGCACAACTCGTGGGAAAAGAAGAAGAAGTCGATAGCTTTCGGCTCATCAAAAAGGTGCTTTCCAAATTTCCAGACTACATCAAGCGCAAGGTGCTTGCAAAGAAACAAGGCCTTCCACCGACTATGCCACTCACAATGAGCCCCTTATTCCAATACGTGAATGAGTTCCTCAGCACGGAGGAAATGTTCCTGTTGTACTTTGATACAAAGGTTCCATGGCGTCCGACGCAAAGGACCAAGGACCCACCGAGACCGCAGCGCTTCAAGCAGTCATGGGCTGTCGTGTGCATGTACTGTAATGGCACTCCCTCCTCGATGGATTGTATGAAATATGCAACGGCACAAGAGCGGTCAGCCTATTAACGTCAGCACAACCTATGCTTCATTTGTGCATCATCAAAGCACAGCACGAATCAGTGCAAGGGCCGTATGTGCTTCAATTGTGAAGGAGCGCATCATACTTCGTGTTGCTTCGAAAGTCCTTCAAATGAGAGATCGCAGCAAGCTGTAAAAGGCTCGAATGCCACCAAGGAAGTCCCAGTGAGGGCGAATGCTCCAATATAGCAGCAAAAGAAGAACGTTGGGCGCAGTAGACCTAGTGGTGGTTCAACCACGAAGGGTAAATCTCATGCGGTTATTGACCAAGACAGCAACGGAGGAGATACCTCAGCAGTGGAAACCACTATTCTCCAACAGCAGTCCGCAGTATGTAGACAGCCGTCTCAACAACCTTGCCTACCCGTAGGAGAACTAACAGTCAAGAACCATAAAACAAACGAACGAATAAAGATCCCTGTTCTGATCGACACAGGAGCAGAACTATCCTTTGTGGACAGCTCATTAGCTGAGCAGCTGGAACTGACCATGCTTGATGAAAAAGAAATTCTTTTCCACACCTTTGGTTCGGAAGAGGTCAACAAAAGCAAGGGCAAGTGTGTACGTTGATGTCCTCTACCAGTGTTGGCTCGGTTTCGTACGTATCCATCAGCAACACCTCATCGTTTTGGCCTAAAAAGGTTGAATTCCTGTGCACTCCTGTAGGTCAAAAAGTTGGACCTCGCTTGAGACTTTGCCACTGGAAGATACAGTCTTAACTGTCCTCTTCGATTCCTTGTTAAAGGAACGCCGAAGAACTCGAGGTGATTTATAGTTTTCTAGTGACGCTTTCAAACATCATAAGAAGGTCAGCTCTTTTTCTCCTGATAAAAAGGGAGGGTAATCCTAGTTGATTCGATCTGACGGAACCGGTAGGTAGTTGGGAATAGCTAATATTGTCACACCTCATTATCCATTTTCGTGTGAAGTTGTTCTGTATGCTCTTCAAAGGTCTACGTCGTTTTTGAAGGGGTTGAAAACTGAAACACGGCATTCAACAATTGGTCTAACGTATGTTTTCTACCAGGTTGTTCAATAAGTTTTGTCATTCGACAAGGGAGGGCGTTGCTACTAGGCCAATTTTTTTTGTTCTGTTGGTACACTCTACATATGAACGTATGTGAGGTTTCATTCCATTCTGTCAATTCATTCTTTGTTTACAAGCCATTTGGTGTCGCAGTGTCACAGCAATGGAAAAAAAATAATATCGTGCAGTGATTAAATTCTCATTTTTGGAAGGTGTAGCACCAAAAGAAATTCACGAACGAATGTTAAAAGTGTATAATGATTGTTCACCCACAATTAGAGCAGTAGAATTATGGGTTTATTCATTTATTGATACTCTTATTCGCAGCGACAGAACGTAGATCGAGTCTTTCATGCGAAGAGCTCAGCATTCTTCTTCACATCTTCTTCGACCAAAGTGATCCAGTTCCTAACACACTTCGTCCGCTTGCCTCGGTACTTAGCAAGTTCGTCCAGCCAGCGTGTCCTTGGCCTTCCTTGCGTTCGCTTACTGCTTGGTAACCATTCGGTGGCCGCACGAGCCCAACATTGATCCGACCTCTGAGAAAGCTTCTTGGCGTGGATCCATTCCCGTCTGAGCGCAATGTGTATCCAATCTCTCACAGCCGTTCCCCGATGGATGATAGCCGCTTTTACTTTGTCGATAAGACGGACTCCGAGCATTGAGTGTTCGAGTCGACGTTGTCCAGAACGGAGGGCGATAGCAAGTTCCTTAGTCCATACCCAAGTCTCGCATTCATACAGAACTGCTGGCAGTATGCAAGTGTTGATCAGTTTTCTCTTCAATGCGATCGCAACATTAGACATTAGGAGATCTCAGGAATAAACTATGTTTGAAGAAAATTGCTCGACCTGCTTGAACGCGTCGCCTAATTTCTTTCACTGGGTTTCTCGGATACGACAATAGGTGGCCCAGATAAGAGAACTCTCGTTAACATGTTGTATTCGATTTCCATTTAAAAGCACTTCTCTTTGCATGTGTGTCTCACCGCTGTTTAACTTCATCCAATTTGTTTTTTTTTTGAAGCTCATCTCTAGTCCAACTTGCTTCAAAGCTTCCATAAGGTCGCTAGCCATTGATTGAAGAGCTATTCAAAAATGGAAGAATATTTTAGGCAAAACAGTATTAGCTAGGGTCCGCAGGAAAGGACCGAGCAGTAGAGAGTATAGAAGCGCAAAAGACGGGTCCACAAATGATTTCATTGTCTCAACGAAAAGTTCCAGTGAGAGTAAAAAGGTGGGGTGAGAGTAAAGTACTTGGTGCCCTTCTTGGGCGTTTTTCTCGAATTCGCCGTCATTTCAGTTCTACCCGGAGTCCAAACAATCGATTTAGCGATTAATCTCAAAATCGAAGACTATCGTGAACACTGCCTTTAAGATATTTAATAGCAGTATTTCAAATTGCACTGTACAAAAATTACCGCGCTCTAAAACCAAACCGAGCTACTTCAGCTTGCCTTTGGAGCACGGAAACCGCGGTAACTTCAAAATCAGCAAATCAAAACTATGCTTCCCGAGGTTTCTCAATAAGGTAGGGAGCGCAGTAATTATTAAACAAAATTCTAACTTGAGGTTTTGATTGCAAACACTAAAAATTTTTTTGGAACCTTGGGGGACGTTAAAGTTCTGGACATTTTTTCAAAATTTTTGATCTTAAAGTGGGGGGCTCAGCTTCGTCGGGGTCCTGGACAACGGTCTGCCTGACCGTTGTCCAGGACCCCGAAGGGTATGATGAATATGATGATTCAAATATGATGACCAATCTCTTTTATCTTACCGCGCGTACATATGCGAGTCGCTATCGCTTTGTAGAGTCTGTCCTTTTCAATACACCTCTCCACCGAAATGTCCTCTCCTTCAAGGCACATTCCAACCTGAGAGGTAGTTTTTGATATTATAGTTGGAGAAAAATAGGACAAACCCCAATAAGGACAAGCCGTGCGATGGATTCTAATCAAATTCTATGTTCTTCTATTTGCTATTGCTCCAGCTTTATATTGCGACATTTTCCAGTGCGACGGCTGCGAATGACGTGAAAATACATGAACAACTCGTCCACGAAGTTCTTGCTCTTCAAAATTACTTTCTTTGAGGGACCATAACTACGTTCGCAGTGGGTTCTGAGCGATTTTGAAAGCAACATTGTAATCAGCGTAAAATTTTTTTCAAGACGAGAAAAAATAGAGAATGATTCTGAGGCAGGACTGTGCCTATGAGAAAATTCTATTGGAATTTCAGGCATCTGCCCGATTGTTGCTGAGAGCGCTGAAGAGAGCGATGAAGGAGGAATTTAAACAGAATGTTCAACGATTCTGGATGAAATGCCAAAGCCGTCTATGTTGTGCTGTTCTTTTTTCTGTACTGGGGTAAAGTGTTCTTGGGAAATAAAGGTTCGGTAGTCAGTTGTCGCGTGTTAATAAAGTTTATGTAACTCGACTCAAAAAGAGTTGAAGGCTCAAAACGCCCTGCTGCAGTAGCTAAATATGACTATTTCACCTAAACTAAACCAACTCCGACGTGCCTTCTCAGAGATCAGGGAAATGATCATCACGTTCGTGTTCAGAGCTTTGGCTTAGCTCTGTGCAAAATTTAGAGAACGAAAGTCGACTCGCGTAGCTAACGAGACATTCTCCATCAAGTATTTGTTCACACCACATTATCACCGGAAGTCAATAGATATTCACAAAGTTTCCCGTCCTCGCAGTTACGGGAAATCGCCTAAAGGCAGCATACACGCTCGTAAGCGTGTCTGAGATAACTTCGAAAATAGAGTGGTATGGCTCAGAACACAACGCCTGCGCTTTTTGAAGCGACAAAAACGACCCACAATGACGCTACATGAGGAAGAAGTTGGCTCCGCCCCTGTATCTGCCCACCCCTGTATTTCTCTCGCAGTATAACAACAAAGGAACGAAGATTCACCAGGACTGGTAGTAAACCTCAATTTTGATGACGGAAAATTACAGAGCAAGGTGCGAACTGTCACGACAAATAGCGCGAGCTTTTCAACTGTGTTATACTCTCGAACATGTTGTTCGCGACTGTCACGAACTTGTTGTCACGAATATCCTTCGCATACGTTTTCACGCCTGAAGTGTTTTCATAACAACACGCGAACGCAGCAGGCAGCGTGATATGAATAGCGCACCTTGGTGGACGAGCGCAGGCTGTCACTAATGGCTTACGCTCCTGCACAAGAATGTTGCGACATCTTTTTCGTAGAATGCCAAACATGCTATGATTGAATTGCAAACCATTCTTCCAATGGATGTAGGTGCTAAACCGACATGAAGCCTTGCCACAGTTTCTATTCCCACTCTTATGATACACGTACCTTGGGTTCAATGACGGTGAACGTGAGCGAATTTTGCAACAGAGGACAGCATCTTTGCCAAAGCAAGCCGTCCTGATGAAGAGTTATCAGCCACGGTTTGCACTCATTCCACACACCATGGAAAGAAAACTGCATTGTGGTATCAAGCAACCTTTAACACTTCTGTATCAAATGCGACCCGCACTTTTGCTTACGTTGCGAGAGAAGACTACGACATTGGTGTTTGTCGAAGCTTGTTAACTTTTATCATTTTGGTCCCGTATACCTTCTAAAGCGGACTCTTTCCCATCCGCAGAATTACGTGTAGGGCTCTGCTCGAGATAGCCATTTCGGAACAGATTCTCGTGTTCGTATGCGGATAGGACGAGCCGCCACCAGTGCCGTCTACGCATCTATTCATTGCGCAAGAACTGCATGCCCTACAGGCTTCCTCTCATTTTGTGTTCCAAAAGAAAAGTCACGCTCCGAAAGTCTGTAATTTTCAGCGAGGCGGTGCAACGAAGTGCAATCAAATGACAAAACTATTCATTATGATCAGTCTCGAGAATGTCTTGAGGAGAGGAGACCCGAAATCTCGTTACCATGCTTGAAACGCACCTTATATTGTCGGAATCTTTCGAGATCTATCAACTTGATATCCTGTCATGACCGGCCGCTCCGCTGCATCCTCCGTCCGGCTTTATGTAGGCCTTCCTCTGGGGATTGTATTCTTTACGGCAACAGAAAAAGGCGGTAATGGGTTCGCGACCTCTTTCAAAAGCAGCGTTAACAAGATGCTGGAGGGGATAGGGTTGAAGAAAGCAGCGAAAACGGGCTAAAAATCGATAAAAACGGCTGCTAAAAAGTTTGGTCAGTTCAGTACGCCTGCTTAGCCCCTCCCCTCGCAGCCACGTCCGTCCTGATCGATTCGCGCGCATTTTGGCATCTGCGCGCGCTTGAGGAAATTAGCAGAGCGCATAGGCTCGTCCGCGCCCCGAACCTGTACGTACGTAAGATACCGCTATTCAGCTCATTCTGAGTGCTTTTCTTCGTTGTTTCTTCAGTTTTCGATAGAAGTGTTTTAAACGCTCGTTAAGTTTCATGGAGAATGACTGAGTTTCAATGGAAGCTCATCCGATGCGCAGTGCCGTCATCGTGACGTACAACTAAGGATACCCTTCAATACACATCGCCGATTCGCTCTAAATGCTCGCAAAAACTATCGAAAAGGCAAAGGGCCGTTCAGATCAGCTTGGTACACTCTCGAACAAAGTCGGCAGATGTAGGAAGGTCAGTGCTTCCATATCCAGGAAGTTGAAGGAGGTTCGAAACCAAATTGATTGAAATCGCCATGGTCACCGAGAAAAGCGGATAAAGATATGATGGATTTAACCTTGATAAGCATGTTGAGAAACATCATAAAGGTAATGACCCCTTACTAGAATCGCTTTGAAAAATCTCAATCGTTCTCTGCAGACAAGAAGCTGCAAACAGTTGAGAAAGACACGAAGCCTCTGTTCCGTTCACAGGAGTGTATCACCGCGCCACTGTCTTCTCGGATGATGAAGTCCACACGGTGGAACCGATAATGGACCTTCACAACGATCGTCTTGTCACCAGAAGCATCAAGGCAGCTATATAGCGAGTTAAAAGCATTGGAAGGACATCTCATCTCACTTCTGCCATGGTATTGGGAACATTTGCGAGCGACGGCAAGAAAACCCTCATTTTGTGGACCGTACGGACTCATTTAATCCAAAATTGTGGTGCGCGCGAAGCGCGCACCAGATTTGGTTTTGATTTGGCCATGCGCGCGACCCGTTTTTAGAAATCTCAATTCAGAGTGAACGAAGAAACTAGCTCTAAATTGCATTGAAAAGAGCGCAAAAAGTTGGTATAGTAACCCACAAATGGTTTGAAACGGTTTACTGGTTTTCGAGTAAAAAGTGAAAGACCGCCCGTTTTTGTTGTTAATCTCCTTTTTTTCAGACGGCGTTCACGATCTTGCGGAAACACCTAAAATTGAGCTAGAGAGCTCATTTTTGGACAGGAGGCTGGAAATGGATGCAGGTCGCTCCTATTCCATTTTGAACTTGACACTTCAACTTTGAAGGGTACCTCAAAATCGTGGGTTTACATACTAAATTAGCCATGGAGCACGAAAACTGCTTCTTTCTGCTACGACTGTGGAGACCGTGGTGGGTGGGTGAATCTGCAGCCAATCAACACAGGTCGTCGGAGGTAAGTACTGAACTTGTCAGAATTCGTACTCATGACGCGTCATCGATCGATAATCAATATTATCGATTTTGGCGCTTTCTGCACTAAATGCGGCCAGTAGTAGTGATTACTGAAGGGATTGGTTTTCTTGGTTGGGATATTTTGCTAATCAGTCATTATCGATAAATACCAATCAATAATATTGATTTTTTCGCCCGTTGCACGAAATGCCGCAATGATTTTTTATTGTTCCCTTTTATGGGGAATTTTCTCATCATGCAAGATCAAATATTAATGAAGTCACTTGTTTGGAAACTCTTCTCATCAGGCAAGATCAAATATTAATGATCAATAATATCGAGCTCTCACATGTTGCACAAAATGCGGGAATGAGTGGTATTTTTTATGGCTTTGGGTCATAAGTTTTAAAAATTGTACTCATACGGCAATATCGTCTGTTAGATGTTTCATCATTCCAAAATGGAAATTTCTGAGCAATATTGAAGTCAGAAAGGGAACCTTCGGGAAAAATATGTGAAATTTCTGAAAATTTAGCTTCCTGGCAAAAGTGACGATTTGGTAATGGTGAAAAAAAGTTTCAAAAATACCTTGAAATATCATTAAAAATGATTTGGCGTAAAATAGACTGGAGTAATAAAAAAGCTAGGAAATGAAATGAAATAACCAAAAATGCGATTTGGTGGTTGATCATTTCACAAGCTTCTCCGTTAAACTTATCAAAACGAAAGCAAGCGCGCAACGGAAACATTAAGCCATTTTTTAAAGCTGTAATAAGAAAATCAGCATAGGTCAAGCTAGGTGCACTCCATTCCATATCGTGCTTGATTTCGTTTTGATAAGTTTAACGGAGAAGCTTGTGAAATGATCAACCACCAAATCGCATTTTTGGTTATTTCATTTCATTTCCTAGCTTTTTTATTACTCCAGGCTATTTTACGCCAAATCATTTTTAATGATATTTCAAGGTATTTTTGAAACTTTTTTTCACCATTACCAAATCGTTACTTTTGCCAGGAAGCTAAATTTTCAGAAATCTCTACCATGTTTGTGAGCGTGTATGCTGCCTTGAATGACATCAGAGCTTGGGAAACCACTTGAATTGAGGAGCTCGCCTTCCTCTCTCACCATTAAGACTGTACATTTGTTCAATAACAGAAGCAGCCACTTTCTCAGAAGGCTCTCACGGAAAATTCTTTTACATCTCGTGCATCATGGATGAACTGAATCTGTATTTTCGATTTCTATCGATCCTAATCTATCGCCCGAACAAGGCCAATACTGAATCATCAGATAAAAGCACACTCGATGAAGAGAAATATTCACCATTATCTCCCGTATGAACAAATACAAAAATGGGTTCGGTGTAAACATTTAGTTACATATATGTGACAAAAAATCACGCTTCAAACACCAAACGGGGAGTCAGTAATGTAAACAGAGGAAGTAACAGTTGCGGCATCAAACAGCAACAGAGCGGAACGTGCCATTCCGAAGAGTTAGTTCCTGAGGTACCCGGCCTGAGTCAATTGGCCTACAGAGATTGGCAAAGCGTGCATTTCAGAGAATTTCAAAGATTCAGATTCAGCTCTATGTGTGAAAAAACGTGGAACGCAGAACAGTATTAGCTCTGACAAAACCAATTTTGCTGCGTCACCCCTGGTATTAGATGCAGAAAGAGGGTAAAGTTGGCTGTTTAAAAGAATAATTTTACGTACCATCATTCCATAGATGTTCACCGAGTCGTATTTTTCCTGCGCAATGCAAGTGATAAAAGATTGAAAATGTTGTTGCGAGTAGAAGCTGAAGGAATGGTGGCGGAGTTATAACCATCTACAGGTTTTTACAACATTCTTGTGAGGCTGTTTTGCCTAGCCTCAAGTTTGGCTCTGGCTACGTATAGATGGGTTAGAGACAGTAATTCCATACTCAAGACTAGGACGAACATTGTACGCGAAAAGTAAGTGATCGATGGAATTTGAGGTAAACGTTTGGGAAACATTCTGAACAGTCCTGTCTGCCTAATTCGCTAAAATCTGACAGTATTCCTGGAAACTTTTTGAAAAGTCTATTGTGAACCCGAAATCGTGCAATCGCTCGACACTGCTCAGCAGAATATCACCAATGCAGTGCAGTTTGCAGCTCTTACTACCTAGACGCAAAAGTTTCGTCTTAATTCCTGATAGAGGAAGTTTCCAGTCAATAGACCAATTCACGATAGTGGTAATCGCAGATCGAAGAGCGGCAAAGTCACAGCACTTTGTAATTTTGCTATATATCTAGATATCGCCAGATAAAATCTTGCAGGAAATGCTGTTCGTTAGAAGACCAGGTATTTCTGATGTATACACCGTCAAAAGTATGGCCCCATGAGACTTCGTCAAAAAACCTGCGGAATACGTATGAGCTCGGGCGGAAAAACCGACCTTGGTTGCATTGACCCTGCCCGTGAGCGAGCGTGGAACACCAGTATCGACTGGGAGGATTGCGGACGCAAACAGACGGTCGCAGACAGACTCATTAGGTGGATTTCCTGCACCCGTCTGTCACTATCACTATTTCGTTGCCTATCGACAGGGTGGAACTCTGACGGGGCCTATGGGATACAAAACTCCACCTTGCTCTACTCCGTTTGTCACTGTATACATGCCAGAAAAGAACTCGTTGACCTTGAATCGAGGGCTGATGCTTACGATGAAATTTTCGATCCGGCTGAATGTCCCAGGATGCAAGTTCAAGCTTTAGAACAAGGTTTTCGAAAGTCACCCTATCAGAAGCTCACAAGGGAACTACCATAAGTCATAGTAACCATTCCAAATGAAATGTACTTTTCTAGAACCATTTATGACGTAAAGTCCGAATCTGCTCATTGCAACTGCCTAGACTCATTCGGAAAGAAGTTACATATGAGCGTTTATAAAGCTTCGCGGCGAGGTAAGGGTAAGGTTACGGTAGGTAACATGCCATTTAGGAGGCAAAAACTACCTTAATAATTCGAAAATCGACAAATGGACGTCTAATTCGTATTCAGCACCCCAAATAACCCCCACATAGAAACTTTTAGACAAATCTGAGACTTCGGCCAAACTACCGTATACCCACCGTAATCTACCCTCAAAATTTTCTCCCGGTGGGGAGCTTTGAACAAATTTAGTCGAAAACTTCGGTTAGACGACAAACAAACCTCAGATTTGTGATCAGCACCCCAAATAAGCCCCAGGGCGAACTCCAAGTCAAATCTGGAATATTTTTCTTCAACGCTCTCTGGACCCCGTTATTGATATAATTGAACGCTGAACGAAAAATTCGAACAAGTCCAAAACGCCGTCAGTCTGGGCGAAATTCGGAAAATTTGCTTTCACACAAACTTTGTCTACGGGGGTCGTTTTGGGCCCTGAATACGATTATGAGGTCCGTTTCAGAATTTTCGAAAGCTTACTGCGCTTTTTGTAGGGTGCAATCGGTACGAAAATCAGAGAACAAATGCCTATAACTTTTTTCAGAGTGGGTCTAGGCAGCTGCGATGGACATATTCGGACTCTACGTCGTAAACGGTTTTAGTACATTTCGTTTGAAATGGTTCGCATGACTTGCAGTAGTTCCCTTTCAGGCGAAATCAAAATAAACAACATCGACGTCAGTTTTATTATCAACAGCTTTGGTCCAATCATCCAACGTCGTTATCATCAAGGTTTTAGTAGAATTTCTAGCCTTAAAGGCACAGTACACCCTCAGATATGAATTTTGAGATTTTCATGTAATTGTGTAGAAGATCCCTCCTGTATAACGCGCGACAAATGCGAGATCTCAGTTCCTCCAAATAGGCGAAATATAAGCGACCACCACAGGCCCGACCCCCTTCGCTCACCACCACAGGCCCAACCCATTTAACAGACTTTTGAACTCGATAGCGGCTCGGTGATATGGGTCGGATGAATTCCAACAAGCCTTCGTCCTTAAGCCCATTGTTGGGCTCTCCTTATCGTGGCTCGCTCTCGCGCAACGAATACAAATGCAGAGAAATGCAGGACTGAGACAAGTCGTCCCGCCAATTTTTTCACCCTCACCTTTAGGCACCTTTGAAGAGCCATCACCTGTTCAAAGGGTATTGGACGATTTCAGAGAAAACACTGTGATCAGCGTGTGACTCTGTTCAAGATAAGCATGAAATCTCAAAATTAATTTTTTGGGTGTCCTGTGCCTTTGGGTTCAGAAGGCAGCAGACACGCTCAAAAATGGTATCGATTTCATGGCATAAATCAAAGGTTTGGAGCTGGCTGTATTATTAGAACCCACGAAAAAACGGACGAAAACTGAGTGCTAATAGAGGAATAACGGTTATTTTGTTATCAGATGAAAGTGGACGAGTTTTACGGCGCGCGGTTGAAACAGCGAATATTAGCAACAAAATGGTTGACATAGGGAAGCCGATATACTTACAGCCTTTACTGGAATGTTCACCTCGTTGGGAGCATCAAAAACCAGCCAAAGTGACCTTATTAGTACTGTCAATCTGGACGAGTTTGTACTTTGGGGCGGCCTTGTAGAAGCTCAGAGGCGGGGTTGCAGAAAATGTTCGATTTGCATTGCTGAAATTTTATAGTTTTGACTCGTTTTTGACGCTTCCAACGGCGTGAGCAGTCTACTAGGAGCCATGCGACTTCAGAACCGTAGCTATCTCAACAACTTTTTCGAGCGTGTCTGCTGCCTTTAACAGTGAGCTGATTCCCAGGTACCTATCCATTAATATGTCTTACTACGGTAGTTTCCGATGTTTTTGAAGGTTCTAGCAAGTACGCAGGTGACACTTATGAGCCGATAGTTGCTAATTAACGCTTTTTGGAGATAGGGACAGAACGAGCGCGTGCTTCCACTCACTGAATATTTGACTGCGAGTGAAACTAAACTCGCAGATTAGCTTGGTGAGTGGTGCGATAGCAATCGCCATATTTCGAATGAAGAGCGGTGGCGCAAGATCAGCAGTAACCTAACACGAAAGTTGTGAAAATGGTCTATGGTTTTCCCACAGCTGGCTCCGTTCAGAAATTCCACGGTGGCGAAAGTTTTGGATAAATCAAAGTTTACACATTGTAACTCACTGAATAGCCCTTGAACCTTCTCCAACAGATTTGATTTTTCACCTTAGGCTTCAGATACCTCGAGGAATTTTTTTTTATTTTAGTTGCGCAAGTGCCGGAGAGAAAATGCTCTCTGGCGACTATGTCAAAGTGATTTTCAGGCAGTTAGAGCACTTACGAGAAAATTTTGTGTTGAGGCTAACCTGAAAACGTTCGGGCTTTACCTACCCTGAGTACGTTTTATTTTTGAAATTTATTCATTTCCATGCCTCCATATTTCAGCCGCAATGGAGGCACTGGCTCGTTGCCTCACAGGGTCGAAAAGCAGTTCACAAACTTTCTCAAACGTTTTTCTTACTCCAAACAAAGTGCAAAACTTGAAGGGTTTCAATATCATGAAAAGCGATAGAAGAGCATGTTTTTATGAGGAATCTTAGCCAAGTACCCTCATTGAGGGTAGCTCCCGAAGATCACATACCGTCACGGAAGGAGCGATTGTAGGTTTCTGTAACACGAAAGCACCTTTGAAGATATGTTTCTTCGATATCGCTGTTAAGGGCAGTGTCCACAAGACTTGGGACCGAATCGAATAAATATTCGAATAATTCGAATATTCGAGTATTCGAATATTCGATTCATTCGGGAATTTCAATGTTGGGGTTTATTCGATTATTCGATTTATTCGGAAACTTTAATTTTAGATTTATTCGAATATTCGAATTATTCGAGAATTTAAATTTTGAATTTATTCGAATATTCGATATATTCGAGAATTTAAATTTTGAATTTATTAGAACATTCGATTTATTCGGAAACCTAAATTTTGGATTTATTCGAATATTCGATTTATTTGAGAAATAAAATTTTGAATTTATTAGAATATTCGATTTATTCGGAAACCTAAATTTTGGATTTCTTCGAATATTCGATTTATTTGAGAAATAAAATTTTGAATTTATTCCAATATTTGATTCATTCGGGAATACAAATTTTGGGATTGATTCAATTACACGGAAAAATTCAGTGCCCTACATTCGAATTAGACAAAACCTATTTCTGCAACTATATGTTGAACTGCAGTTACGGCAAAAAACATCGTGTACTGTGCTTATCTGGGTCAAATTCCGGTCCGCAATTGCGTCTCGACACGCTTTGCGGCAGCGCGCTTTCGAGTCGGAAGAGTTTCCAGCGCCGCAGCCGCCGATCTGTTGACTCTATGTGGGTTTTAGAAACTGGAAACTGAACAAAATTGAAGAAAACTGTATAAAAAAGCCATATCGAGTCGGCTTTGGCGCTGGAAACCCGACTGACTCGGGCGCGTGCGGCCGCAAAGCGTGTCGAGACGCAACTGCGGACCGGAATTTGACCCAGATAAGCACAGGAAAACCTATTCCGTTTGCAATAGAAACCCTCCGAAGTAACTTTCTGCAAGTTGAGCTATCCAATTTTGTGTGTACGACACCAGCGCCTATGGGGTCGATTGGAGTCCCGCCGCCGGAAGGTGCGGCAGCATGCAATGGAGGAGTATCGATCATGCGGCGCCGCAGGATCAATCCTCCTCCACTGCATGCTGCCATGCCTTTCAGCGGCGGGACTCTATCCAGGCCCTATCGATCAGAGGTGGTGCTATCCGAAGCCGCCGCAACAGGCCGGACTGCTAGCCGTCGCCCATCGACGCCGGGCCGCCTCCGCTAAACCAATAGTGTGCTCTCCTGCTCCCATTATTTCAGGCCATCGCCGCCGTAATGGCGGATAGAGGGTATCCACGAAAGTGTGGCTGCCCCTGTCCCCCATTGTGGCAGCTAGTACCTAAGCCAATCTAAGATTTTCAGGTGGTACCCATAAAAGAACTGAACACCAACATAGTGGTCCACAATCGGGTTTATCCTGAGGATTACGGTTAGCGCACGGGTAGGCGCCATGACATTTAAGGAGGGAAACTTACCTTCATAATTCCAAAATCGGCATGGAATCCGCATTCAGCACCCCGAATTACAGGCCATAAAACGGCCAAAGTCTCACCGTCGACTGCGTACCACAGCTGCGCGACCGCACGCGCGTCGGAAGCAGACGAGTTTTACAAGCCGCGCGACGAGCTCTGGCCGCCGTGTGGAGGCCGTTCGCGCGCGGCGGCCGGAACTCGCCCATCGCGCGGCGGTTAAAACTGTTCTGCTTCCGACGCGCGCGTGTGGTCGCGCAGCGCGTGGTACGCAGTCGACGGTGAGACTTTGGCCGTTTTATGGCCTGTACCTACGCATAAAAATTTTGAGTCAAATTCGAGACTGTGACCAAACCACCGTATTGTACCCATCGTAATCTACCGCAAGCTGTCAAGAATCGATAAACTGCATCAGATTCGCGATGAGCACTCCAAATAACCATCAAAAAACGATTTCAGCTACATCGTAGCGTGCCGGAAAACGTCAAAAGTCGCGTTTTGCCTTCAAATTTGCCTCCCGATGAGAAGCTTTGAACGAATTTAGTCGAAAATTGACAAATATACCTCACATTCGTGATCAGCACCCCAACCCCCTCCCCCCATCTTAAGTCAAATCTGAACTATTTTTCTTTGACGCTTTCTGAACCCTTAATTGATTTAGGTAAACGCTCAAGCGAAAATTGGTACATGTGGGAAACGGTATCACTTCGTGGAAACTCCGGAAAAGTGCTTTTACCTAAACTGTGTCCAGGGGGGTTGTTTTGAGCGCTAAACGCGATTGACCGTTTTCCGATTCTCAAAAGATTAGTATGCGTTCTTGGATGGTACAAAAGGTACGCAAAACAGGGGAAAATGACTATTACATTTTTTCAGAGTAACTAGGCAGCTGTGAAGGGCAGATTCGGACCTTACATTCAGAGTCGTTCCAGAAAAATACATTTTATCTGGGATGGCCACTTTGGCTAATAGTAGTTTCCTTGTTAATGTTACCCGTCTTGAAGGTGGTTCACAATCGAAACAGTCTCCTAGCTCCTGCGGAAATCGAAGTTCACGGGTGATATTGACCTTGGTTTCAAAATGTCGAATAGTATTCGAATATTCGAATAGGATTCGACTATTCGAATAGTTTGGACGACTTTTCGAATTTATTCATCTATTCGGGAATCTCGAAAAGGCCTTATTCGAATGTATTCATTAATTCGGGAATTTCGAAAAGGCCTTATTCGAATGTATTCATGAATTCGGGAATTTAGAAAAGGCCTGATTCGAATGTGTTCATTTATTCGAAATTTTTGAAAAGGCCGTATTCGAATTATTCATTCACTCGAAAACACGGGCCGAAAGCCCATGTATAGTGTCCACGATAAATATCGTCCTCGGTTTTTGGCCGGAAGTCGAAAGTTCAGGGCCTCATTGAAGCACTGGGATCGGAGGAACGAACGAAAACGAGAACGAAAGAGCACCACATTTGCTCCGAAGTTCGCTTATATGCCTCTTCCGCTCGCGGCTGAGTTTTCCGAGGAACAGTTTTAGTTCATTTCTACATTACATTGGATGCCAGCGCGGCTGAGTTTTAGTATCAGCGCATTTGCACACGCTGTCCACTTCAGGTCCATACCCGCGCAACTGATCCACTGCTGAAATGTGTATTTTAAGAAATAAGAGCTGATTTTGGATGTTTCTGCAGCGTTTTTCATGATTGCTTCTTCACTGATGAAACAGTCAGACTCTAAACCTTCGTTTTATTTTGAAAACTCAAAAGCGATTTTTATCGTGGACACTGTCTTTAACTCAGAATTCTGACCACCTCGTGCAGCAAAACGTCACCGCTATGAGTTTCGCACAAGGCTAGGTCTCCTTTTCGACATTGACGACATACGTGTCGAATTTGACTTTTTTGGTTTCCTGGGTCAAGGAGTGTCAAGGGTAGTTAGGTGAAAAAATTACCTTTAGCGCGTGAACGGAAAATTGGGCTGGCGACCCACTGTCAATCAGCCGTGACAGTCCTCTCATCGCCAGGCCGCCTCGAACATGTTGGCGGACAGCTGGCAGCCCATTGACCGCGAACTGTCTTTTTCGCTCGTGGTCAGTTTCCTCTATTTTTGCCTTCCCAAGATCTTCTCCTCCCTGAGTAAGCCGAGCTCAGCTGCAGCGCTGGTGCGACCGTGTCAACCTTACTGAACTCATCTTATTCGATTCTCCAATGACTGTTGAAACTTTACAACAACTATATTGACCTTCGTCAATCTTCGAGTAGTGGTACTAGCACTGAAGGCTGTCTCATGCTTACCTTGTATCCTGCACGAGTTTGTGAGCACGCTCAACACAGGCCCCTGTCAGTAGTGAATGAATGTCGCCGAGAAGACTGCTTCACACTTAATTAATCTAAATCTTGAACTAGATCTTATGTTCACCCAGTTTCGCGACACAAAGGATGTTATACGTGAGAAACTCTTCATGTTCCGAGTTGAGAGACGAATTATGACTTTCTTCCGGAAAAGATGCACATCTTCCAAGAATGTAGTTTTCTCCAAGATACTGGCATAGAATTGCTGACATTACAGTGATTGAAGGTTTGTCTGGTCTCCGAAAGTTTTCAAATCAGATCACTCACCAATTGATGGGTTTTCTATTAATGGCAAATGGTCTCAAAGAAATAACGATTTCGGACATTGTTTAACCCATTCACGAAAACGTGACTCACCGATGGGACACGTTTTTCAGAAATCGATTTCTCCGCCGCAAGAAGGAAACTTTAAACCTACATATGATCAAAGCATTGACCTACCCTGGACTTGAATACAAACCTCGTGATCCGCCGGTAGGCCAAACGCAACAACGGATTTGGACCTTTCAGAAATACCGTTAGTTGAGGTGAAAGAAAAAGCGCCTGTTCAGCCACTTCAGAAGCACCTTATAATTTTCCTTGGTCTTTTCGCTACTTTTTATGTTTAAAAGTAGAAATATATCGTTTGAAACTTGTTTACTCTTCTCAAAACATTGCAGCTTAGTTGACCGTGTTGCGGTTCCGAGGTATTGTTCTTCTAAAACGAGAAGGTGTTGGGAGCTCAAACTGTGATAATTCTCCTTCAGCGTTACTAGCTACAATATGAAGAGTAAAGAGAAAGAAGCAATCACCCGTGGAACGCTATTCAAGCCGGCGTGTCCCACCGGTGGGCCACGGTGTACGGTGACGCAATATTGCATGCAGTCATGAATGGGCTAAAAGAACGTCTATCCAAATTATTGCAGTCAACATTCCTCGAAAAGGCTCAAATTTCCAAAGTCGTTGAAGAGTACAACATAAGGTAGCTGAGTTGAAAACAAAATTGAGGGATCCGGCAGGACTGGAGCCCAGGGTCAAGCCTACACTGGGATGATGCCAGCGTGGGAGGAGGGGGGCCGCAGTTTGGCAGACCGTGCAGGGGGAGGGGCCGCAGAATTGGGTCGTGTGAAAATCATGATCTGCTCCTTCCAGAAGAGTATTCTGTTTCCCATTATTCTGTTTGGAATTTGAAGCTTGGATTTGTTTTCATATCAATTTCCTATTGTTTTCATTTCAATTTCCTGTTGTTTTCATTTTTGGCCCCCGAAATGTAATAGAAATTTTCAATAAAAAATTGTAAACAAGTGTAAATAGCCGTGCACTTTTTATGTGATTGTTTAACTTCTGAAGTGATGAAATATGAATTGATTGCAACAAAAACAAGTGCAAACAGAAGAAATCACTTATCCTCGGACAGCAGTTTTTCCAATGTTTCTGTACTCATTTTGTTTCTATTGTGAGTACACTAAGCAAACGAATTGTTCTCAAAAAGCTAAAAAATCTAATGATTTATTATTGTGGGCGACAGGAAGCCCATACAGCTTGTGAACTTTCTATTCAAAAAGTGGGTACTTTGCTTACCTCTAAAAACCTCTTGAAGTTTGTTTACAGGATTTTATATGATGACTCTTCGTGAAAGTTCACGTATTTAACTTCACTGGTAGTGAATAAAGTGAGTGTGACTTGAAGGCGTGGTGAAGGCGTGGAAATTGTGATTAAGATAAAACCGTTTTCTATCCTACCGCCTGGCTGGTCGCAAATCTCATTCCCAAAGGGTTGTGTGGAGATACTTCACTCTACTAGGATCCAAAAATATACCAAGTCCGTAGGTGGTCGCGGTCGTAAAAAGTCGTTTGCTTACTTACACAGAATTGATTTTTGGAACATTCGCAATATTTTGGAACCTACTTTTTTCTGAAACTAAAAAAAACTTTCTGAGTTTTTTTCTTCGGACTTGTTTGTAAAAGTAAAAGTAAGCGAAAAAACTTTTCTCATGGATCCTGTCCATACGGGGTTTCTTTTCAAGCTTCTCACTAGTACTACTCACAGCCCGAGTTTGACACCCCTACCTCTTGATTGAACCGAGAACGAGCCCCTGGGATGACTAAATTTGTTCAATGGGATTTGGACCCCTAAAACCACTACTATCCAATTGACGGAAATTTTCGGTGAACCCCCCCCCTGGAAGGGACTGCGCGACATTTTCTAGTTAGCTTTTTGTGGAGAACAACATGCTACCTGACATCAGCCGAGAAGAAGCAGTTCAATGTGTCATTTTCCGCGTCAAACAGGCAGCAAATCTCTTCGAGACTTCAAGCTGTCAGGTATCAGGAGCAACTTTTTCTCGTAGATCCTGTCCATATGAGGTTTACTTCAAAGCTATTCAATGGTAGTAATCACAGCCCGAGTTTGAGACTCCTAGCTCTTGATTGAACCGAGGACAAGCCAGCAAACTATACTGTGCAGGGAGAATAGCAATTATCTGACAACGGTTACGATGTGGCAAGCTTAAATCGACATTGAATCCAGTTAAGCTGAAGCCTTTCTGCAAATTGAATTTTAGATGTTCTTGATTCCCGGAAAGTAATACAATGCAGCTTTGAGTCCTGATTGACTCCAACTCATCACATCCAACTCATCATCTACCTTGTGATGTCTTGTGATCTCACACCCTGTCATAAGACAAATATTCAGAAGACTCAGAATTCAATTTTCAACAAAGGCCCAGCTTAACTGGATACAACGCAGACTGATGCTTGCCAGGAGGTCACGAACTCAAAACAATTGAGCTGATCAGAATCAAATGCCACTATTACGTACAGTCGGCATGGATCCTAGTGATACTTTGCGTTCCCCATTGAAGGTTGGCGCCAACTCGGTGCACCTATGTTCTAGGTTGTAGTAGCGAAAGTATCCACTGGTTCCGAGCCAGATTTACTCTGTTCCCGCGCGCGCTTGTGCGGAAAGAGGGCAGAGACAGCGAGAAATTGTGGGGAGAGGGAGACGCAGCGTACGCATGCAGACGCACGTCACGAACGGAAATAAATCACACTCGGAAACAGAGGATACCATCTTCCTATCCTAACCTACAATACTTGTCAATATTCGTCAACCAAAAACAAACCTCATATTTTTTTGCAAGCCCGCAAGTACAGTAGGCGCGGATCGCACTTATACTTTTCCTTATTGTGCCTTTTCTCAAACTTGGTGCGCGCGTACGCGCACTGAGTTTGCGCCTTTGCAGAATAAAGGGCGCAAAGTATCAGTACAATCCGTGCCAACTATGACTCTCTTTCCCTTGATTACGTTTGAGCAGATTAATTTTTTTGGACCATCGCAGCCCCATCGGGGTAAGTAAGCAAGCTCAATACCACGCTTGACGGCCCAACGGTCGGAAACTCTCCCAGTCCTTAACCCGTTAAGGGTATAGTTGAGGCAAACATGAAATATGTGGCTCATTTTCAGGTCATGGAAGGCTGCTGTAGGTTACGTCAATTATAATGCCATCTAGCTACAAAAAATCTACTGAAAAACGCCTCATCCCGGCAAGCCATACCGTTTAGGAGAAATGTTCCGCCGCTGTAAAGTATAATCTGAATAGTACGTCAAAAAGTAAGTCTAGGAAATGAACATTTCAATCGAAATAGCCGCTTGAGTGAGTATCCTTCCCTTGTCAGCGAGATCATAGAATAGATGAGCTGATCACTCAGTTTTCTCTACATTTTATGAAGTTAGCGATTGATGAATGAGAGTTATAGAAACTCGAAACAGTTGACTATCCAGCTCATGCGTGCGGGAGTGTTAGGGTCTCTCGAATGATTGAAATTCCAAATGACTCAATTTTTCATGATTTCTAATTACCGAGTTTCCGACTAAATCGATTTTCCAGATTGTCGATTGATCGAGTGGTCGAATTAGTCGATGTCAACTGTTTCAGTGGATGCCAATAGTCGATGACTCTACTCGACAGGTATAGTGGGTTAGCCGCAATGGCGGCATTTATGGTTCTACTGGGACACGATTTCCTCACCTCACGGTCAAGAAGGCGCGGATAACGGTTGGAAAATCGGACGTCGACCACACTTTTGTGGGCGAGTATTCTAGAAGTGGCTCAAGTGACTTGACCGAGACACTTTTCTGCGGTTTTCGTACGTTACCTGGGAGGATCTGAGGTCTGCGCTTCGATTTCGCGAAAACACTCGTACTGGAATGCCGCCCTGACCCGCCTTCAATGACAGAGCTAAGTTTCTTATTCAAATCGATTGCCTAGGTGGATCAGGAATCTTGAACTCCCACGTATCAGCTTTCGTAAGCTTTGAGACTCCTGTTGTCACTAAAAAATTATTTGAGAGCAACTGGGATAAGGAACTAAAACATGTAAGAGCAATCAACATTAGAATCATATGGAGCTGCCATCAATTTTCTACAAAAGTACACTGAATATATTATATTTATTCAATAGAACGAACATTAGGGTCCATTCATTCTCTATGAAGAGCAAATAGAAACGCAGCAGCCCCGGGATTGTTCGAGAACAGTTCTGGGGAGTACCAGCATAAAAGGGAGGGTCGATCAGTTCAGATCACACAATAGCAATGAATCCGTTCTCAGCTCTACTGGCGGTATGTGGCTATCTTGAGACTTATTTGGCTTGATCTCAAATTTTCACGTTTCAGTTGTGCCTGTTACTGGCAATAGACGCCTCAAGTAAGTGTTTTAGTTGAACAGTTATAATGTGAAGGCGGTGAGCAAAGATATGTACATTACATGAATGTCATCAGCTTCCAAAACGACACATATAGTAGGTAAAAAGTGTGGCACCTTTTGCTCCAGCAATAAATATGCATAATAATCCTTCATGGTCACTGACAAGGAGCTTGTATGAGACTACGACTCAGGGTGTGAGCTGATGATGCGGAAAGGGTACAGTTGTTCAATTCTAGGGCTTCACGTATTCGGCCTTCTTAGAAAATTCCTCTTTTCTCCTGCAATCTGAAATCAATGGCAAATCAATGGCTGTCGTGATTTTAACATGGGAACTGTATGTCAGCCTGGCCATTCCGGGTGAAATGTACTTTTCTAGAACCGTTTTTGACGCATCTTCGCGACTTCCTCAAACAACTCTGAAAAAATTTATACGCATTTTCAAAGCCTGGAGGCAAACTGAAGGTACCACTTCTGCTGAAATTTTAAGGGTGTTTTGAAAAAAATTCGGATTTGGCCCAGGGCCTGTATTCAGGGTTAATCTATGGTGGTGAACACGAAGCAGGAGCCCGTTTGTCGAAATTCTGAGGTTCCTGTGGTTACGATAGGTACCATGCCATTCAGGGAGAGAAAAGTACCTCAGTATTTCAAAAATCGACAAATGTACATTAATTTCGTATTCACCACCACGAATAACCCCCGCATAGAAATTGTGAGTCAAATCTGAGACTTTCACCAAACTGCCGCATACCCACCGTAATCTACAGTAACCTGTCGAAAATCGGCAAACGCACCTCAGATTCGTGTTGAGCACGTCATATTACTCTTACAGAATAATTCTGAGACACTTCTTCGGAGAAATACGAAAATGTCGAAAGCCGCGTTTTGTCCTCAAATTTTTGGCCCGCTGGAATGCTTTGAGCGAATTAATCCGAAAACTCCGGAAATTGGCAAATAAACCACAGATTCGTGATCAGCTCCTCAAATAACCTACCAGGGAAAAACTTGAGCTAAATCTGGAAGGTTTTTTCAAAACGCTTTCTGAGCCCTCTAATTGGTATAAATAAGCGCCCAACCGAAAATCTTTTCAAGTCCAAAACACTATCAATCAGCGCAAAGTTTGCAAAATCGGCCTAGCCCCATAATTCGCTCAGAGGTAAAAAACATAAGTATGAGGTCCGTTTCCGGGCTTTCCAAAGATGCGCGTTTTGGAAGTTACAATAGATACGGAAATCTGACGAAAAAACGTCATAACTTTTTTCAAATTGGTTTTAGGGAGCTGCGAAGACAATAATCGCAGTCTACGTCAAAAACGGTTCTAGGAAATTTTATTTCATCCGGAATGGCCACGCTGACTAAAAGTACTTCCCTTGTGAGGCAATCGCTGGTTTCAGCTTACAAGTGCGATAACAGTCTTAACACTGACGAGTACCGTAATCTGTACCTGAACTTTCACAATGAACACAGACGCAAGCTGGCAAAGGGTCTGGAGCCGAACAAAGTCGGCAAACTCAATCCCGCCAAGAATATGTACAAAGTGGTATGTGGGTTACGTTTAGTCTTAACAAGGCTTACTTCTCTTCACTTTATTGCGATGTTCAGCACTGGAATTGCACTTTGGAGAGACAGGCGCAAGTCTACGTCAAGCAGTGCAGTACCTCTACTTGTATGTACAAGCCACTGCTTCGTGCTGGTTTTGGTGTCAGCATGAACACGTGAGTTTATTAGTTCTGAATTCCGGTATAAAACCCGATCAGTTAGATTGAGGAGGATTGATTGATCCTTGTGAACTAGCAGCGAACAGTTGTTAGTGTTATTCATTCAATAACCTGAAGAGGAATCGAATGTAATGTCTGCCTCTGGTTCAACAGCGGCTCTCCTTGGCGGGGAAAGCGACACGCTGGGAAACAAAAGGATCGAAACTATAGATTAAATGATTCCGCGCTTGGTTAAATGTGTCCGAATGAGAATGACCTACCATGGGGCTGTCGTACGTGGCAGGCGGCTGTCGCGAGCGCCGATCTCGGACGAGGATGCGTAACGACAGCGAGCCATCACCCGTAGCCATTCACTAGGAGCGGGGCCGGCAGCGGCTGTCAGCAAGAAATCAATCAGTTCTGCAGCCGAGGGGGGACGTAGCAGTCGTTTGAACAGTCGTTCGAAAGCGGCACATGCCACGGCCTCCTGCTACACACGACGGTCGCATGGTCGGCCAGTCTCATTCGGACACCTTAATTAAGCGCGGCTTACTAATTGAATGAAAGGCTCCAATTTTTTTTTCAAGATTGGGAGCATTTAGTTGCGGCCAAGGAACAATTCGCCAAGGGATTCAATTCGCCTTGGATCGCTGGTGGGCAGTACCGATGAGAGATGGATTCGATGACAAGGAAAACAGACGCGTGCTTGCTAGTCAGGACTTTTTCGTACAGGCTTGACAATTTGACTAGAATAGTAGCGAAACTTCCTTTGTTGAAGGTGCAACACGATCCCGCGGTACACCTCCGACAAAAGTTCCCTTTTCATTCTGCTCTTTTGGAACTGTTTCAAAAACAACCGCTATATAATCTCAACGATCTTTTGTGTATGCTTTGAATGGCTTCTCAACGTAAACGTGCGAACCGAATACATTTTTCTCAAGGGCTCAAATGACTCCAAATTGTTAGCACAATCAGGGCAACTAATTCTATTCAAAATCATATCCTTTCAGATGGCGAGATCAAAACTAACTAAAATTGGGTGTGCGCACCAACTGTGCGGCAAGAAAGTCCATGTGATGTGTAACTACAATACACAGTGAGTTGATATACTTACTATGAGTCTGATGTATTTTTCTGTAACCTGAATTCTGCAGATGAACCCTAAATAGGATGAAACGCAAAGGCGGAATGAGTTTTGCCCATTCCGCCCCTGCGCTTCCATAAGACGAAGTGTCCAAAGTTATTTATTACTTTAAAGGCACAGTACACCCTCAGACATGAAATTAGAGATTTTCATTTGATTGTGTAGTAGGCCTCTCCAATATAATACTTGCCAAGCGCGAGATCTCAATTCCTCCATATAAGCGAGATAGGCGACCACCACAGGCCCGACCCCTACCAAATTTTCGAACGCGATAGTGGCGCGATGGATGGATGAATTCTAACGAATCTCCGTTCTTCACCCCATTTCCGGGCTTTTTCTTTCTCCTGGCTTGCACTCGCGGAACAATTCCGAATAAAGAGAAATACAGGCCTGAGACAATTCGTCCACCAATTACTTAATATCCCAGATATTGGCATCTTAAGGTTTTTGCTACAATTTCATAGGGGGTCTTGGACGATTTCAAAAATACCACTGTGATCAGCGTGTGACCCTCTCCAAAAAAGGCATAAAAATGAAAAAGCATTTCTTGGGTGTTCTGTGCCTTCAATACGCTTCGGTCCGCACTGAGAATATTGTCTGAGGCCTCCGTCATAGTTGGATGATTGTTTGTATTCTCATCCGGTCTATATTCAAGTGAGACACGCAAAGCTAGTACAAAAATCGGTCCTCCGACAGTCCCTCTTAGGTCATCCGTAGTCCCACCTAGTTCCCCGAATCGATATCCAAGTATAGCACGCAGAAGGAGGACAGAAATCGTCCTTTGATAGTGACCCCTAGGTCTCCCGTAGTCCCTCTCTGTCTCACCCCTGTACAAATTCGATCAATAATACCACCAACACCATTGCGGCATCCCGTCGTACGCGGCCTATGCAATCGCATGGACGACCTACGTGGAAGTATGGGCGACAGAGGAGGGACCACGGACGACGCAGGGGAGACTACGGCTGACTGACGCACACTGCGACGGGGGCTTTAGAAAGAATCACGATGCCGCAAACTTTATACCTTTTTGAACATTTTTGATCGAACCCCTCACCGACGTAATGTAATGCTGGCATTTAACTTCAAGTGAGTGAACAGTTGATGTCAACTATGGCTGTCAACATAGTGGGACCTATACAACATAGCATTCGTTTATTTATTTATTTATTTATTTATTTATTTCTGTACGATGTTTAAGACAATCGTAAAATAAGTTGATCTATACCATATGAGAAAATAGGCTTGGTTATGACAATCTATAATAAATCAAAATATTGGGGGAAAAGTATGACTGAGACGAGGCTATGTGCAAAAGGCAATTCACGTCTTGAGAAGTTTTTTTATCGATCTGACGTTTAAACATCTTAGGCTGAGCAGGATGCATCAACAGTTTTGCTTTAGGTTTATAAAAATCGACCCCGCTCGAACTGTGAAATTTGTTGCCTCTATGTCGAAAGTTTTCGGCTTCCGATAAGATATCTTGATCCCCTCCTCCTCTGGTCACAGAATGTGCTAAAGTATAAAACATTGAAAACATCAGTATTGTTCAGAGCGTTAAATATTTTATGAACAATACAGTCATCATAGACTTTTCGTATCAATTCTGAAGTTGGTAACTCCAGAAACGAATTCTTCTCCTCTGAAGGTGGAGTCCTGAGGTACTGATAGCCTTCGGTCCTTATAAACCTTTCTTGTGGAGCTGTTCTGTACTTTTTCAATCCTGTGAATGTCCTTTTTCCTGTCATGACAGAAAACTGTACATCCACGTTCAACGAGCGGCACTATGTAAGTTTTGATACGCTCTAATTAAAACATCTTCCATCTTTTGTCGAAAAGAGCTTTAAGTATACGAAATGAACCGTACCATGGCTTTTTTTTGGTTACATATTTCATCATAATGTGGAGAGAAATCAAGGTCACTTGGTATACCGAAATCCAAGGTCCCTGACCATTACATTTACCAAAGGAATCGAGAGGTTCTCCATCTGATGATGGGACACGAGGCTTCTATGCGGTGTTCCAATTCGCAAATGAATGGTTTTCTCCTGAGATACCGGAAGTTGCCATTCTTGCGACCACTTGACAAGTTTATGTATGGCCGATTGTGCATAGCCAGTGTACCTTCAGCTTGGTGACGTCTCACAATATATTTTTAGGTCGTCCGCATTACTGTTTACACTTTCAACCCCTACTTCTTCCAGTAACGTGGGTATTTCCAGCCGTGAAAGTGTTGAAAGAATTGGAGAAAGTAGTACCTCTCCTGTGGTAATTCCCACTAGTAGCATTTTCTTGCACTTCTTCGAGAGCACTCCATTGATGCGTTCACCTTTCGAAAGCTTCCTCCCTATCAAGTATTCTTCCAACCAGGACTCTAATTTTTGGATGAAACTGATGGCATCCATTTTGCGCAGAAGCTTCGCCAGGTGCTCACACGATCGAATGCCTTCTGAAAATCGGGAAATATATAACATCACAGCACTTCTTTTCGTCCAAAATTGCTGCCCAGTCATTCAGACTTTCGCAAAAGATTGGTCTCGACTGACTCTTCCTTTGACAAAACCATGCTGATTTTGGGGTAATGATTTTATTTGCATCAAGATGTGCAACTACGTGTTTTTTT